>JAQFVV010000207.1:1257242-1629878 GCA_028023455.1 Epiperipatus broadwayi
ACCACCACCCCCAATGTCGTCGGTTAAACTCAGCTTAACATAAAACTGAATTCAAACCAACTTAACAGCTCAGATAGCAGTAAACATTTAATTACTATCCTTAAAGAACTAACTCAGCAGTTGGTGAGACTAAATTCCTGAAATAACACTCATATCCAGAATTTATATACGCGAATAATCTTATAAATCGAATCACATATGTATGTTTCGGAGTTGCCAACACGAGACAGCGAGTATAAACATTTAAATAATTATAAAAGGAATGATGAACTAGAGAAACCAAGTAGCATGTTAGAAAATATTTAATAATAATAATAATTTATTTTTGGTATATAAAAATATAGATTGCATTGAAATTGACCTACTAGTCTTTAAAAGAATTTAATAAATATAACTTAGAGTAGCGGTCCTATCATATACCAATGGAAATTACATAATATTGGAATTCATAGCCTGTGTACTACGAAAATAAAGGTGGACAAAGGTATTGGTATTTAGAAGCGAAATGATTGTTGATCTTACTATGATTGGAATACTGAGATTTATCTTCACCATTAAGGAAATCTACAAACTGTGAAAAGAAACCGCATATTTTAAAGACATAACAATCTTTAACATTTGAAACTTATTTGATTGAAACATATTTGAGAAGTTGGTTGATTTTTAATTTTAAATCACTTCAATACTACGAATTACAGCAGGAAGTGGCAGGATTTGCCGGAACAATAAAAATGCAACGTTGCTTGACGAATTACGAGGCAAGAAGTCAAAATTTAAAGATGATCATGGTAGTCATTGATCGAAGTCTTATAAGTAGCTTGCATTTGGCAAGTCTTATGCCCATGACTAATGAATCGGAAAGTAGGCTTCTTCCTGGAAAAATTTAAATAAGAGAGATGAGTCGCACGACCAGCTAACGAAAGCGGAATATGGCCCTACATCGGCAACGTTTGATGATGATGACTTCGGTAGTCATCGTTGAAAAAATAAAACTCATGTAGACCTTCTCGTGATGACTCAAATAAATTAATTAAAGTCAAGCGAGAGAAAACTTAAAACTATTTGAAAGTATTGGAAACTATGTTAACTATGCCTTAATATGGTACCTTTCCTGAATATTAATATAAAATCACTTTAAGTGGAATTAAAAACCATTTAACCATATATCGAGCCCTTTTGCAATAAAGGCATTAAAGATTATATTTTACAAATAAATATTGGTGAACAAAGAAAATCATTTGACATTATGTGAATATATGAAACCTCATAACTTAGATGAGGAGCTGGGACATAGGTGAAAAATTGAGCTAATAATTATGATTATTAGCTAAACGTATAAATAGTAAACATGTAATATTTTCTTTACGGCTCAGATGAATTAATAGAACTTATCAATTTAAACCTTAGTTCTAATGGACGAGATTACTATTTGGGAGAGTGTATATATTATTTACGTTGAATCCAAATCGGAATCAAGGAGCTCATTGGTGAAAAGATTATTGGCATATAATTTTTCAACTAGAGCATTAAAAAAGCACACTAACATATATATGTTAAGCGGACTGCCAGGTAAGAAAGAAAAGTTTAAAGAATTCGAGATTTAAAAAATTACAGTTATAAATATTTACATTAGCATTTTCGAAATAAAAAGGATCGATACAATAAGATGCTACACATTAAAGACAAAAACTTAATAAGGAGGAGTATAAAATAAAGTTCGAGCTGTGCCAGAAATGCGTTTCATTATAAAGCTTCATATTACACTAAATGGTGCAGATAGTAGTCCACCTTTCCAGGTTAGTGGTGGCGTAGGCTTCATTTGGTGCTACATTAGATTGGAATAGCATTTTAGTGGCTTTTCATTATTGTTAGCAGAATTGATCGAATCTGGAAACTGGTTCAGCAACGTCAGTGATGATTTTCTCAGGGACTTTACAGGAACCGTAACAGATTCTAGTGTTCTGTTTCTCATCTGTGATGAAATACAATTATATACTCACTTTAAGATTCACTGCACTACTACTACAGCCAAACTTAATGCCTTTGTACTTTTCAGGGCTGCATATCTACCTTATCCTGATGTCCTTTAAGGCTAGCGCTCATTTTATTATCAATCTGGTTTTCTTATAGTGGTGTTTCCAAAGCATTCCTTGATGGGACTTTCAAGCTTTGCAAATTCCTTTTCTATTAGACTAATTTCTTTGAATTCCTTTCCCAATTAGAAAATAAATTCTTAAAGTCTGAAACGATTTTTAATTAGAAATTGAATTCTTATCTTTTTTAATTAATAAAAACTTGCTGTGTGTTTTTTAAGAATTTGAAAGCCCATGGAAGGAATGTAGCTCTGTCATCGCAAACTTTAACAAATTATTTAAAAGTACAAAAAAAAAAACAAGTATTCCCGTCGACAGTGAAACTTTGAAAAATCATACATATTTAAATATTTACAAATACTTATACTTTCAATCCATGCCAATTGTAATACATATATAAATTCGTGAGATATTTTATCATGATTTTATTAAGAGAATTACTCAATTTTAAACTGAAACTAATTGATTTTAATACACATTTGATGAGGTAAATTATTCGCATTTCTTGGAAATTAGCGTGGATTGAACGTATTATAAAACCCATAGTACGTAGGAAATTTTAAGAAGTTAGTAGTTAGATGACTTCTTTGAAACTAGGAATGGGACTCAGATCGAGCTAGCCTGGCTGCTTTTCACTTCAAAAAAAAACAATGAAAAAAAAAAATGACTTTACCTATGCAGATGGTTGCATAAGTGTATGGGATCTGGGAGTAACAGCTTGAGTGTGAATAATATAACCTTACCCAAGCTACAAATTGCCCTTGTCTCACTGCGATCCATTTTTTGAATATTCAACATATAAGGTGGGTTTATAATAAATCAGTCCAGTTTATCAAGTTTCATTTCCTAGGGTCATGTCAGTTTAGTCTTCATATGCATACTATCTTTAATGTTACAGTTTGTCTTATTGTTCCCTGGATCAGGTGGTTTGCATATGGTTTTAACTTTATGCTGGCATTGCATAAATATGGTCACTGGTCTTCCTGGTTGTGATCAAGTTCCCATAGACTGTGCTCCGTTATTAATTCTGTGGCCTTTTCTACGAAGGAATGCACAAAAAACAATTCTTACATTGTCTCTATGAGTGATGGGTTTCTCTCACTTGGTGTTCTTTGAAAGTCTGAATCTGTATCAAGGATCAGGGCATTGGCGTCTGTAACCTCTTCCTACTAGGGTGAGGACTCATCATCTGTCCCCATTTCCAGCTTTTAATTTCATTTGACTAGTGATCTGAACATCTTTTTCTTTCTCTATATCTATACAGCTTCCTCCATTGGCTCATAATTGGACTCATCCTTACCACTGTCACCCCTTCCTTGCTATCTGCAACTTCCTTTGCGGTGTGGCTTCGATCTATCTTTATCGTCCTAGCTTTTGGAGACTGAGAGGGATTATATCTTTCTCTATATCTATATCAGCTTCTTCCCCTTTAAGTAATTGGACTCATCCTCACCACTGTCATGTCTGCTTTGCTTTATCTACCCAACTTCCTTTGGTTGTGGCCTGATCATCTTCATCATAAGCCTATTTGTTTGGGGCTTCCCAGGGGATTTATATCTTTGCTGAGCTTGCATTCTCTGGGTTTGAAGGGTTTGCTCAGTACCTCGTGCTTCAATCCCATCTACTTAGCCTACTGTCCATCATCTGTACCTTAGCCATTCTCTCATTTTCTCTAAGGATCGTTTGGAAAGTGTCTTTTCCCATTTTTGACAACTCAAGAGAAAATGTAATAACAATCAATAAACATTGCAAATCAAGCTTATAGACTCTCTGCCTGTGCTTAAATAGTATTTTTTCTTTAGTGCATTTTAACTAGGTCTCTGACTACCAGGTCCATTGTCCCAATCTTCTGGCTGCTGCATACTTATGTTCCCCAATCTATGAATCTGCCTTTTTGAATTTCGTTTTCTTGGGTTGGCTCTTTATATTAACTGTTTGAGTGAGACATGTATTACAAAAATAACAAAGATAAGAAACAAAAACATTATTCACTTTCCCTTTGTTCAACGGTTCTGTTCTCCCATGTCTGAAAAAACTACCAGTGATATACAAATATTATGTATTAGCAGATACAACAAATCATTCTGTATTGAACACACTTGATTTTATTGGCGTTGACCCACTACTGTTTTTGACAATCATTTTTGCTGGCAATTTATTTATATGGGCGCCAGTGAGCAAAATGAGATCAATAGGGCATGTGATATAACCCATTGAGCCCCAAACCACATATGATTAACTTAACCTTTAATAAAACAATTGAATTGATGATGAGTAATATTATTTAATAACAGCCAATGCGTTCATGACCTGAGTTTAAATATAGGAGTTCACTACTTCATTTTTGCAAGCACGAGGCTTTAACACCAAAAAAAAAATGTCAAGTTAATATTACAAGAGACTTTTATTGGAATGTTTACCCTAAATCTTGCTAGCATGAAAAGCGTGCAAGCCATCTACAGCATTTGCCAACTGCATCTGGCTGCTTGGTGTACACAAAGGGCTTCACCTGCTTTGAGAGGTTACTAAAAATACAGAGCGAACATTAAATATATGTGCTAGCAAAGCAATACTGTAAAATTAAGACTTTTATGCTATCATATTGGATATTTTTAATTATAGCGACTGAGATGAACAAAATCGATTTTGACTTAGAACAAAATATTTCATTTATTTTACCCCTATGCTTTGATCTATGGACTCTTACTACTTTGCTGATAATTTCCTTATACGACATTATAACACAAACGTATAATATATATACTGATATAGTTCACGTATAATTAATATATATACATATGAATAATTATTTTAATAACTTCGAATCTTTTACTGAGCAGACATTTTAAAAAAATAATCTTGAAAACATTTTCTTAAAAGAAAGAAATTAGAAATGATATTTTAATTTATTAAATCTGTTCCAAAAGTGTCATATATATAACCTTTTTTTTTTAAAAAAAGAAAAATATCACTCTACTGAAACGAATTACTTTATTGGGATTTCAGATGGCTGAGTGACTAAAATCACAAGTCCTGATTAATCTCCAGGGCATATGTGCTGGGTTTACTAAATTCGAGTCGTACAACGGTTGGGCAGCAAAGAACACTAACCATGCAGTTAGACTAACCACCACCCCACCAGGTCAGATCGGAGTTCAAAGCTCAGCTTAACCAAAGCTGAATTCTAGACTTAAGGCTCTAAACAGCTCAGATATCAGAAATCGAATGACACAGTGCTATCTCCAAGAACTAGCTCAGCAGTTGGTGAGACTGAAGATTCTGAGTACTGCATCATATCTAAGAATTTATATACTTTGGATAATCTTACAAGTGAATCCACTTCATATGGATTTTAACTTTACCTAACCTGAACAGTGGTATTAACATTTAAACTAATTATCTAAAAGGAATGATGAATTAGGAAAACAAGTATGTAGAAAATATTAAATACTAATAATAATTTGTTTTGTTCAATAAAATATAAATAGCATTAGTTACCTCTAGTCTTTAAAAGCATTTATAAATATAATCAGAGTAGCGGTCCTTATCATATGCCAATGGAAATTACGCAATATTGGAATTCTATGTCTATGCCCCCAACAAGAAAAATATAAAAATTGGATAAAAATTATTTATTTAGAACAGGTAATTATTCCTAATTTATTACGATTGGAATATGGGGTTATCTTCACATTCGGAAATCATTCATGAAAGAGCAAAACGATATTTTAAGGCATAACTTTAATCTTTATTTGAAAACTTATTTAATTAAACATATTTGAGGTGGTTGACTTTAATTTAAATCACTTCATCACGAATTACAGTACGGACGGGTTTTACCGGGACAAAAATGCTGTGATTAGCAGCCGTTAAGGCGAAGTCAGAAGTGCAAAGATGATCGCTAGTCGATGATCGAAGTCTTATGACGGCTTGCATTTGGCAAGTCTGCTTTATGGCTAATGAATCGGAAAGGAAGTACTTTCTTCTGGAAAAATTTAAATAAGAGAAGTCACCGACCAGCTAACGGAGGAAGATGGCCCTACGTCAGCAACGTTTGATGATGATGACTTAGTAGTCATCGTTGAAAATAAAACCCATGTAGAATGCTCTACGTGATGACTTGACCAATTAATTAAAGTCAGCGAGCTTTAAGAAAATAGTTGAAAGTATTGAAACTATGTAACTGTACACCAATATGTGCTCTGAATAATACCTGAAATCACTAAAAAAGTGGAATTAAAATACATTTAACCCTTTATCGACCCTTTTTGCAATAAGACATTAAAGATTATATTTGCATAAATAAATATTAGTGGAACAAGAAAATCATTTAACATTATGTGAAATATATATAAATACTTATAACTTAGATAGGAGCTGAGGACATAGGTGAAAAATTGAGCTAATAATTTATTATTAGTAAATGTAAAAATAGTAAACCTGTAATATTTTCTTTCGACTCGATGATTAATAAGAACTTATCAATTTAGTTCTAATGGGCCGAGAATTACTATTTAGAAAGTAATATTATATTATTTGCGTGAGGCAAATGGAATCAAGGAGCTCATGGGTGAAAGATTATTGGCATATAATTTTTAAATACGACATTAAAAAAAAACACACTAACATATATATTAAACGAACGTAGGTAAGAAAGAAAAAGTTTAAAGACTAGAGATTTAAGGGTCATTATATGTTTGCAAGTAGCATTTTAGAAATAAAAAGTGTTACAAAGATTTTACATTAAAAAGCTAAAAGAGCTCTTAATAAGGAGGAGTAAAATAAAGTTCGAACTGACGAAAGTTTAACGTTCATTATAGAAACATATATTACCCCTTCCGTGCTGGTCCTTAAGTTCACACCTCCAGGTTGTTAAAACGTAGGCACCATTTGATTGATTGACTGGAATGGCGTTTCTGGTGGCACTGTGATGTGGCAGAATGATCGATCCGGAAAGGTTCAGCAGCTCCAGTGATGATTTCTCGGGACTTTAGGAACAGCCAGCCAGATTCCTGATGTTTTAGCCGACTATCATGATGAAGTACAATTATTATACGCACAGAGTTCACTGCACTACTCTACAACAAAGCTTGATCTTTTTTCTGACTTTTCAGACTATCTCCATAAGCATTGAATGCCTTGAAGCTAGCGCTCATTTATTATCAATTGATTTGTTTTCCAATACATTCCTTGATTAGGCTTTCAAACTAATTATTGAATTCTTCTAATTAGACTAATTTTGAATTCCTTTCATTAGAAAATGAATTCTTAAAATCTGAAATGATTTTATTAAAATTGAATTCTTATCTTTTTTTAATTAATAAAACTTTACTGTTGTTTTGAGAATTTGAAAGCCATGGAAGAATGTAGCTTTTAATCGCAAACTTTAACAAATTATTTAAAAATTACAAAAAAAAAAACAAGTATTCCAGCCTTATTGAAACTTTTCGAAAATTATATATATTTAAATATTTACAAATATATACGCACAAATCACGCAATTGTAATATATATAAATTCATGAGATATTTATCATGATTTATTAAGAGAATTGCTCAATTTTAAACTGAAACTAATTGATTTTAATACACATTTGAAATAAATTATTCATTATGGAAATTAGTAGTGATTGAACGTATAAAAACTTATTACATTGGAAATTTAAGGATTATTATTAAGGTAACTAACACTTTGAAACTAGGGATGAAACTCAGATCCGACTGATATATATTCACAAAGATATGCTGAATGTCAGCAATGCAGTATGGAAAAATGCCACTAATGACATTGAATATGATTTATTGCTTTAAAATAAATGATCCTTGTTTGAATGCCATAATTTACATAAATAATATGCTATGCCACTAGAAGATATATATAAAGAGAGATTTAGATTTCATTTAATAAAATATACATTAAGATTATGATTCAATCACACCTTCATGGATTTTATAATAATTAGAATATTTAAGTATATATTTTAGAGTATAGAAAAATAAAAAAAAATAGCAGCTATAGAAAACAACTAATAAGTCGCCATTTCAGAAACTAATAATAACATTTATAAAATAAACAAGGTTTCAGAGCATTAACTAGGCTATGTTCTGGATTCATCCTGGGTAGAATCCAGAGCTACACAAATAATAAATTGTTATACTAAAAATGAACCTAAATTATTGATCCGTAAAAACAATCTGGCAAATGTATTAATTTATCACATTATACTTTATGGGGATGTTAATAAGCTTACTTCATACAGGTTTAGTTAAAAAACAAAATATATTTTTAAAAATTAAGCTTGCCAGTTTGCTTGAGATTGGCATATTAATAATAAAATCATACATATAAAATCAAGTAATAAATACATATAAGTAATTGACCACACCAAAGTTAAAGTTAGAGCATATGAGAGAGAATAAGATACATAAAATTATTTGAGAGCAATTTATATTTACATTTTAGTAAGACACAAAGTTAATACATAATACATTAGGGGAAATCTTAATAGAGTTTGAGACTAGTTAGGCAGGCTAGATTTAGTTTCAATTGTGGTGGTTTGAAATAATTTACCTTGCATCATTTTAAAAGTCAATTTTGCAAAGTACAGTATTTAATATATTCAGGTGAATTCTTCATGATGACAGCCAGCTTCTGATCGGCATTCCAATGTTTTCAAGTTGGGCTTTTACTTCATTCTAAAGGAAGGATGGTAGGACAGCAGAAGATAACCCCCCTCCGAAGGATCAGAAAAATCATGGGCTTTCTACACAATCATCATTTTTATATTACAAAGCAGCATGGGTTATAAGAGCACAGTTTTCTCAATAGTAGATAATCTGTTGGTGATTAAAATTAGCCCATTTTATATACTGCTCAGATATTTCTGGAATGCTTTCAATTTATTTTTATCTCGACTCTAATCTTTAATTTAAATTCTTAAGTTTTCTTTGTTCATTGTTTGAAGATGCAATTGTTTGATAACATTCCAAAATATATTCAAATATATTTTCAGATTGGAAATAGATTTGACAGAAATGTTGATACAAAAGTAAAGTCTATTAATCTCCATTTTATTTTAAGTAAAAACTTAATTAAAATTTCCTTCCCAAGATTAAAACAGTAATATATTTCCAACCCTTTAATTATTTTTGGACAATTAATAATTGCATCTTCCATCTTGGATTTTGATAAAATATACAATTTAATAGGAAAAACAATTTAAAAAGAAAAAGAGTTGTTTAGTATTTTCCAACTAATGACATATTACCCTGAAACCATATCAGTCTGATTTTCTGATCTTTAAGATAACATCTCCAAGTAATTTGCAGAGAAATGCAATCACTAAACTTTGTCTGCAGATCATGTGGAACTGGCACATTAAAGATCGCAAAATTAGACTGATAAGCCTTCAGGGTAATACATCATTGGTTGGAAAATACTAAAGATGATTGGTTAAAGATGACCAAGCACCACCAGTTTGTTGATCCTGAAAAAAATAAAAAAATAAAAATGTACATGCATGAAAATAGTATATACGACTTAATAGTACTGTGCCAGGCATTATCAAATGGCCTTGCACAAAATCTGCTGTAAAGAATATTACAGCAGATACATATATAGATTTGTACATATTAGGCACAACAAATATATAAATGTGCTATATTAATAAGGGAAGTTGGTCTGAGCATTAAAATATCTACACACACCAATTTAAAGTAATATGAAATTGACATACAAAATATTGCATAATAAACTCATGTGTTTTTTTTGTTTTCCTTTTTGTATATTTTTTATATGTCATTGTATGTATTTTTTTTTTCCAACATACTTGTATATTTTTTTTAATTACTTTTCTAAAGATTGTAATTTTATTCCATAAGCAAATAATGTTAATTGCTTTTGCAAAAATCTGATCAAAAGCAAAATGTTTGATAAGGCTATAATTAAACTGTTATCTTTTTAAAAATTCTTTTGAATTGATTTTGTAAGCAAGTGGTCTAGGTTATTCAAGATGGAAGTCATTATATTAAATCCTAAAATGTAAAATTTAATCGGAAAAATTGTAAGAAATGTTATAATCTAAATGGTAAGCAAAATTGAAAGGATTGGCTGATTCATACTTCTCAGAGGGCTATCTGAATTGTTCTCTTGAGTGGGATGGTTTTAGTTAGTGCTGTGGGATTCATTCTTTCTTTGGCTGTTGTTTGGGGCAAGTCATTCACTTGTTTGGCTCCAGAATTCTCCAAGCAACCAGCTACTTAGATATTAATTTATGAACAGGACTACTGCTGACATTTTCTAAGAAATCCATTTTACAGTTCTTTTAAGAACTAATGATTTCTTAAAGATTTAATGAACCAGTCAGATAGCAAATGAACATTTAATAAAAAAATTATTACCATATACAAACAGAGGAAAATATGGGGCAATCTACCAGAGAGTCCAGTGAAATGACCATGGAATAAACAACCAGCTGGTGCACCACCCTTTCTCTGTCCCAAGCCACCAAGATGTGACCACACCAGTTCCAGCCACCCACAATGATGACAAACGCCGCCTTGCTAAATAAATGAAATTCTCAGTACACAGCCAGTTGACTTGAAGCTGACTCAGAGCCCAAAGGAGGAGAATGAAGATGCAGACATAAGTTTATTTTAAGATATTTTAGTCATATTGAAATAATTAACTTTGATATTTCCGATTAAATATATTATTATTTTTTTTGTTATTATTATTAATCATTTAAAAAAAAGAGTCTCTCGCATATGTATATTGAATTTACGGTTATTACGGGCAAATATGATAAAGCTTTTACTTAAATCTTTTGAGTCAATTTTTCTATTTTAAATTCTAGTATTTTCAACAAAGATTGCAATGAGATTCTTTTTTTTTTGTTGCTATTCGTTTTGCTCTTGTTGTTATTCCTGAAATTCATCATATATAAATATACATGTGTATATATGCGTACATACGCTTATAATATGCGGTAAATATGATATCTCATGTTGAATATCTAAAAAAAAATGTATTTAACCGTATATCCTTTTTAAGTTATTTTTTTGTCACTGCTGCACCTCATGATGGTGTAAGAAGGGATTGATCTATTATAGATTCTCTGTAAGCAAGTCCTCTAATAACTTTATATTTAAAATAGTAATAAGTGTATAATTGTGTCGCATGTATATACATGTATAGAAATTTATCTATATAAAAAAAAAGATTTTAAAGTCATCAGTAAATGCATATGCCCGTATGACCGAAAATCTCATATCTGTATATCAAATCACACAAAGAAAAATTTATTTCTACTGGGTTAAAGGGGCTCAGACCACTTCCATTCTAATGAAATATCTTATTGTAAATAGCTTTAGGGGTTTATCTATTTTCATAATAATTTAAATTGTATTTATATATTTATCTATCTAAAAGCATCAAATATATATATGGGTTTGTAATCATTAATTATTTAGTATTCTTTTTATTATATCATCATTATTATGAAACGGTGGTGGGTATTTGGGATTAAATAAATATTTAATCATGATATTAAACTTGTTTCAGTTTCATATTAATATTTATATTGATAAAAATGTATTCTTTCCTTATCAACCATGTACCTGTAATAATCATTTAACTTACCCATTTGAAGACCCTAGATGTAGAGTGTCTGAGCTAGCCACAAAGGGATATCGCTCTACCGGGTGTTGAATCTTAATCTCATGCTTCGCTGGACATATGGTATTGCACATCTTTCTGGGATGGGGAAAATTCATTTTTATTCTTTTTTAGAAGTGACGCGCAAAAGTCTATTTTGCAAATAGATTTTTCAAAGGTGTGTACTTGCCATTGTTCTAAATATTTGGGCATTTGAATAAGATATCAACTAAAGGGTGTTTTTAACTGGAAGAGTCCTGTCAATCCACTCTTTCTATCAGTTTAGCTGGAAGTACCAATATACATGAGTACAGACAATCGGCTAAATTGGTATCCATTTCTTTTCCTGTTAAATCTTGTTCACTTCATGCTCAGTGCAAGATTAGGATTAGGAAATCCGCAGGGGAGTTTTGGTCTGGTACAGTACATAATCTACGTCAAAATAATTTAGAAATTGAAAGTAATTAAGTGTAAATTTGTTTCTATGTGCTGAATTTTATGTTTACAATGTGTCTCATTTTTTGACTGAAAATTAGAAAAGTCAGTGCGTAGCATTGGAATGGGCAGGGGTGAGCAATACATGCTCAATTATAAAATTCAGTGTGTAGAAATAATGTTGACCGAAATTTTACAATAAAAAAAAAAGAAAATGGAAAAAAAAATGTACATACATTTCAAATAAATAGACAAATAAAAAACACTTTTTCTGATTTAACCAAAAGACTGTTTTTTACGAGGCTCCTCGTCGACATCTGAAATCACTCTAACTCAGCCAGTTTTTATACAAAAATATTCATTAAATACGTATTGAATTCATTTTTAAAAGTTCTGTACGATGGTGACATCTTCCGATTTATTTTAGAAGTAAAAAATAGAAAAAAAATGCATTTAAACCTAAACAAAGAAGGAACATTATTTGTGATTGGTTCTTAGCATGCTCTCAGCCGAAAAAGACATTCTGATTGGCTGGAAAGAACAAAGAAACTGCCTGATCAAAGAAAATAAAGAAAAACGCTGAGATTTTCATTTCGAATACGATTTAAATTATTATTAAATAATATTTATGGAAATTAAACATAATTTTCAGAGAGAATAATAAAAAAAACAAAATTATTTTCGAAAAATATTGAAGATTTTAGTCCAAATATTGAAGTTGTAGTAAAAAGAAATATTTACTTTTCTATAACGTAAAAGTCGATCTTTTTGTTTACATTATAACTTTTATGTTGCTGATATTGAATATTTTAGAATAAATAAATAGCAATTTATTTTTGAAAGAACTTTCGTTTTTTCATGACCTGAAAAATTAATTATATACTTTTTATAAACGTATCTGAGTTGAATTTAATATTATAGGTGAATATGTTTTAACAATAGGCTTTGTCTTCAGTTTGTGAGTTGGCCAATTAAAAGATTTGATTTTTATCTGATACAACCAATGATAAAATTAGCGGTTAAAAGGTTAATGCAAATCTGGCATTATTAATGGCGACCTAGAGAATAACTTAAAATGTGTACTTTTACATGCATTTGGATTACTTAATGTCTATATTTAATTATAATATAATTAATTATAAAAAAAAAATTCTGTATAATATAATTCAGAAATTAAAAATAAAATTGAAACAAAAATGAAAATTACTTACAAATAGCATTCACTGCAGTGGACTGAAATGCAAAATCTCAACAAAAAATCAGTGTGATGCTATAGATAGCAAAATCATAAAAGACAGATAAATGACAAATTTCCCCAAAGCTCTCTCTGATATTTAAATCTCACGGGTCAAAAAAATCCAAAAATTGACTCTCCCATGGATTAATTATGCCAGTGTCTTGGTTGCCATGACAACATTATTATGTTATCATCGGTGACGTCTACTGGAAGAAAAATTGGTATGCGTAATATGTCATCAGTTGAATAATACTAAAGTACCAGAAAAAGTTTTAAAAATGACTTATAATAAAGTATTTAAAAAAAAACAATATTTTGTTAGTATTTTAGCTTCTATATATATACTTGAGCTGCAACTATGTACGTTAATAAATAAATAATAATAATTAAAAAATGTTATTCAAAAGTTAAAATTTTATAACATTTAGGGGAGCATCTCAAATATATACATAAAATATATATGCATGACTAAAGAAGCAGGATGAGATATAGGGTTTAAACACAGGTTAGTAGATAGCATCATGAAGCTCAATCTTAAGCTAAGATTGACTTCCTCAATATATATATATAACGAAACTTAAATATATTCCAAACAACGGTAAACAATTTATAATACAATATAAATAAAAACTCAATAAAAACTCATAAAGAAATATTTTCGATTATATTTATAATCATTTTCAACTCAACTTTCAAAATGGAATCATCTATTACCAACCAGAAACACATGAAAATATTTCTTTATGAGTTTTTATTGAGTTTACATGTGTTTCCGGTTGGTAATAGATGATTCCATTTTGAAAGTTGAATTGAAAATGATTATGAATATAATCAAAAATATTTCTTTATGAGTTTTTATTGAGTTTTTATTTATATTGTATTATAAATTGTTTACCGTTGTTTGGAATATATTTAAGTTTCGTTATTGTATTATTGATATTAGCGGACATTTATTTTGTTTTATATATATATAAACATTACAAGCATAAAGCTAAACTAGTCAATACAAAATCAAAACTACCCCAAATCCATAATTAAACCAGACCAGCATAAAAAAATTAAAACACAACCTAAGGTTTCACTGCTACAAGCAGACTTCTTAAGTGTAGAGAACTACCAAAAATTACACAATATATATAATATTAAAAAGTACCCACAAATACATTCACTTCCCATCCACCCTTAATATTAAAAAAACTCTTAAATAAGTTAATTGCTTCAGAAAAATAAATTTTCAATAATAAAGACTCTTTAATTCTTCTTTTGATTTCATTTCTCTCAAAGAAGACAACCTTAGCTTCATCAAAATCAATAGTGTGACCTATATCTTTTTCATGGACATACAAAGCAGAACTAAGATATCTATTTTTAACTCTACTTTTCTTATTTCCAAACAATTTACTATTTCTACACACAATTTTATAAGAAGACAATTTAAATGGCAAAGAAATAAAATCATATTTTTGTTTAACCTTTACATCCTTACAAATATTACTATTAAATAAAATACTTTTAACAAATTTATCAGAGTATCCAACACTCAAGTAATCTTTATAAAATTGATATTTCTGAAACAAAGCTACCCCACTAGAATTATTTAATTTAATATTCCTATGAAAATAATTCCTTAAAGCAGCTACTTTATGAGATACAGACTGATAGCTATCAGGTTTAATTATAGATCTTAATTCTTTACTTTTAACTAAATGACTGCACAATAAACAATTAGTTTCTACATTTCTAATCACCAAAAGATCTAAAAATTTTAACTTACCAAAATCTAACCTCCCTCCTTCTAACACAAATTTTATAGAAGGATCAAAACAATTAAACTCATTTAAAAATTCCTTCAATTTATCATTCTCAACTACAAATAAACAATCGTCAACATATCTGACAAATAATTTTAAATATAAAGAAATCTTTTTAATAATAATTTCCTCTTCCATATAACTAATATAAACTGAACATACTAAAGGAGAAATAATATAACATATTATCCACCCTTCCTTAATCTTATAGAAATTACCTTTATAAGATTTTTAAATCAACATTTCAAAAATAGCACAGACAAGAAAACTCATAACTCAAATAATACTATTGATTATACCATTGCAAACTTTAATATAACAAATATTATAGAAACAGTTAAAATTATCACTAGGCATTATAAAACTGACTTCACAAAAAATAAGGAAATCAGCAGCTTTTATGCTGGAGCTGTTATTCCATCTTCAACACTTTACTAATAAAAATTTAGATGAAATTTGCAATTTATATAATCAGAAAAATGAAAATATTGATGTTGTGATTCAAAAAAATGTAAGCCTTCCTATAATATTTGAGGAAAAAAATTAACTTATAAATGATAAATTCAACTTTACTGTAGCACTATCTGTGCTCAAATCTTTTCAAAAGTTCAATAATCAAAAAACTAAATATTATCATCACTAACATAAATATTTTAATTATGAAATTTTCAATCTGTTAAAATTTATTAACAGACAGCAACTTTGGGAAATTATCTATAAAGTTCTAGACCATCCAAACAATAGATATTCAATTTTTAAATTTTGCAATGTCACACAAGAGCAAATCTTCTAAAAGATATGAAATATTAAATGATAAAATCATCTATTTTATTGATGCTAATAGGTGGCTTTTAATTTTCAGGCAGATCAAAAACTCATATAAATTTTACAGGAGATGATCTGGAAAGCCTTTGTGATCCATATATTAAAATATGCAACTTTAATGCTCATTAGAAAAGAGAGCTGCAGTTTCTATTCTAACCAATGCGACAACATTCAACCTCAGGCTAAATAAAAATATTAACACAACAAATATACTGACTCTTCATTCCAGGAATATCTCATCTCTCCTCATCACTTTCAGAGACATGCCACCACCATATTTTTTTTATCAAGGAAGAACCCATTTAATAAATCAATATCTGAACCATTACTGTATACTTTATAGCTTAAAAAGTCATAAATATCACCAATGTTCTGACAGTCACTTATTCTCTCCAAAAATTGAAAATTGAGTCAGTGGGCAATCTGATGATTAATATGCTTTCAACTACTATACCTGGAGTAATACAAACCTTAAATAATCATCACTATCCTTAACTATTAATTACCCAACACCAAGAGAAAGAAATATGTGTTCTAATATCAATTCAGAATCAATTATACATTCTTTCATAAGTGGCTGCACTCAGAAACATACAGGTCAATATAGTAATATTGTTTTCAGTAGTCGACAAAGAACATGATGCTTGATCCAATTTTTTAATGCATAACTAAATATAAAAATAATATATAACAAGGATTAGGAATACTTCCAATAAAATCTATTGATATAATAAAAATACAGGCAAAAACCAAAGGGTTAACTTGCTTTTTGAGTTGATATCTTATTTACTTTAAATTCTATTCTAGTGTAAATTATTTTGACTGCCTAAACTTTTTTAAATGTTATGCTTTTTTTTTACTTGTCAAATCATGCTTAAGTAGATATGTTATTTGATTTTCAATAAAGAAAATACAGAAATTATTTGTCCCTCTTCTACTTTTATATATATAACATTTCTGAATATATTTTTTCCACTACTTGATTTTTTTTAGCAATTATTTTAATTCCTCTAGATCACAAACTATGGAGCTTTTTTTTCACTTCTAGTTCCACAAAATTGATTTGGTTTAGAAAAAAAAAAATCTTACATGCACAATAGCATTATTATTACATAACGTATTTTTTAAAAGTAGTATTAAAATAAAAATCCATTTGACAAGCTGAAGAAAAAAAAAGTTTAAAAGTTCGATTACTTAAAGTCAAATTAAGTCTTTTAAAATTCCTTTTTTTTCTGACCAACTCCCAGATCAAACAATTGACTAAATAAAAAATGAATATGATGATATTTTCAAAAAGTTTTTTACATCAAGAGAGTTACTTGTATCACTCTAAGTGTTGAGATTTAAAAAAAAAATTAAGATTAGTAAAATATAAATCAAACTATTCAAAGCATTTTTAGAAGACCTATTTTGTTCTTTCTACTTGTTCCAATGTTATAATTAAATTATTATGACAATAAAGTTTTTATGGAAAAAAAAATCAAAAATTTGGAATACCAATACAGTAAGCAAGTGATAGTATATAATCTTCTTTAACAGCAGATTCTACGTCTTGCCAGTTTTAACATATTTTATTCTAGCATCTACATTCAAAGTAAAATTGTTATATTTACATAAAAGATTTCATGGTATGTTGGACATAGGATCTTTATACCATATCCATGACCTTGATTTGACTATAGTATAGGTAAAAATTATTTTCCTTCTGAGAATAATATTTTTCTGATGACCTACCTATGGAGAATATCTTGATCATCAAATTATTAGTATGCAAATGGATATTTAACTTGCCTTAGCTAAAGGAGAGAAAATTCCCAAAACTCTCCTCAATTGCCAAGTAGTAAACTTAATAAGCAACGTTTGCTTTTTCATTGTTTATATGTCTATGAAACAAATCTGAAAAAATATCAACTCCAATCACTGTCTATAAAATATTTGTTATTACTTTATGGTACTCATGTGGTGTAATTAGAGATGATATGTCTTTAAAATTGTTTCATATTCATTTATCATTTTTATAGAGTTGTAATAGGTATAACAGGCTGATGTAATTTTTCTCAGATTTATCCAATTCTGTTTCTGATAGTTTTTATGGTTATTCTTTTTAAACGTTTTCTAAAAAACTAAAAAAACAATAATTGTAAATAAGACCAGTCACAGGGTGGATAATATACAAAGCACACAAGTTCTGGGCTATGCATTGGGTCTCACAAAATGATCAAAAATAAAATAAAATATCTAATAAAAAAATTACAATTTAAAATATGACATGTTTACTTACTTTTAAGTAAATTAAAATTCATTAAAACTTACCCATTCATCAATGATTAAAGCATAATTAAAGCATTAACACTGATGAAAGTTATTGTTAATGATTATAAATTTCAAGTCAAAATATGATTATACTTTAAAATTTTTTTGTAAACCGCTCAAATTGACAATGGATTATGTTTTATCTTTTGCCTTGAAAACCATTTTAATATACATATATTTATTAGAAAGTAAGAACATCTTATCTTCAAGATAAAGGCAAGCTAATGTGTGAATTGCAAATACTTTTATTTAAATCAGAATTTCTTTAATTCACAGCTATTTTATGATTTTTTTAAAAAAAACTTATTAAGCAAGACAAAAGCTTTCAGTCAGAGAAAGAACTTCTTGATATTTGCTTAACATCATGCATTTTGTCATCTATTGAGATATTTCACTTTTTTTTTTAAATGGCAAAATCATGAACTAATAAATACTGATTTATCAATTTTAAAAATCTGAACATAAGTATTTTAAAATAGGAAGTAAACTCAAAGTAATTTAGCCCAGCCTCTATGCATTTCATAAATTTATTTATTATATTCTGGATTTGAAAACATTTTCAAGCTCATTTTGAGATAATATTTGGAATAACAAAAACTTGAGTTTTTGTAGAGATTGTTAATGGTTTACAATTACTTTCATACAGTAACTGTATAATAATTATTAATAATAAAAGTATATAAAATTATACTTTTATTGTATATGTTTTATTTTTAAAAATAGAAATTAACAAATTCTTGTGTACTATATTAAAAATCACAACATGTAATGGTGATCATTCCATGTAAAACTGAAGTGATAATATTTGTATCAACACCAATGGAAAATCTTTTGAGATATTCTAAAAAAAACAATGCAATTTCAATATTTTAAAGCAAAAGATTATAGATTTATCAGGACATCATATTTATTTGTTTTAAAAATAAATTTCAGTTAAGGAAGATTTTGTGGATTGATTTTCTGGAATTGGTCACTTGACTATTTTCCTGCCACTAATGAATGACAATAATGCACTTTGGTCTTATTACATACTTTATTATTATTTTTTTATAATATAGGCAAAGTTCAAATACAATATTTTAAAATATTTTTCATTTGTAAACATACATTTCCATAAATTAAGTCCAATTTAATGAATTTTTGTATATAATAACAGTTTAATACTAAAAATAAATGTTAAATAATTACGAAATGTGTCACCGGGACAACAGTGCAAATATCACTTTCAAAAGAGGTAATTTTTTTCTGCAACAAAACATATTTTTCAAAAAATATCAATATTTCTGCTTTCATTATACTCTTTCTTAACAATATATGATTTTAATGAAAAAAATCAATATTAAACTTCTTTAGATTCTTTTTGGATTAAATGTTTATTATAAAAATAAAACTCATAAATATCTGATATAAAAGTATCATTTAGAGGGAGCCACTTTACTCTGTTACTGGCTCCCCACTTTTGTTACCTCAATTATATTTTAGAGAATTTTTTTAGTCTAAACGATTCCAATTGACCAGGGTAACCATTTAGGTTCTTTTGTATACAAGAATTATGGAACCAATGTAGACAAATAAGAGTGATTAAAATTTTTCTTTGGAGTGCTGTTAAAACTAACTGACAGCCATGTAAATTTCTAGAGATTTCTATTGAAAGAATTAATTTTCAGGGAAGATTTTGATTCAGGGTGGCTTTGCTGACTGAATGAGAGTGTCTGATTAATGGGAGGATTCTAGTTTTTATATGGGTTGGAGCTGGAAAGAAGGTGCTCTGGGGATCATTACCAGAATTGGATAGCTCATTTATTTGTTAGCAATAGTAGCATTATTCATTTAGACTTTAATGCTTGCTTTTTAAACCTGAGATTTTACTTTTAAAGAAAGAAATTTCTCCACAATAGTAAATTATTTTTCACTGTATGTGATCATTTATTTCAAGTGTTGCTTTATCTTTTATCCATGCATTTGATCTTGGATCACTGACTATGTCTCTTAAAGTGTTTTTACTAGATTTGGATTGCTCATTCATTTGTTCAAAATGATAACATTATTCAATGTGGTTTTGTGCTTGCATTTTAGATGTAAGATTTGATTTAGTGAAAAATATTTTTTTTCTACTATAGTGAATTGCTTTAGACTATATCTGAAAATTTGATTTCAAGTGTTGCTTGATTATTCAACCATACATTCTATATTAAACGTTTTTTTTTTTATTTATTTTGAATGCTGAACTGTACAAATCATCGATAATTTTAACATTTGATTATATGGATTAGTGCTTCTGGTTTTCATAGGTTATCAGAATACTGAAACAAGATGTATACTATTCAATATGCAATTTAATGGATACCTTACTCTATGTACATCTTTGATTGCTCTATAGATCAAGAATTAGATTATGGTATAACACATAATGCAAGCATCTGGTTACTACATATATATTAAACCTTGATTTTGGAAAGTAATAAAATTTTTATGCAAGGCATTGGAAAACCTGGAGATTTGCACTGTGATTTTGAATTTAGCAATTATTATGACATTAAATTGTTAACAGTTGTTGCTCATTGTATGGATTGTCCTTCTAGTTTTAACATTTGATTTCTACCAAAGGCTTCTAGTTTTTATAAGGCTTCTAGTTTTTATAAGTTATCTAGAAGCTGAAACATGATGGACAAAAGTCAAGTTTTCAAAGTTCAACTGTGATTTGAACATTGGATTAGGGCTACTGTGTCACCCATCTTTGCAGTCTTGATGACTGAGTCTGTTGCTTGGAAAGCTCCCAGGGCTTACATTTTGGTCTTGGAGGGAGGTGGGATGTGGGTGTATTGGGTTTTAGTATGGGCTTTAGATGAGAGAGTTTGTATCTTGGGATGGTTCCTTGTGCCTAGATTCTGGCTCTTATGATGGGCTGGGATATGGGTGCTATGGGGATTAGTACATGTTTTATCTTTCTCATCTTAGGGATGGAGATGATGTGATGTATTGTAATTTTGATCTCATTGTTCTCTATGTGATTCAAGGGTTGCTTATTAGACTATGTGATAATCTGTAGATGGCATATGATGTAAGCATGTAAAATTTAAATTTTTAATTAGAGCTGCAGGATTGCTTGTCTTGGCTATGAAGATTAGAGTCTCATGCTTGGGTGACTCAGGCCAGAGAGTTCTACTATGGTTTAAACTTCAAATTGGGGCTGCTGTGTTACTCATCTTTGCCATCTGGATAGCAGGGTCTGGTGCTTAGAAGGTCTCACAAACCTGAGTTTGGTGGGGATTTGGGTGTTGTGTGGATTAGTAAGGTCATAGGATGAGAGAGACTGAACTTTGGAAGTACCCTGAGGCATGATTCCTTAGCAGGGGGCTGAGATGTGGGTGTTGTGGGGATTAGTATGGGTCTTCATTTTCTCATCTTCTGGATGGTGAAGATGATGTGATTCTTAGTAGTTGTGATCTATCTAGTTGCCATTAAGGTCACCTAGTAGACTTTGAAAGAAGCTAGAAATAGCAATGTGTATGCATATAGATTTTAAACCTTTTCTGTTCACATAGTAAATCAGGTTCTGCATTGTAAATCATACTTTGAAACATGTAAATTCAAAGATTAATATTATGTTAATAAATCTTATTTTGAAAGAAAGTAAAAGTATTATAAACAAGAGGAATGCCATTTTTTCTTTTATGAAAGCAAGAAAAAAAGGTTGATCAATGCTCTGGATACATAATTTTATTCTGAAATTAGTAAATTTATAATTTACATTGATGCTAGTAGCTGTTTATGAAAAAAATATGTGAACTTAACAGACACCCGCGTAAAGCATTCCAGATTTTGTTAGAGAGGTCCATCATATGAATTACAAATGACTATTATGCAATAGAAAATAATAAAAAAAATGTTACAATTTTAAATTTCAAAAAATATAATTCATAAAAAAGCTAAGTAATACATTTTATATAACAAGTTTATTAAAAAAATTAGATAACATACCATCTAAAAATGTTTTATTTAAAAACAAAATTGTTTAAATAAAAACAAGGGGTTGCCCTAAGTGATATACTTTTAAATTACATTATGCTTAGATCATTAACCATTTTCAATCCTCTGCAGGATGAAGGTCTCTCCAAGTTCAAGCCATCTTCTCCAGACTTTAGCTTTTCTTCTCCACACCACCCTGCACAATTTCTTATTTCATCCATCCATTTCACATGTGGTATCTTTCTGGGTCTTTTACAATCTCTTGGAATCCCATTTAAGATTTCAATAGTCCATCTATTATTATCTCTTCTAGCAATATCTCCAGCTCAACTCCAATTCAATCTTTAAATTTTTTCAATGAGGTTAATAACATCTGTTTGTTCTCTTACCCATATATTGCATTTTCAATCTCTTCTTGTTACTCCTAACATGCATCTCTTCATACTTCTTTGAGTGGTCTAAAGACTCTGTATTGTTCTTTTATTAAGTGTCCAAGTCTGAGTTCTATAAGTAAGAACTGGTAAAACACATTTATTAAAAATCTTTCTTTTCAAACACATAGGCATATTTCCTTTTAGTAGGAAGTTATTTCTACCAAATGCACCCCAACCAAGTTTAATTCTATAATTAATTTTATCCATTTTGTTTCCATCTATATTAATAACCTGACCAAGATCTAACTCATCATAATCAATCTTTATTTTTATATTGTAAGAAAATCCATTGAACGTTATTTTAGTCTTTTTAACATTTATCTTTAGTCCTACTTTCTACTTTTATCTGATAACTCCTGCAACATTTCCTGAAGTTCTAAAGCATTATTTGCAAAAACAACTGCATCATCTGCAAAATCTAAGTGACTTAAATAATCTCCATTTACTTTCACTTTTTTAGCTTCCTATTTTAATCTACAAAATACTTCTTACAGCACTACTGTTAAAAGTTTTGGAGATATGGAGTCACCCTGTTTTACACCCTACTCAATGTTGACTTTCCTAATATCATGATGTAATCTAATTGTTTATAAATATTCTTTAAAATATAACAATATTCTCAATCTATACCTTGATGATCCAATGCTTTAATCACTGAATAAATGTTTATAAAATCAAATGCCTTTTTTCATAATCTACAAATCTAAAGCATAATGGCAACTAATATTCATTTGTCCTTTCTGTAACTTCTCTCAATACCTGGATATTATCTACTGTACTAAAACCACTTTTACATCCAGCTTGTTCTCTTGGTTGGTAGAAATCCAATGTTCTCTGTTGATGAGTTGCAATTAGCTTGGTAAAAAGTTTGTATAAAACTGATAAAGGGATGATAGGTCTGTAATTTCTAATATCTTCTTTATTACCTTTTTAAAATATTAATATTAATACTGCATTCTTCCAATCATCTGGTACATCTTTATCATTTAGACATTAGGTGTAATGTTCTTAATAAATTTATCACAGGAAATGATCATTGATTAGTAAAATGTAAGATATGTGTTAATGCAAAACTAGAGAGACAAAAATTATAAACAATATTTACAGTTGATTCTACATATATAAACAAGAAAATCTACTTTTAATTGTGTCTTTTTTAATTACATCATTACCTTAATAGGATTTAATATAAGTGACAAGTGCTGCTGTTGATCAAATTCAACTTAGGATCTATTAAAGTTTTTATAATATGCAACATTACTTGAGATATAAAAATAAATTTATTGTTTATTAATTTAAAACACAGTTATCATATACTTGAATAAAAAAATATTGTAGATGTACTTGACCTTTATTAATATTATAGTCTTTATTTAAGATTAAGGTCTTTACCTATGATAAATAAAATAATTTCTAACCTAATAAAAAAGGACTAGTAATTACCTAAGTATTTACTGGAACGTGATAATTATAAATAAATGCAAACTACAGAATGTACATTCACAGAGTAATAACCATGCTTGTCCCAGCTAAGAAGATCTGTTGTGTTGAAATGCACTTTAGAAGCTACTTCAACGTTTTATTTTGTTTTGTATTTAGTTATTCTCTGTAACTGCATATTTAGAATATGAGTCAACTGATACAATTATGTCTTCTTCCAATTGACATGGCAATCGAACAAAAAATATTTGCAGCAAATTGATTGGATTGCTGCATCAAATTACATTTTTTATATGTATAACACCCTTTTTTGAAAATTGGGACCACTTTTTTGAAATATTTTTATATATGTGTAGATTTTTTAAATATAAATATTAGGTATTACATGTTTAAAAAAGTAACAAATTTTTCCATACAATACCTTATGCAAACCATAGTAAACAAGAGATGCTAGGAGGTTTGTGCATCAAAATCTCTATTTAGTGCCCATTCATTGAATATCTGCAGACTAGTTTTTTATAACTTGCACAGGATTGTATTACTTTTTTTTTTTTTTGAAAATGTTATATATATAATGTACTTGTTACATTTCTTTGTAAAATGATTGTCTAATTTGAAATTTAAAGTTTTCAATAATTTTTTAATGAATATGCTAATTGTTTCAACGAATAACCTTCAATTAATGTTTAACAATTTTTTTAATCATCTCCTAACTCTCTATTATATAGAATCTCTTCTTGATTCTGTTTGTTTTCTTTTTTTATTAATTCATGTTTTACAAATTTAATTTGCGTGAAATGAGAAGTCGTCAGAAACAATTAAATTACCTGTCTAGAGAATGAAAAAACTGTTCTTTTATTTGTGTAAATAACTTTTTAAGTTATTAAGTTAGTTAATTTACAAAGTGATTTTGCTTCGTCAAAGAAATCATGAAGATAATAACAACAATAATCTAATTAGTTTCACTTTATGTAATTGCTGATACAAAAATCATGCTATTAGAAGTAAATTACACGATTAATTAATTCTAATAACGGAACGTCAGTAATCAAATAAAGAAGAGAACAAACCAAACTCTATAAGTCTTTTAAAAAAAACAAAACATTTATTTCTTCAACCTAGCTGAAATAACTACTAAAACATTTTAGCACTATATTTATGACTTGACACAATTACAATTATGTACAATAAAAATAAATTTTAAACTAACTTTTTTAAGGACATTTTTAAAATTGCAATTTTCATAATAAGCAATCAATGTTTGTCTGGTCAATATTTTTTTGATTTTTAATAATAATAATAATCGAATGTTTTCTTGCTTGGTATTTATAAAAAAAAATCGAGCTTCAGAAATAACATACCAGGCAAGTGATGAAACTCGTTTGCAATAATGAAGGAATTCTATTTCATAATTATCACATGGTGACACTCGTCCCTTCTTAGAGTCCCTAAAGATGTAGTGGTTAGTGATGCACCCTCACGATCTGAAGTTCGAATCTCTATAGAACTTGAACATTTTTAGACATATTTTAAAGAAAACTTACCATATATATATATATATATTCAATATAGACTGTTCTTTGCAAAATTAATTATCCCTTATTAGTTTTTGTCCATATCCAGCTAATCTTAGCTAACGGTAAATAAAAAAAAAATATTCCAAAATATATTTACTCCATAAGTAAGTATTTTTTTCACTGTTTACCTAGGGGATAGATTTTGGATATTGTTTCGCCAAACAAATTTTTAAATATTTTTATTTATTTCTAGTCAAAAAAAATTTATGACCACTAATATGGACAAATAATAAAATAGAAATGAATATAAGCAGACATTTGTAAATCAGTAACATTCATGAGATGAACATAATATTAAGTCACTACTGATAGTCTTACTGTTTTTTTCAACTTTAATTATTTTTTTGTGATTATTTTAACCATTTATTTGCTAATTATATGTTCATCCTATGGTAAAAAGTAGAACTAAATAATAATCATTTAATAATGTTAACAAAAATCACAAGATGTCAGTATTACACAGATATAACTTGTTACAAATAACTGATGTCTCACCCTCGGCATCACTGATAGTGTTTTGCTTTTTTCTGCGTAAGAACAGTAGTGAGAGCTTTGAGCATTTTGAATACATATATTCTCCATAATTTGTTTACATATTTATATTTTTTTATAAAATGTATGTGTAATATTTATTATTTTAGAAAAGTATGATTAGTTTCAGACTTCGTTGGAAAATATTTACTCTTAGAAGAAGACATGTAATGAAAAATCAATAACATACAACATAATTAATATAAAAAAAATTTCACTTTCTTTTATTATATTTTAAATATTATAGTATCAAATTTTAAATTTTGTACTTGTGTGTTATCCTGATTTGTTTTAAATATCTAGTTTCATGGTTATACAAATATTGGTCATAGTTAACTAATCCATTTATTCAGGCATGGGTTCAATGCCCAAGAAATCTAGAAATTTAATGTGCATCTTTAGCCATCTATTAAAAAATTTTGCTAATATTTATTTTACAGCTTTAAAATTCACACACACACATATAGTTTTAATATTGTAATTTCAAAAAAAATTCTAGACATCAGGATAATCAAATAAGCAGGAATTTCAAGGTATGATAAAATCCCCAATGATGAGCACTCATTGTATTCTTGGTGGTCGTGAACTTTGTGATATTATTTTGGGAAAATATTATCAATAACTAAAAACTTGATTTTTTTGGAAGGTTTATGATTATTTATGCATAGTAATTGTATGATAATTATTTGAAATCAAAATATATATTATTACATATTTATTTTTTACAAAAATATATTATTTTAATTATAATAGACTATATTTCACTGAGTAATGTTACCATGAAAATTACAATGATGGGAAATGGAATCTGTTACAAAAAAATGTCATTTAGAATCTGTTAGAAAATATAGCAATATCATAAAATTTACTAAAAAAATTTATACCTTTAAAGCATAAATTGATAGATTTACTAGATATCCATAATTACTAGTTCAGATTTTTAGAACAAACATCAAACAAAGATTTTTTTTTCAAATTCTCTCTGCTACACCCAGCAGTTAATGATGAAAACAGTGCTTTGATTCAAATCTAATTTTTAAAATAATTATGTAAATGAAATGTGATTTTTTAAAACTTTATTTAATTTCTAAACAAAAATTACTTTCAAATGAAGTCAAAATTATTATATTCTGATAAATAATAATCATTTAATATTAAAATGAAAGTTGAAATATTATATCAAGTGAAAACAAAGAAATCTGTCAAAGTACAAACAGATTAACATTTAAAATTTTTTAATTATAATGTTATATTTCTATATTTTTGATATTAGCCATATTTTTCAACAGAGCATTAGAATTTCAATTTTTGACCAATTTGCCCTCTGGTGAATTTTTTCATTACTATTATATGTTAAAATGGGTGTAAAACAGTATATTTTATTACAAGAAATTTGCACAGTAAAAATTTTGCATTAGAAGGTGGAAAATTCAAAATTCCTGCTTTTACAATAGACATAATCCCCACCATGACATGTTCAGCCATTGTCTGTTGCCAAAACTATAAAACATTTGGCATTTTATGACATTATAGTTCCAATGACCCAAAAACATTCATTTGTGAATTTATTATGGTTTTAGATAATTTTTTAAAATAATTTACACTATATTTATTAGATATCAATAATATAAATTATTAATAACTTATTTTGACTTGAAATAATTTATTTTCGAAAATATAATGTTATATTAGCAGCTAACATGAATATGGCATAAAGCTATTTATAAGCTTAGTTTCTATGTAAGCAATCTACTTAAACTAATTGTAACGATATATAAATATGTCGTTACATTAATTTAAAATAAAAACTTAAAAGTTCACAAATAAAAGTAAAAAACTAAACACTAAAATTAAAATGTTTGTTAAACATATATACATTTGCACAGATGCCAAACTTTAAAAATATTTTTTTTAAAAAAAAAACAAATAAATAAGTATTTGAACGTACTTTTTTTATAAAAAAAAAGTACAAGATTTAAAAATAAAAACAGGTATTAATTAATTCTTGTAATCTGTAAATGGAAATGATTGTTTATAAATTGTTTGAAAAGCAAGCTAGCCTTGGGCTCTTGTATAATTAAAATGATCTGATGAAAGATAGATAAGAAATAAAGAGAAATTAGCTTGACCAATAGAAGCACTAAGCCTTGGCTTGGACCCTAATGAAAGTGATGGACTAGTGACGTTTTGTTGATTGAATCCATGTGGATAATATAAAAAGGGAAATACAGTTTTTTCTGACAGTTCCAGTGTTTTGTGTTTGAGAGATGTGGTAGGATACACATACCACACTCTCTATTTAAAAAAAAAAATGAAAAGACTGTGATACCTTGAACCAGCTATTGCCATCTCCAGAACATTATCTTCCAATGGATGCATCATGGGAATTAAAAGCAGAAACCTGGACTCTTCTACTGTGAGCAATGAACTTTACAAATTAACAACAACAAAAAAAGTAATTAAGAACTTTCGTTATTGTTTTTTTTTAAAGATTCAGCTAATTAAAATTTTAAAATGAACTCTTATTTGATTTTCAAATTAATAATTGATTGTTTAAATTTATATAGTTAAGTTTTGCTAAAATCATTTCCATTTTATTATTTTTGTTTGTAGTAATATTTATTGTAGAAATTATAAAATGCATTACATTTAAGTTGGGTATAGACATTGCATAGATTCGTTAGCGGTTGATTATGTTGTGGTTTTCACAGTCGATTAGAATATATAGGTCAACGATGTCACTGCAGTGTCTTATGATGAACACCAAAGGGTCTCCTGTATTCCCTCAGCAATTGACGTTATCGATTGACTTTGTATTTTGATCGGTTGTGTTTAATTTGGAATGTTTTTGACCATGGAATCTGTGCAGCCGATCTATACTTGACATTATAAAATAAATTGTATAAAAATAATCTGTGCGAATGTATTTAAATGTTAAATTTAAGTCAGGCATGAATGGCTATATAGTTTTGTAAAGTTATATTAAGGGAGGGTAATCTTAGGTTATTCATTTCATAGTTGAATTGGTTCAATGGATTGGATATATTTGTGTAATTGTAGATGTAGTATGAGATCTGCTATGGGCAGGATTATATATATATATATATATGCCACACACCTTCTGTTTGCCTATGGATGGTTTTGTAAGATGGCAAAGGACCGCAGTCCATTCCTATGGAGTTTTATGTTTGTTGTTCTTACTTGCCAACAGATGTGGCATTCCTGGTTGGTAGAGAGACAATTTTTTCTCTAATTCTACTTGCTGTTCAGATGTACATTCCTGACAGTATAGTATTTTGTGTTGTTGTATTTTCATGCTACATTGAATACATAAATGTATCAGATGGATTGGCACTGGTTTGATTGTGAAATTTGTTGCCTAAGGTTAAATCAGGGAAGAATATTTTCTTTTCAAATGCAGATCTATATAGTCTATTCATACTCGACTCACTAAATAAATATTAAACTCATGGTTGTAATTTACTTAAATGCAAAACTAAAGATTAATAGAAAAATCTAAAATGTTGAATTCATTCCTCAAAATTTAAATGTTATTTTATATGTGCGTAAATAAATATTTTTATGTGTTAATTTCTGGCAGTGGTTTTTATTCTTTTATATTTAAGATATACAATTTATATTTTATTATCTCTGCTACTCCACTGAGCTAGTGACTTGGGCTAACGATCTGAATATTTAAATAAAGTGGAATCTTAACAGCGCGTATCTGCCTACTCTATAAATTTTTCTAGGTTTAAATGCCTAGATAGCACCCTGTAGAGCAGATATTGTAGTTTGCGGTTAGATTCGATCTTCACTTTCATTTTGATCGTTATATTATGAATATGAAAAATATTACAATTTTGCAATAAATATTCAAAAATTTAACTTTTAAAGCACAATTTATTAGATATAAGAGAAATAAATAATTCTTCATTTGGATGTTTAAAAATAATAAGAATTTAAAAATATTTTATTGATTTTATAAACTGAAAATAATCTTTCTAGAAATGATGACATGTAAAGTCTTTGTTTTGAATACAATCTCATTTTTTTAATATTTACAAAAACAAGATGTGAACATTTAAAATTGTTTTTAGTACTAAACAAAAATATCTATCAAATGAAGTCAAATTTATTATTTTCTGATAAGTAATAATCATTTTATCAAATATTCTATGTTGATGTGTGAGACAAAAAAAAATGTCAGAAAATGCTGAAATGTGAGAGAGATGTGCTGCATTGCAAGAGGGTTAATATAAAATAAATACATAAAGTGAAACTATTATAATTAATTATAAGTAATAATAACAAATAATAAATAAATATTATAACATGTAAAAGCCAAGGTCTATATATATTAAAGCAGTAATCAAATATCCTTTTCGATGTTAGTTACGGAGACACCACGTCTTTTGAAAAATTTTTGTCTGTATGCGACGCGATGTGATGGGTTTAATGTTTGCATGCGCCATCTCTTGGTCAATTTTGGTCACAATTTCTTCATTTTAGACTTATTTGATAGGAAATTCATGCTTTCAATTTTAGTTCTAAAAACATCCACATATAGCGTTATACTTTTTCAAAAAAATCAATAATTTTGACAGCCTACTTGTTACACCCCTCTGTCTTTGTTCTCTGATTGGATACTACCAAATCTTCTAGGCGTGTTTCTAAATGGCAGATTGACAAACGAGCAACACTAACAAAGACAATTCACGTTATACACATTCATAATGATTTTGTTGTAATAATTACATTTATTGCAATTTTTTATGTTCACAAATAATAAAATATAGTTCTCTATCAAATTATAAAGTTTGACTCGGAAAATTTTAAATATTAGAAGAAAAATACATTTGGAGAAATATCTGTAACAAATAATTATTGCTACATAAAGTAATCAGGAAATTCCTAAGGCGTGTTTCTAAATGAAGATTCAGACATGACAACGAAGCTGTGTACGTTCGTAATTGAAGTAAATAATAACATCTATCGTAATTTTTTACATTCATAAATAAGATTTGATGTTACTTTATGGAAATATAAAGTTTGATTTGGAAAATTTTAAATTTTACAAGAGAAATAAGCAAACTGGAAATAAAAAGAGAATTACTCGACCGCTGTTGATCTGAATAACGGCCCAATCATTGGTTGAGTTATAATTCTTTTGTTTTACTGCTACCTATTTTTTACACATTTTTCTTATATTTTTCGACAGTTATTAACATTATTTTTATTTTTTCGTTACATTTAACCAATTTGAATCTAAAATTATTCAATTTTTAGAAGCTGAATTAAAAAAATTCTGTGTATTTTAGATTAATATTTTAACAAAAGAACTGATTGCAAATGACACAGACCAATCACATTGTTCTCAGATTTAAGTAGAGGGCCACTAGCTAAAAGAATCAGTTTAAGTAGAGGGCCAATAGCTAAAATCATCAGTGAAAGGGATATCCTCACATTCTCTTTTTATAAAAAATTCATATAAAAATGTTTGATGTATTCTTTATAGATAATGTGTAATTAAATTAAACCAGTTACTCTTTATAAATCATGTATATAATAATGATCCATTAATTATCAAGATGGATAAGTAAGTAAAGATATTTGACTATTATTTTGATACATATAGACATCAATGTTTACATGTTATAATGTTTACATTTTAATTATTATTGTTAATTATAATAAATTATAATATTTCTACTTTATTTATCAATATTAAAAAATAGAAATGTAATGTTAAATATAATAAAGTAAAATAAATGCACTACTATTTTGACAGCCATTTTGTTTTTTAACATTTATTGTATGCCCCTGGAACTGTATATTAATAAATTGTCTGTCCAGCACACAAGTACAAAATTTTGTTAGATTTGAATAATCTGGATATTAATTAATTCATTCCAGGTTTACAATCTAAGTTAAAACAATTTCGATTTTCTTAATCAAATACTTTTATTAGTGGGATAGAATTATCCAATAATAAAGTTATTGTTCTTTATAAATTTTACTATTTATTTCAGTTTAATATTAATTTTTTGCATTTGCAAAGTTGATATAATATTTTTAAGAATACTTTTCACTTGTAAATGTATATTTCTAACAATTTTTTTTTTTTGAAAATATAATAAATAATAAAAGTGGTGGGTTGATGATTTGCTGATAGTATGTAGATAAATATGCAATATGTCAGTAGAACTGAAAATGGAGTTAGAAAGTGATCAACAGTTTCTTCTTCTTTATGACATAAAAATGGATTTCATCTATATTTGCATTTACTAGTCTTACTGGAGAAAAATATTTTTGTAGGAAGAACTCAAGATATAAAAAAATATTTTTTTAGTTATATGAATATTAAAAAAAGTAATTAATATTTGAGGCCTGTTAATCTGTTTAGAAAAAACTGCAAAAAACAAAAAGCTTATATACAAATAAAGATATATTTAGTGATCTTGAAACAGACACACCAATAACAACTGACATTGTTTTTCAATTTGCAATAATAGCAAACACATGTTACCCAGGACCACAAAGCATTCCCAAATTTGTGCTTAAACATCTTAGCCACTGCAGAGCCAAATACCTATGTGATCTCACTAATTACATATCCCCAAAAATTTACAACATACAAAGTCAATATCCAATCGCAATGGTTTCTTTTAACAAAAAACAAACAGCATTATCATCTTTATCTGATCTACAACCAATCTCAATGGGAACTTTAGTAATAAAAATTTATTAAAAAAGTAATAAAGGAGAAAATAGAACAACCCATACTCCCTGTGTTATCATCAGCTCAATATGCCAAAAAAGCTCACCATTGGCCAGGGTGCCTAATGTACAAGACAATTATTAAAGCAGTAAAGAAAATAAAAAAATATGTATCGATTATAGTTCAGCTAAACATTGAGGCAGTTTTTGCCTTGGTGCCCATTGCCAAATTATTAGATATGTTAAAAAACAAGAATACTTCCATTCCTACTATATATAATAGCGAATCTACTACACAGCTGTGAAATTCATATCACACTGAATGGGAAAAAATCACCATCTTTCAGACCAAGTCAATTTATTTCATAAGGATCTCCCCTCAGTGCTTTGCTCTTCACGCTATATATAAACTCTCTATTAATAATGATACAGAAAAAATAAAAGGTATTCAAAACACTGCTTTAAATATATCCATAGTCTATATGGATGATGTAACCATTTTCCATAATAAAGAATTATGGCTCAAATTTTAACTTAAAAATAAACACAAATAAAACTGCTGCATAGTCAATATACACAGGAAAGCACTGTACAGAGATGTTTAATAAAAAACTGTCTGCTTTCCTTGGTTTTCCATTCTACCTTGGCAACAATGGAAATGAGGCAAAAAATTCAAATTAAAGAAAGATGCTGACAAAATCACAACCTCACTTGAAAAGTCATACCTATCAATATACACAAAGTAGCACTATATAATCAACTTATAATTACAAAAATTACCTACTACATACCTATAATCAAATTTGCTACAACATTCATATCTAAAATCTCATCAATCTGTAACAAACTAATATCGAAGAAAAAGACAGGGTGATATTTTTAAAAAAACCTGAGCAGGATGCTATTTAGCAATGGACTTGGACTCCATACAGTCAATGTATTTCAATAAATCTGTTAACAGTCACCATAAAAAGATTTCCAGATCTGGAGTGTGTGATTAATATAACACCCACAGACAGACCACCCCCTTTATATGGATATCTATCCACACTGATTGAAAAACTCAAGCCAATATATAACAATATTACTCAATAATGACAAGAAGAATACATACTGGGACATTTATAATATCCTAAACCCAAACTAGACACCTCATTTATGTCTATCAGATCTTGGAATAGACAACAGTTCAATACTGCTACAATTCAGAAAGTGGTCACTAGAACCAAAATTATTTGATTTTTCTGCTTGTTTAATCTAAATGTTTTATTCAAAACACACTTCCTTAGACTTTGTAAATTATATACAAATATAGACCCTCTTTGTGGACTGTCATGGAGAAGAAGAGACATAGGATCATTTTCTTCATCCCTGCACTGCACTGGAAACATTACATCACATTATGTTTACCACATACAGAAAGGCTAATATTTCAATTGATGAAATATTAAATACATTTAAGAAAGGCAACATGTCTGCTATTTGTGCAGCAACATACAGCCTTAGGTCTACTGGTGTACCAGCTGCACCTTCACCCTTGCTAATAGCCCTTGACACACCCAGCAACATACTCAATAAAACTAGAATTGATCAGAAAAAAGACAGCATCTTAGTTCAACCAGATGTGTTTGCAGCCACATGGTCACACATAAAACCGAGATCCAGTCTATGAAATATAAGTCCAATATGATAGATGGTGACCCATTCAATGTCAGCAATTTTCAGCTTTAAAGAAATGCAAGTATAAACTGAACTAAATAGAAAACCAGAATCTAAAACAAACAAAAAAGTATGTAGAAATGATAAAAACATGTACTGAAAAGATGTCTTAATTGGTCCTTTTGCATAGTTATAATTTGTTTTGCAATTGTAACAGAAATCAGTGTATTACTAGATGTGACTCTGTAACCTCTTAGACTCAAAGTTTTGCTTTGAAACATCATCATCATCATCATAATAATAATAATAATAATAATAATAACAACAACAATAACAACAAACAGTACTGGCAGTCATTTATAAATGTGTATATCCATTCCAACTCTTTTTCAAAAATGAAAAATAAATAGTCAAAAATTAGGTTTATCTTAACAAATGAATCTTTAACTCACCAATTTACCACATATAGAATATATTCATCTTTTTTATGTTTATCTGATATTTTATGATGTTGGCTTTTAGTTACCTCAGCAAAAAACATTTCTTTCTGAATGTTTTCAATTCTGTATCTAAATGTAACTCTTTAGTATATTTTATTTTTGGTCATATTTTTCTAATGGAAAACACATTGAACTTGTATAAAATGTTTATGAGATAAAACTTATTATATAGATAGGGTCTACTGCTCCTAAGATTCCATGATCAAATTCAACACAAAATAATTTTTAGGAAACCAACCATTTATTATTCCATTTTACATGCCTAATCCAATAAAGGTGTGATTTTACAATAATAGTCTCAATGGAATCATGTCCAGTAAATTGAAATACATATTTTTTGGTTTTATGATCTTCTGTTGTATTTTTAAAATTTCATGAAGCAACCATAAAACAAACTTTTTAATTAATTTATAATATGATAATAGGATGTCCAACTTTCACTTCCATACAACAAATTAGGTGTAGTGAAAGTTATATATATATATATATATATAGCTAACTCATTTGATGTAGTTATGTTATTGTGATGGAATGTTCTAAGTTAAAAGCAGCAGTATCACATTAGTCCTTGGTTGAAGATCAACATCTAAATTAATTTTTCTATTTATAAATCTACTAAGGTGGTTGAACTGATTTATATTCTCAAGTTGATAATCATTCAAGCTAAAAGTTGCTGAAGATTTTTCTTCCATCAATGGCTGATAAAGTACTTGTTTTTGAACATTAATTAATAAACCAAGACAATTATAAATTCCATATAAAACATTAAGAACTTTCTGTGAATTGTCTTTTCAACTGGGAAAAATAGTACAGCCAATACAGTACCCATGAAAATGTTTTTATTTCTCTCTTTAATTGATTCAAAATAAAAATTTTACCATTAAAGCCGTATTGCATCTGGATTCCTTTTTGATTAAATCTTAAACAATTGAAAAGACCAAAGTCCACAAAAACTAAAACAATGTTGGAGCAAATATATGTTCTTGTTTAACACCAGTTTTCATTTCAAATATTCAGATTTTCCACCTGTAGTAATAACAATTCATATCATTCCATCACAGAGAAGCTGTATAATGTGAACAAATTTTGGTTTATAACCAACTAATTACAAACCTGACCTGTTAACTGAATCAAATATCTTGACAAAACCAATGAAAATAATATATAAATCATTCATTTGTTCTCAATACTTTTGTTTACATTTGCCTGGCATTAAAACATATTTATAGTGCTTTTTTACTCTTCATTTATAATTATAAGCAATATATTATACAAAATTCTTGAAATTATTTTGTCGTAGGGTAAAATAGTGATAATATATGATAATTATTGTATTTTTCTCTATTATTTTGTTTTTAAAAATTGAAACAATAAAAGCATCCATAAGATTGATTGGGAAGTCACAAGTCAAGGTATTTCTATAAAATTCCAATATGTTTAAAGCTAACATAAACATTTATATTTTAAAACTGCTCCACGTATTTCTTCAGCCTGTCTATGTTTTTTGTTTATAAAGTGCTATATTAGATATCTTTTTATAAATCTAAATTAAATAAAATGAATATATCATTAAATGTTGTTACCTCAATTATTGAATCATTATTCAAAAAATGAGCAAAATACTTTTCTCATCTGTTCAAACTGTTATTATCATCAAATAAATGAATGCCATTGGTGGATTTATTTTAGTTGTAATACTATTCTTCTATTCTTCATGTCTTTATGCTGTATTCAGTGCATTAGTAGTAAATCTAGAATAATCATGATCAGTAAATATCTGTATTTTTTATGCAGTTTTAGTTGACCAATTATTTTTAAGCCTTTTTGTCAATCATATAACTTCCTGTCCTCAGATCTTTATGTGTTTTATGGAGTTCCATATGTAGTCTATTATCTTTTCAAGCAGAAAATACTGTTTTCTTAAATAAAAGCACAGTCAGAAAATGTCATGACTTTATGTTTAGTGAACACAAGAATACGTATAGCTACAAACCCTTTTCAAAGCTATAAGCACCCTCTAAGGATAATAGGACCATCCTGAAGATACAAATTATCAATTTTTATATTCAACAGCTGTTAAAATTTAGTATGCATAATATAATCTTCTAAATAAAAAAATATGTATGTTTTAATGAATATGATTGGAATAATATACATTTTTAATGCAACTAGCATATTAATGTGAGAGTGAATTAATCTATAATCTGTTCAACAATTTAAGTTAGTAATTGCTCATATAATATAAAATTCTTTTGTATTCTAATTTCTAACAATGATGTAATATATTAAATGCTATTGTTTTAAATTTTGATATACTCATGTTCTTTTATAGCAATTTTTCTACCTAAATAAAATGTTTGTGATAATCAATATTTAACTCATAATATCATATTAATGTAACTTTTTTCATTGCATTTATTAATTACAAAAAAATGAATAAATCCCATTGCAGAGACATTTGCTGTATTTTTCCTAGTTAAGAATTTTGTAATTATTCAACATTTGTTATTAGCATGAAACTATTATTTTATATTCAATAAATTGGAGTTGATTTATTATAAATCTATGTTTACAAATAAAAAAAACATGTTTGTATTTCCCAACCATTAGAAAATAATAAACACAGGATGAAATGAGAACAAAGGTCATTTTTTATCATTTAATGGTCAGCATGAAAACAGTCAAATAAGCAATTTTAGAAAATTTCAATTGAAAAATTTACTTTTAAAACCAGAATGAATCAATATGTCTCTCTGATAAACTGCTTTAAAATATTGAAATTTCATTATAAAGTTTTCAATATCACAAATTCTAATAATGATGTTATCAAATGGTTTAACAAAGCAAAGTCATTTGATGACCAATGATTTTTTCTTTGCATTTCGCTAGAATATTTTAACAGCTCTTTTTTTAAAATAAGACATAAACATGTAAAATAAAAATTTAGTCATATATAGTTTTACTTTTTAATAAATATTATACAATTATTTTGTAAAAATCATTATGAATTATTAACAACCTACACAAAAATATCAAGTTTTTTTTATTATTCCAAAAATTTTCTCAAAGTAATCTTATAAATGATCTTAAAACTGCATCACAAAGAAGTGGAAACAGATTTTTGACATTACTAACAATTCTAAAGTTCTGATCTCTTTATATTTTTATAATTTAATATTCATTAGTTTATGATTTCTTGACTTAAAAAAGTAATAAAATTTCACATGAAATTAAACGAATGTCAAACAGTGATTTGTTTTTGCTTAATGAGAGAATTAAAAATCAAGCTATAAATTAATTTGACATTTATTAAAATTGTATGTTTTAGTTATAGTTGTATTCCATAGACATCATTATTTTTACAAAAAATAAAGAATAAATCAACCAACAAAAATTATTATAGCACATGGCCAGCCTTATTTTTATTAGAGCATAAATGAAATTAAAGACTCAATTCTTTACTTTTTTAAAAAAAATATTAATGTTTGTTTTTCCTCAAGCAATGGTTATATTCTAGTTTTATTTAAATGCAGCTGCTATTATAAAAAAAATATTGAACTAAAAAATTATATGACGTTTCAATTCACCTCTTATCAAATCGTTTTTTGTGTTTGTTTACTAAGGTAGTTCTTTAATATATTGTTTGTTATTTATTTGCAAGTTAATATTTTAGATTAATTCATTTTTAAAATTATGATTTTGATATAGAAAAGAAAAATTAAGTTATAATGACAAATAATGTTTATTTTATTTAAAAACAAAGAGAAAGAAACAATAGCTTTTTTTAGTTGTAAAAAAATAAGTCATTATGAGTTAAATATTGATTATTTTTTATTTAATACACATTTTTGTACACGAACTATCTTAGACATTTCTTCATGAAATATATATATATTTTTCAGCTTAGACTTATAACTGTAAATGCAGACTTATCACTTTTTCATACATTTAATTCAACATCACCAAGGTTTTTTTAATTAAATAATTGATATGGTTTAGTAATTAAATTATTTTTATAGCAAATATATAATTGTCTTAATTTTATTTAATAGATGGCAATTTTTTATAAGATATTGATTTTTTTTTGTTCTATGTTAATTGTTATACAGCTTTGTCAAGTGAATAGACCATTTACCAAGTAGCTCCATAATAAATTATTCAATTTTATTATTACAAAACTCGATAAAGCAAAAGTCACAGTGTCATTATGAAAGTAAAATGTCTTACATTGTTTCATATTGGCATTAAATGTAATTTCTAGATTGGATATGCATTTCAATATATGTATTTAGAATTGTAGATATTAACAACAAAAATGTATGGGTGCTGAACTGAGTTCAGACCCATATGACTATATAAGCTATTGAGCTTAGATTGAAAATATTTTTTGTGTTTTCAATTTCATTCTCATAGTTTTGTAGTTAAGTAGAGATAAAAGGTGGTTGCTAGAGGGTTGCATTAGATCCTAAGATCTAGATGCAGTGCTCTCAGATCCAAAGCTCCTTACTGACGAAGGCCACAAGCCAGAAACTAGTCTGGGGATATTTGATGAGTAAGCATTAGATAGGGGTTTTATGCACAAGCCTTCTGGCATCCATTGATTACTCTGTTTATCACAGGTGGCAATACTGTATGGAGAGTTTTGCTCTGTTTATCAACAATTAATGTGCTAGTATAAAAAATGTGATCATGTGATGCTTAATGGTTTAATACCAATCCTGCCTAATAGGATAGTGGTGACTATGGTTGTAAAAGAGCCAAAGACACCAAAATGTATGGGTGCTGAACTGAGTTCAGACCCATATGACTATATTAACTATTGAACTTAGATTGACAATATTTTTTGTGTTTTCAATTTCATTCTCATAGTTTTGTAGTTAAGTAGAGATAAAAGGTGGTTGCTGAAGGGTTGCATTAGATCCTAAGATCTAGATGCAGTGCTCTCAGATCCAAAGCTCCTCACTGACGAAGGCCACAAGCCAGAAACTAGTCTGGGGATATTGGATGAGTAGGCATTAGATGGAATTTTATGCACAAGCCTTCTGGCATCCATTGATTACTCTGTTTAGCACAGATGGCAATACTGTATGGAGAGTTTTGCTCTGTTTATCAACAATTAATGTGCTAGTATAGGAAATGTGATCATGTGATGCTTAATAGTTTAAATGAAGATTTAAGATTATCTTAATAAGTTTTCCATGTTCCATCAGAATATTTTATAATTAAACTATGTCAACTTAGTTGGAAGATTAATTTAAAAATTTACAAGAATAAAACTTATAGTGTTAGAGAAATGTTTTTAAATCTTATGTCATGATTCAAACCTTTGTAAGTAAAAACCTTCATTTAAAATACTATCTTGTTTGAATGATTTTTTGATAGAAAAAAACACTATATGAAAATTGTTTTTTAGATGCATTTTGATTCTGCACCAGATTTCATGTTTTTCTTTTAACTAATTTTTTTTGTAATCCATACCATTTACTGCAGGCTTTAGTATACATGATGATAGAGCTTATTAAATCCCAACCTAAACTATGCTATTCAATATCTCCAAGCCAGTTTCAAGCTTATGATTTTTCTTCAGTAAGGAGCTTTGAATATTGGACCAGTACACCTGGAGATAACAGTAAGTGATTTATGTGTGGTAAAAATATTCTGATATAACAGTAATATATAAGCTAAAGTTATATGATAAAGTCAGGTGACATTTTAATGGCTTATATCAAATATTGGTCACAGTATAGTTATTATTTAAAAACTCAGAGCACCATAATACATAGAAACTGAACTTATTTCAGATTTATATGACTGTGCAATCACATTTGTTTAGATTGAAAATATTTACATTTTTTACTTTGGGCTAATGGCTTAATAGTATAACAGAGAGGCCAATGATTGGTGCTGGAAGGAAAGTGCATGACATCCTAAAAAATTCATTGTACTGGTCCAAGATCCAAAGCTTGTCACTGATGAAATCCACAAACTTGAAACTAGTCTAGGATATTGGATAGGTTAAGGCAGGATAAGAATTTAATGAGGACTATCATCTTGCCTGTAAGTGGTAAAGAGATGGTAAAAAATTATGCTGTGATAACAGTAATATGTAATCCAAATTCATGTGATGGAGTCAGGTGACATTTTATCAATAACTAAATTGTTAAATAATTGTGTTTTATTCCCACAATTGCTTCTATAATTTTTTATTATCCTTTGTTTTATCAATCATTAAATGTTTTACTTTATGCAGCAGATAGAAGCTTCCTTTTCAAATACTTGTTATTACATTTTCCATTTTTATTTATAATAAAAAACTAATAATTACTATATATTTTTAACATTTAAAAATTTTAACATTTTCAGGTTAGATATTCTTCTTATTGTGTGCCACACTGTATATAAAAGAAACAGTTGGCCACATTAAAAACAAAATGTTTATCTAATAACAATTTATTGTTATATATATTTAGTTTCAGGAAAATTTAACAGTAGCATTGTTTATATAATTTTTAATATAGTTTGTGGCTAATTTATTGATAATAAATTATAAAAATTACAGTTTCAATGTATGTGGCCACATTGAGTGTAAATTATTACATCCAGAAACCTCACCATTTGTATTACATATGTATAAATAGAGTATAATTACATGTATATACAAAATAAGAAATTGTAAAGAGCTAAAGATTAATATTTGTCTGAAGATTTGTGATAATGGTATATTATTAGATGTGATATGTTGGAATATTTTCATCATCTTTGAGTGAATGTTGAATGTATAGAAAATTTTAAACTGTATTTAAACTTTCCAAATACAAACAACTATTAGTAATAACACACAAATAGATAACACAGGTTAGTAATTATACAATGTTTAGAATAGTATTGATATTATTCTCCATTCTTCTTCAGATCATTCTGGCCTATACACACAGTGGCAATATTTGCTTAGAAGTTGAACTCGCACCTTTAGATTCTTGAATATTGAATTTAAGGCAAATGCTTTGCCAACTAAGTTATTCTGTCAAAGGCAACTTATAGTAGAAATTTGATATATTTATATATGAGAGCGGATTCAAAGCCTCCTGAGTCCTTCAATTTTTTTTTTATGAGCAAGGCTAATTAGTTTTATAATTATTGTTTAATATTTTTATTAAGAGCAAGATTAATTAGAGGCTTCCATACATTGTGTATTGCCACACTGGGTTAACTTATATAAATACTTACCATTGTCATATAAGCAGCTTCCTTGAATTTTTTTTTGCATTTTTCCCTCTTTATCCAATATCTTATGTATTTTCCCAGTTAAGCATATGTTCATTATTACATACATGATCTGATATGGTAGACACATCTGTTTTTTCTCTTTTAACCATTAGTTTGTGCTCCTTCAATTGCTGTTCAACAAAGTGACAGGTCTCACCAATGTATTTCCTTCCATATTCACATGGTATTTCATAGATGCATTTTTTGTTCTTCAACATTTCCAGTTTAGGCTCAGTAGAAGTAAGAAATCCTTAAAGGGTGGTATGGATTTGGAAAGCTGTTCTAATGTTATATTGACTGCAGATTTTTTAAAATTTGTCTGCCAATCCTGGTATGTATGGATACACTACTGTACCAATAATTGTTTTCTCTTTTGGTGTCTCTTTGTGTTGTCTGTTGAAGGTTTTCTTGATGACTGCTGATGGATAACCATTCTTCATAAGCATTTGTTTTATGTGAGTCTTTTCTTTTTCCAATCACTGTTTCTGAATAAACCTCCTTTGCTCTGTTCAATAGTGATAGTGCAATTACATGTTTAGTGCTTCTTGTATGATTGGATGTATATGCCAAGTACTTGCCAGAGTGTGTTGGTTTCCTATATACTGTTGTTTTTACTTTGCCCTGAGGGAGTCTTGTTACAAGAACATCCAAGAATGCCAATTTTTGTTCTTGTTTCGATTCTATTGTGAATTTAATTGTAGAAGATATGTGTTAATGTGTATCCAGAATGACTGTAATTGTATCTCACTATGTGGCCATACCACAAATGTATCATCAACATAACAAAGCCACACTTTAGGTGGACATGGAGTAGTTTTATGCCTGTGGTTTTAAGTTCTCCCAAGTAAATGTTGCTGAGCAAGGGTATCAGGATGACCCCATGGTCATCCCTTGATTTTATTGGAAGAAGTCTGAGTTATATTGCAAAAAAAAATTGAACCAACCTTTATATATAAATATATCAAATTTCTACCATATGTTGCCTTTGACAGAATAGATCAGTTGATAGAGTGTTTGCTTTAAATTTGATATTCAAGAATCTAAAGATGCGAGTTCAACTTCTAAGTGAATGTTGTCACTGTACATATAGGCCTGCAACACTTGAAAAAGAATGGACAGTTGTTTGTATTTGGAAAATTTAAGTAAAGATTAAAATTTTCTATACATTCAACATTCACTCATAGATGATGGAAATAGTTCATCATATCACATCTAGCTAAAGATATAAATTCTTATTTCCTTCCCCTTCGCCCCAGACTATCAATCATTTTTGTACAAAAGAAACAACTATATTTATATAAAAATAATTGGTATTTTTTGGATTCATGTAATAATGCAAAAACAGTATATAGCTGCATAAATATCTGGGGTGGAAATAGACAAATATTTGATTTTTAGTTCTAAATTTTATTGATTTAAATGTTTTAGCTGTTTACTTTTTTTGAAAATCATTAGATGTGGTTGGATTGTATTTCCAATCTATTACTGTATTTAATTAAATTGCTTTTGCATTCTTTATTATATTTTCAAAACATTGAATTATTTATTAAAAATAAACGTTTACTAGCAATTCATTCTTAAATAAAATATTTCAACTTTGCATGTATAAAGAAAATATTAATAAAATATATTTTTTTTATTTATCAGTTTATAGCATCATCTGAACTTACTTTATAAAGCCCCAAAAAATTATTATGCTGATTACTTAATGCTAATCAAGTTGTTTTCAAAATTGTAAATTCTACAAAATAAATCACTTGTATAAAATCTTATTCAGTAAATGTGATTACTTTTTCCTAAAAGTACATATTTTGAATAACAACTGAATCTCATCATATTGTTCTTCTAAAATAAGTTTATTTATCTTTTTTTGATTCTCTTACAAAATATTTATGTAATATATATGGAAAGTATACTTTTTAATTTTTAAAAAAAAAAAAGATTGCATATACTCAAAACCTCCTGCAAACATTGTGAAAATAAAAACGAACTATTAATCAGTAATGTTTTGGGTAGGGTGTCAGCTTATTTGTAATATGTTATTTATTATATTATTTGGAGATTTTCTTTTAAATTAATAAACAGTATTTTATTTCAAATTCCTTTCATCAAATAAATTCAAAATGGACAAACAAGTACCAAAGAGATCACAAGAGTGTGAAATAAAACCAAATAAAAAATAGCACTATCATAGGCACCATAATATCATTTCCAATACTTAGAAAAGAATAATTAATCTCAATGTCTTTCTTTAGTATTGTTTTATGAACTAAAATTAGATTGCCTTTTACTGATGCGACATGATCTTTCTGTGTCTGAAATGAAGAAATGATTTCCAGTTTTTATTCTAATGTAATAGTTTACTTGATCTTAGATACTCTTTAGCCACCATTGTGTGTTTTAACATATATTCTTAAATGCTTTAATTAACAACATACATAGAGAATTCTATTTAAATATTATTCACATTAATTATTATATTAATGAGCTAGACTTCCACTTTCCTATCAATCTCATTTTTTCTACATTACAATTAATTTTTTTCATTAAATCAATAAATAATGTAATAAAAAAATGCATAGCTAATATAAAATCATCCAAGGGTGTTCTTCATACAGCTCCACATTCCAACATCACCTGATCAAATGCTCTTTCTTTTTATATCATGCTAAACTTAGTTAGATGCAAGAGACATCATTGATTGCAGTAAAAGACAAATGCCAGAATAATAAGAAATCGATCATCATACAAAGAACATAATTGACAGAAACCCTCAGGAAACTTCAGTTTATTAGTCTTTTACCTGAGTTGAATTCAGTATAGCAATACAATGATCTATTATTTTAACAGTTTTATTTAACTGCCATAGCCAGTTTGATATGAAATTCATATGACAAGAAAATCATTCCCTCATTATGCACAACAGTATATGGTCCAATGCATCTTAATTGTCCATGGATAGATTGAGACTTGCTGCATAGACTAACTGTTAATACTACTACCTTTTAATATAACTGGTCACAACCTAGATTCAAGAACTAGCAATCTCATTCACAGCTCCAAGAATAAAATAAACATCAATTATATAAAACATCTTATTAGGACATTGGCTGCAGAAAGGAGTTTGCTATTAACTGAAAGGAGACCCTTTGATTCCTCTTGGAGGCCTTAAAGGAACCGAGCAGGGCAAATTCCTAATGTCCACTCCTTACGTTCTTGTTATTGCAGCTGTTATTACTATGTAATTATTCATATAGTATATGAACATGGATGGGCTGCTCACCAACACGCATTAGCCAGTGTGGTGAGTTTATTGGCTTTTTACCTCTAAGTTTAAGATCAAGAAACACCATGGTCTTTCTTCTCAGTGCCTGATAAGGCAGAATGAATGTTTGTGTAAATGATAAATATTTTTCCCATACATATATACAATTATGACAGACAAAAATAAAGCATGGCCCTTATTCACAGGAGGTTGTAAAGTCACCAACCAAGGCAGCGGTTGGTGGCTGAAGGCAGAGAGTGCTAAGAACCCCCTGATTGCGGACCCAGGCTGCCATTTGATGACAACTTTTTATTTAGGTACTTACAACTGCAGATCACTTTCAAGTGAAGGAAGATTGCAAGAATTAGAAGAAGAACTGTCTTATATTAAATGGGACATTATTGGACTTTGTGAAGTTAGAAGAAAAGAAGAAGAAACAATTGATTTAAAAAGTGGACATATACTCTATTATAAAGGCACACATATTGGAAATACAAGTGGAGTAGGATTCATTTTAAATAAAAAGTGGAAGAACAATATTGTGGAGATTGATGGTGTATCGGACAGAGTGGCAAGATTAGTTATACAACTTAATAGCAGATACCAAATGCAGATAATTCAGGTTTATGCCCCAACAAGTTCTCAAAGTGATGAAGTAGTAGAAGATTTTTATATGGATGTACAAAAGGCTTTTGATCAGAGTAAACAACATTTTAAAATTGTTATGGGAGACTTTAATGCTAGAATTGGTAGACAAATGAAAGATGAAATTGCTGTAGGTAATTTTGGTTATGGTAATAGAAATGAGAGAGGACATAGACTTGTGGAGTTTGCAGAAAAAGAAAAACTTTATATTATGAATTCATTTTTTGAGAAAAATGTTAAAAGGAAATGGACATGGAAGCATCCAAATGAAGGTACAGCAGAATTGGATTATATTTTGACTAACAGAAAATACATATTTCAAGATTGTAATGTTCTTAATAAATTTAACACAGGAAGTGATCATCGATTAGTAAGGTGTAAGTTACGTGTTAATGTAAAACTAGAGAGACAAAAATTATTAAGAAAAACAATATTTACAGTTGATATTCCTAATCTTCAGAAACATTCTAATGAATTTAAATTAGAACTTACAAATAGGTTTCAAGTGTTAGGAGATTTTGAACATGATTCAAATTTGAATGAAATTAATATGAAAATAACTGATACACTTTTAAAAACTGCAACAAAGATAGCTGGTAAAAAAAGCAGCAATTGACTAATAAAATTTCTACTGAGACTAGAGAATTTATGAAGAAAAGAAGGAATATGAAGATATACAAAAATGATGTATTAAAAAGAATTGAATATCTCGAATTTTGTAAAATGGTATGGAAAAGAGTTGAAAATGATATAAGAAAGTATAACTGTGAAATAGCAAGGAAAGCTGTAGAAGAAAATAAAAGTCTCAAAAATGTTAAACAACATTTTGGTATTGGTAGGAAATTTATATCTGCAATAAAAAAAAAAGATGGAATTATTATTAAAAAGAGAGATGACATCATGAAATTGGTAGAAGATTTTTATCAAGAATTATATAGTAATAAAGAACAAGTACCTCCTATATCTATTACATCTTCCGAATTGCCCAGAATTTTAAATGAAGAAGTGAGACATGCAATTAAGTGTATGAAGAAAGGAAAGGCTCCAGGAAATGATGGAATTATAATTGATATATTAAAAGAAGCAGGTGAAGAAATAAAAACAATTTTAGCAAAGTTATATACCAAATGTCTAAATGATAAAGATGTACCAGAAGATTGGAAGAATGCAGTAATAATATTAATATTTAAAAAAGGTGATAAAGAAGATATTAGAAATTACAGACCTATCAGCCTTTTATTAGTTTTATATAAAATTTTTACCAAGATAATTACAACTCGTCTACGGAGAACTTTGAGAGAACAAGCTGGATTTAAAAGTGGTTTTAGTACAATAGATCATATCCAGGTATTGAGAGAAGTCATAGAAAGGACAAATGAATATGAGTTGTCATTATGTTTTGGATTTGGAGAGTATGAAAAGGCAGTCGATTCTATACACATTTCTTCAGTGATTAAAGCATTGGATCATCAACGTATAGATCCAGGATATTGTCATACTTTAAAGAATATTTATAAAAATGCAACAGCAACAATTAGTTTACATAATGATACTGGAAAAATCAACATTGAGAAAGGTGTAAGACAAGGTGACTCCATATCTCCAAAACTCTTTACAGCAGTGCTGCAAGAAGTATTTTGTGGATTAAAATGGAAAACTAAAGGAGTGAAAGTAAATGGAGAGTATTTAAGTCATTTAGATTTCACATATGATGTAGTTGTTTTTGCAAATAATGCTTCAGAGCTGCAGGAAATGTTGCAGGAGTTAGCAGATGAAAGTAGAAAAGTAGGACTAAAGATAAATATTAAAAAGGCTAAAGTAATGTTTAATCAATTTGCTCAAAATATGAAAATAAAGATTGATTATGAAGAATTAGAAGAAGTTAACAGTTACAAATACCTTGGTCAGATTATTAATACAGATGGAAACATAATGGAGGAAATTAATCATAGAATTAAATTTGGTTGGAGTGCTTTTTGTAGAAATAACTTGATACTAAAAGGAAATATGCCTATGTGTTTGAAAAGGATGGTTTTTAACAAATGTGTTTTACCAGTTCTTACTTATGGATCTGAGACTTGGACACTTAATAGAAAAGCAATACAGAGACTTCAGACCACTCAATGGAGTATGGAGAGATGCATGTTGGGAGTAACAAGAAGAGATCGAAAATGCAATGTATGGGTAAGACAACAAACAGGTGTTACTGATCTTATTAAAAAAATTAAAAGATTGAAATGGAGTTGGGCTGGACATATTGCTAGAAGAGATGATAATAGATGGACAATTGAAATTTTAAACTGGATTCCAAGAGATTGTAAAAGACCCAGAAAGAGACCACATGTGAAATGGATGGATGAAAAAGAAAATGTACAGGGGTGTTGTGGAGAAGAGAAGCTAAAGATCGGAGAAGATGGATTAAACTTGGAGAGACCATCCTGCAGTGGATTGATAATGGTTGATAATGATGATGATTAGCACATTGAGATTAATCTAATGCTGTCCAGGCTGTAGTGCTTAAAAATTATGCAAATAGATTATAAGTGAATAATGTATCTAAGTGTCACATGTGTCAAACAATTTATAATGTCTGTTTCATTAGCATTCAAATAAATTTTACCACATGACCAGGTAGGAATTATTATCTACCTGGCATTAGTGATTGAAACTTAGCAATTAAATGACAGGAATGGTATCTACATAATAAATAACAATATTAATAATATAACAAGTGTAAGTGTTAGGTAAAACATCTGCTTTACACTTGTTTATGAACAATCAAAGAATGTATAAAACATATAATATATAGTAGGAATGGGTGTCTACCAAATAAATATTAATAAACTAAGTTGCTAAGAGCAAGAGGCAGGAAAGAGTCTGCTTTGCACTCATTTCTGGGCAATAAAAGTACATAACATAAGATATATGGTGAAATGGGTATCTACCAAATAAATACTGCTCAAACAAGACACTAAGTGCAAATGGCATGCATATCAGCTTTACATTCGTTTATAAACCATCAAAATAACTTTAAAACACTAGCCTGAAATAATATCACATAAGCTCAAGATATTGTTAAAGGAAGTTTAATAATTGGCTTATATAATCTGTAAATATCTTCCTTATGCCTTCCTATTCCCAATCTGTAATGGCTTTTTAAATAAAACTGTATGTTTACTGCATTATTTTTATAATGATTAAAATCTAATTCTCAATACATTCAATCTGTCTATGTAGCCTTTTATTCTATCTAGAGAACATTAATCAGCATAATTTATATTATAGTTTAAATTATTATTGTTACTATATTTCAGGCTAGTGGAAATTTTCTTTGTTATGTTATACATTTTGAACCATGGCTTTTCTAATAAAACTTAGAAATTCATCAACATTATGATCTCTAAACTTACATATCTCGATGTCAAATAAATCAATAATAATCTATACAAAATTTCAATGGAAATGAAATAAAAACATACAGGAAATTAAATATCTACTATTTGTGAAATAAAATTATAATAGCATATAACTAATATTTATACAAATTACCTTTGTCATCTTCAATAGTTTAGGTTAAGAATTGAGATACCTGTAGACTTATTGTGAAATAGTAGATATAAGCATATCTGTGACTAGTGGTCTTCTGTGAAGCTTCAATGAGATTGTTCTTGGCTGCAGTGGTCTTCATTAATGGGGGCTTCCATTGATATTGTATCTTCTATTTTATTCAGAAGGCAGCATATGATGGTTTCTCTTACAGTATAATGTCTAATATATTTCCTAAAGCTATAGCACAGTTTAAACTTGGGCAGCATATAGTTCTCATATAATCTGCACATCATGATCAATAGGATGGTTTTATATTATATTATGGCCTATTCTCAGCACTTCATCACAGACTTAAGCTTGCATTCTCCTAGCTTGGCCAGAAAAGAGTGGTTGTTGTGCTTTTTTATTCTTTCATAAGATAACATCCAATTGCAATAATCTTTTTTAACAGTGATCCTTATGATCAGACCAGAATGAAGAATAAATCAAACAAAGGCATAATAATACATGTTGTGAATCATCTCCTTTTTCAGTTCACGAATCTGCCTTATCAATAAAATCAGTTTTCATCGTGGTTCGAATTTTTTTTATACAACAATAATAATCAGCATATTGGGGTTGGAAGAGGGCAAATAGTTTTTATTATTTCACAATATGATTATTGTACATAAAAGTAATTACAATTTATATATTTACAGATATGTAATTGTTGTAATTATAACTTATGTAATGCATTGACAATAAATTATAATAATAGTTTATAATTGCTTTCATTGAAACAGCATAAAATGATATTTTGCTATTGACATATCTAATACTAGTATTACTTTATATTAATACTCTTCAATATGCTATTAGTAATGAGATACAGCATAAAAATAAAGTTAATAAAGAAAGCCGATCAGTAAATGAATATATATATATATATATATATTGCAAAAGCCTTTTAGAGGAGAAAAAAAAAATTCATCATACATTTTATTATAATATAAAAAATATAATCAATTGGTTAAAATGATACATATCAGATTTGGCCTATTCACATTCAATAGCCCTTTAGAAAAAGAAAAATTTCAATAGTTATAATTTAGTATATAGTAAATCAATACTAGTATATTGTAAATACTAAACTTTAAGATGTAATTAAAGGGAGTTTGAACACAGCCTTTTAAGCTTTATTCAGTTATCCACTCCATCTAATATAATCAAGAATGATTTTCAATATACATATTTCATGATGAACCAGCAAAATATATCTTTTATATATAAATATAAATATAAAACTACAAAATTTTAAAAATGCTTACAAAATTGAAGATTAATATCCTTTGTTATAGCCAGCTTTGGTGTATTCCACCATCTTAAGTAGCAATATGTTAATATTTAAATCTTATTAAACTCTCACACAAGTAACACTCCCATGTGAATTACCTATTTTCCATAAATTGTGTATACTAACACAATTACACTGTTTATTCAATACATTATCTGTACTATTTATAAAATCAGATTCTTTAATTTTTATTTTCTTCAAATCATTTTCCAAATGCAAAATAAAAACTCTATCAAAGCAGAATTCTCCATTACAAATCACTGCATGTTCTGCAAAACCAGATTTATACCTCTCTGCAGAGTAATGCAACTTATACAATAATTCATGATCCCTAATTCTCTTTTTCAATGCACATTTAATCTCCAATGTACCTATATCCACAATGACATATCACTTTATATATAATATTACATTTGTTGATTTTATCAATACAATCTTTACCATTAATAACTAATCTTCCAGTATTTGCACCCACTTTAAATGCAACATTAAAATCAGCAGATACCAATGATGTAATCTTATTACAAACAACATCATTTACATAAGGCAATGCTATCCACCTTTTCTTTTCCATATTATCTCTTCTCCATATATTTCTAAACCTCTATAGTGCACATAAAATATTTTTACTACTATATTCCACACCCAATAAATCATTAACATATCTTTCAATATTAACTATTTTATCACTCTGAAATTTACACAAAACATCATTTCTAAAAAGAAATGTTCTAAAACCAGCCAATTTATAGGTAATTGGAACATTTGAATTTGGAAGTACAACTCCTCTAATTGATAATGGTTTCAACACCATTTTATTATTAATTTTATTACCTTCTTTCCATAAAATCAGATCAAGATATTTTATAATCTTCTCATTTTCTTCAGAAGTAATAGTCCATGTTAATTCATCAATATCATTTAATTTAATAAACAGTTTTTGCACTATCATATTTGATCCTACAATAAGAATGCCATCCACATATCTAAAATAACTTTTAACACCAAACAAAAAGTATTCTTTTAAAACCATTCCTTCATAATATGACAACACATAACTATATATAATTGCTGAAACAGAAAAACCCATAGGCCAAACTTCATCCATCATATAGAACCAATCTTCAAATGTGGCTATCAAAGTTGGATCAATAAATAATAAAAAATCTTTCACAAACTTATGATAAAACTTGCACACTCCTTTTTTATATAAAATTTAATCATTAATATTAATAGACTTCTTTCTTTTTATTGAACCATATAATTCTGCAACATCCAATGTAAATAATTTATCATCATTATCCAAAACAATATTATCAATCTTTTAACTAAATCAAATGAAGATCCAATTGTATAATCACCAAAACCCAATTCATCTTGCAAAAACTTTCCAACAAAAACTGCTGCATGAAAATACATACATCCTCCAAAATCCAACATCAGTCTAATAGGTAATTTTTCTTTATGCATTTCCAAATTTCCAAAAATCCTTGGCATAATTGCAGCTGATGGATAAAGAGATAGATACAACTTCCTATCAAACACTTTCTTTATGGCTTAAGTACTCTATTAATAAATGTCAATGTCACTGTATCAATAGAATAAGTATTTATCAATTTAAATTGTTGAATTTGCCGATGAACCTTTTCTCTATGTAAACTTTTAAACAGCAAACATAATCTTCCACCTTTATCTTTTTTAAATCATATAATATTACTATCTAATAAATAACATCCTATTAAATTAATTTGTTTATACTGTGAATCATCACATTTTACATTAGAAATATATCATGCAGTAGTTTTTGTTGGAATGTTTTTGTACGATGAATTGGGTTTTGGTGATTATATAATTGGATCTTCATTTGAGTTAGTTAAAAAGATTATTAATATTGTTTTGGATAATGGTGATAAATTATTTATGTTAGATGTTGCAGAATTATATGGTTCAATAAAAAGAAAGGAGTTTATTAATATTATTGATCAAGTTTTATATAAAAAAGGATTGTGCAAGTTTCATCATATGCTTGTGAACGGTTTGTTTTATTTATTGATCAGAATTTGACAGCTACATTTGAAGATCAGTTGTATATGATGGATGAAGTTTGGTCTATGGGTTTTTCTGTTTTAGCAATTATATGTAGTTATGTGTTATCATATTATGAAGGAATGATTTTAAAAGAATACTTTTTGTTCGGTGTTAAAAGTTATTTTAGATATGTAGATGACATGTTTATTGCAGGATCAAATATGATAGTTCAAAAACTGTTTATTAAATTAAATGATATTGATGTCTTAACATAAACTATTATTTCTGAAGATAGTGAGAAGAGTATAAAATATTTTAATCTGATTTGATAGAAAGAAGATAATAAAATTAATAATAAAATGGTGTTGAAACCATTATCAATTAGAGGAGTTGTACTTCCAAATTCAAATGTTCCAATTACCTATAAATTGGCTGGTTTTAGAACATTTCTTTTTAGAAATGATGTTTTGTGTAAATTTTAGAGTGATAAAATGATTAATATTGAAAGATATGTGAAGATTTATTGGATGTGGCATATAGTAGGAAAAATATTTTATGTGCACTATAGAGGTTTAGAAATATATGGAGAAGAGATAATATTGAAAAGAGAAGGTGGATAGCATTGCCTTATGTAAAGGATATTGTTTGTAATAAGATTACATTATTGGTATCTGCTGATTTTAATGTTGTATTTAAAGTGGGTGCAAATACTGGAAGATTAGTTATTAATGGTAAAGATTGTATTGATAAAATCAACAAATGTAATATTATATATAAAGTGATATGTCATTGTGGATATAGGTACATTGGAGACTAAATGTGCATTGAAAAAGAGGATTAGGGATCATGAATTATTGTATAAGTTGCGTTATTCTGCAGATAGGTATAATCTGTTTTTAGAACAAGCAGTGATTTGTAATGGAGAATTCTGCTTTGATAGAGTTTTTATTTTGCATTTGGAAAATGATTTGAAGAAAAGAAAAATTAAGGAGTCCTATTTTATAAACAGTATAGATAATGTATTGAATAAACAGTGTAATTGTGTTAGTATACACCATTTATGGAAAGTAGGTAATTCACATGGGAGCGTTACTTGTGTGAGAGTTTAATAAGATTTAAATATTAACGTCTTGCTACTTAAGATCTTGGAATATGCTGAAGCTTCAATTTTATATAGGCATTTTTTAAAATTTTGTAGTTTTATTCTAGTGGATTTTTTATTATCCTTATATTATTTGATATTACACTTAATGCAAAATATTACTCTTCTTTTATTAACAAACGCTTTCTTAATATATAATGCAATGTGTATAATTTTATTTTAGATTTTCTAATAAATTGTTCTTGATATTTATACAAACTCACATAATTTATTTTTTTAATACAAAGTGAATAATATAATAAAAAATACACCCCATGCAGATATGTATGCAATTACTAAATCATCACATGATCATTTTTTTATGCTTAGGCAAGCTGCCTGAACAGTTGATTTTATTCCGGACAATAATACCACCTAGTGCAAGACCTAGTGATCAATAAATACTAGGAGGCTATATATTATAACCCATATGCAGTGCTTTCCCGTATAATAGCCCCACATTAGTATCTAATGAGAAGCTCTTGATCTGGGAATAGTACATCTAGACATTTAGATCTCATTCATCAATCGACCAGCATCTACTTCATTTTGTCTGATGGCCTTGTACTTAAGCAAAAAATGTGATGCAGTTTCTGGATAGATATTTAAGCATTCAGGTGCTCTGCTCTCAGATCAAAGACTTCTCATTGTTGAAAGTCATACAAGAAAAACTAATCAAGGGAGGAAAAGCATTGGATAAGTAGTTATAATGTGCAGTCTTCTAGTTTCTATTGATTACTAGATTGCACTGGTAATGCTATTGTGTGTGTGTATATATATATATGCAAAAACACTACATTTTTCCTAAACATTTGTATAATTGAAGAATTTATTGCCCAAAAATTCATAAGAAATTTGAAGACCACCAGATCCAGACACACCAACTCCACCACTGCTCTAACAATGCAGTGTATTTGTCATAAATAACTTAATATGAATAAATGGGTTTGAATTTAAAGTGTAGAGAAGAACATATGTTTTTCAACAAATTTACAAATTTTTCGTTATTTTATTTTAAATGAAAAAAACTTATTTCCTATTCAATCTTTAAATTTTTAACAAATTTTATTAAAAGTATAATTTTAATAAATTGAAATAAATATTAAAGCATTTCATATATCAACATTTCAAATAAACAAGAAATAAATAATCAACAGATTTTTTATTAGCCTTCTGCATTAAAAACTACAACAAAAAATATTCAAATTTTAAAATTTCCCGTTCACATGGGAATATTAATGTTGTGTGAGTTTAATGAGATTTAATTAAGCTATTCATTCAGTATACAAATGTTTACTTTAGTAAATAAAGGGATTTGAACTTACGATTTTCAGTCTATATTTATCCTCCTTTCAAGCAACTGATACACACAGACACACACATGTAAAAAAGATAAATGATCTCCAATATACATTTAAGGAATAGCTATTTTAATATAAGCAGAGATTTATAATCTAAATTCTTAAAACTTATTTATTTTTCAAAATAACTTTTATTTGCACAAAAAGTTAACTATACAGTTCAATAAAGAGTTCTTGTTTACATTCAGGTGTGATCAGTCTTGTAGGTAAGTATGTATCATGAAGAATTAAACATATTAAATAAACAATGGACTAATAATGATATTCAATACCAGAGTATTATATAAAATAACTTGTGAAATCATGTTTGCTTAACAAATAGCATAGATTAAATTGAATATGTGATGAGCAACGGATATCAACAGGTGATAATATGAAGTGAGTAACTTTCAACATATCACATTTTTAATGATAAAAACTTATTTAATTCATAGTATGGTATCATACTGGAAAACTAAGCATTCATTGTGCAAATACCTTATCATTGTAAACTGAAAGCCATTAGTCATAATTGTGGCATGAGTGTGGATTATATCAAGACACATTTAAAGACTAAGTTGTTATTAAATTAGATAACTAGTATAGGATTAAAAGTAAAATGTTATGTTTTTAAAATGTATTTTTAAAATTTAAAAAAGTGCAATAAGTCATTGCCAATAATAATCACACAAAAACATTTATTGTCGCACAAATATAAATTTAACTTTGAGGAATAAATTAATCTTACTTTAATTTATTATTAATATTTTATACTTTAGTTAAAATCCACACAGATGAACAGTTTATATAATTTTGTTTTAGAATGTTGAGCATAGATAAGCTACATAGATTACGCAATTTAAAACTTTTCAAAACATCTAACTTCAGGCTAAAAGTTTGTAGCTAAACCAACACTCACTTCCAGATATACAGCTGTAACCAATGCAATAGGAAGATGTTAGCATCAAACCACACTGAAAGGAAATGTGTTTCTACAGCATGATATTATTTAAAAGAAATGATTTTCATCCAGTACAGGAATGTATATGGAGGGAAAGTGGTCTTTGCTGACTTCTAGTCCCTATTCATAGAGCAAAAAAAGAAATCAATGGCAGGTAAGTACTCCATGTCCATTACAATGTGATGGCTACACCTTTGGGGTCATGTATTCATTTGACATGTTGCATTATATGCTAACATGCTTCACATTACATTGATATAAACACTCATATATCCCTCTACCAGCATCAACTCAACTACTAAACAAATAGTCTGAAATTAACCCACTTAAAACTAACATAAACTTTAATGAATGTATGGAGCCATCTACACCCAACTTAAATTTAATAAATTTTAATAATTTAGTTAATAAATATAAAATAAATAAAGAAAAATGGAAATAATTGATTTTAAAAAATGATTAACTGATCTAGCATCCTATTCTTGGTCAGGTAAGAGTTCTTTTAAAAGTTAACTTTAGCTGACATATTAAAATCTTGTTTAAGAGATCAATCTATAAGTTCATATTGAAAAAAAATTATATTTCCCAGAGTAAGTTATTATGAATCCTCCTGATTGTGGCAGGTTTATGGAAGTCCATCCTAAGTCTCACATTCTGTGTAGATTTTTCTCTTTGGGGAGGAAACCGCTACTTGCCAATACTTAGGTCAGGAACTGTCATCAGGAGGCCTCATCTGGTGCATGCAAAGTCAAAAAATTTTATTGCAAGACCCCTATATCATAGAGTTGGCAATATCCAGAAAAGGTAATAAACAAGAATATAAAAAACATAGAAGAGTTATATAAAAAAGAGAAAAAGGATGAAGGGAAAAGAAATGAAGGAATACATAGGAATAAAAGTTAATGATAGTAGAATAGTATGGGAAATTAATAATATTATTATAAAAATTAATAAAGAATTCAAAAATGATATTAAATATAAAGTAGTGAATAAAAGGAAGAAAAATGTGATGGATATTTTAGATAATAAGTATGCAAGTGGGGAAAAGAAATATATAAATGGGGTTTATGAGATAAAATGTAGGGTAGTTGTGACTTATGCCCCATGTGACCACAAGAGGCGCTATTTCCATGTCAACCACAGAAATATCCAGAGTAGGGGCCCAAAAGCAGCCAATACAAAGTTCCAGCTGTTAGATGGTGCTGTTCTCCATGCGTATGCACCAGTAGTGGGCCAGAAGCAGATGATGCAAACTTCTAGCTGCTAGATGGCACTGTTCATCATGTGTACGCACAGTATTTTCATATAATAAATATGATGTAGCTAGAATTATATGGAAAGGAGTTGCAGTAGCAGGGTTAACATATGGTAATGATGCATTATATGTTAGTAAAAAGATATTAGATTATTTAGAAAAAGCTCAAAGGGAAGTAGGAAGACATGCATTGGATGCAGAAGTATGGACAGCAAGGGAGGCAATTCAAGGAGAAATGGGATGGTCAAGTTTTCATATGAGAGATGCAAAAAGTAAAATGAAAATGTTTGGTAGATTGCAGTTTATGGATAATAAAAGAATAGCTAAAATAGTATTTAATTGGGTTATGAGTAAAGGGCAGGTAACAAGATGGGTGAGAAAGGTAATGCGCTATGCAAAAGATTTGGATAAAAAATTTATATCAGTATATTTGTACAAAAGATGGGATGATTGTGTTAAGAGGATTATTGAGTGTTATAGTAGTAAGGAATGGGATAAAAGAATAAATTTATTAATAAAGACTAGGGAGTTAGAGAGATGGAGAAATAGTATGGAGAGTAAAAAGAGTTTAAATATATATAGAAATAAACAGAATATTAGGTGTGAGTTAATTTATGATAATAGTAAGGAAAGTAGTTTATTGTTTAAGGCTCGAACGGGATCTTTAGCTACAAAAGAATATACATGTAAATGGAAAAATATGGGTGATTTATTTTGTAAATTATGTAAGGAAGGAATTGAAAATATTAGGCATTTGTTAATTGAATGTAAATGTTTGAAAACAGAAAGGGTACATATAATGAAGTTGTGGAAAAATAAATATGAAAAGAGTGATTATACAGAAAGTGAATTATTGGTTTTTATGCTGGGTTTGGGAAAAGATAAGGGGGATTTAGATATAAAGGTTATAGAGTTGACAAAAATTATGTTGTGGAAATGGGATAGAGCAGATTATGGGTAAATTTAGAGTGGGGAATGTAAAAGAAAGTCACTAACAGGTTTATCTGGGCATAATTGCTGAGATATTCTTGACTTCGTTTAAGGAAAAGCCATAATACATCACATCACAGTAACCTTATGCCAAGTAGCTGCCAGCACTATTGCCCGCTTGGTCGTGCTGTTAGCCATAGGTAAACGGATCTGCTAAACAGCAATCACCCAGCAATCTAGCCCACTAGGTGGCGCTCTTTCTCCACGCTATGCGCGGTAAAAACGGCACCGTTTAGAAGTGATATTTACATTCACTTCCTAGTTCCGGTTTACATCCACGTTCTTAAAACAAACATAACGTGTAATGTGAAGGTGTGAATAATATAGAAAACTATAATTATTTAAATCTGCTTTAAAATTTAATATTCTTACATTGAGTTTCACTCTCTGATAAATCTATATATTTTTAAATTATTTTATTTTAAAAATCGATCTTTTTTTTTTCTGTAAAAATGTTTTTATCACTTCCGTTTTACTTCAATCTTTCAAAACTGCTAAAAATCATTAGTTTGAAAAGTAATTGTTTGTAAAACTTTTTTTTTTTTTATACTTTAAAATAATATTTCAAGCAACTTCTAAAGTAATACAAATTACATTTCTGTTTATAGATCTTTTATTTCGCAAACGTGCGTTTTGTTACGTGCGCGAACAATAATTCAAAGATTACACAATAAATATTTTTTTATATTACTGGAGAGAAAACAAAGCAAACTCTCCTTTAAATATATTAAAAGATCTATTCTGTTCAAAAATACATTTATTAAAATTAATGTGTGCAAGCAATAAGACATCAAACAGATTGTAGTGTGTGGTGATTTATTCAGTGTAAAAATCAACGTGTTATTTTAAAACTTTTTTATTTATAATTTCAAATAATATTTCCAGCAAGTTTTAAAATAATACACGTTATATTTCGGTTTATAGATCTTTTATTTCGCAAATGTGTTATTTTAAAAAGATAAATTTGCATTTTGTTACGTGCGCGAACAATAATTCGAAGATCTCTTACACAATAAATATTTTTAAATTACTGGAGAGAAAACAATATTGCATTTTCGATCTTTTCTTGTTACTCCCAATATACATCTCTCCATACTTCTTTGAGTGGTCTGAAGTCTGTATTGCTCTTCTATTAAGTATCCAAGTCTCAGATCCATAAGAAAGAACAGGTAAAACACATTTATTAAAAATCTTTCTTTACAAACACATAGGCATACTTCCTGTTAGTATCAAGTTATTTTTACTAAAAGCACTCCAACCAAGTTTAATTCTATGATTAATTTCATCTGCATTAAAATGTTAATGAAGTTTTAAAATAATACACATTATATTTCGGTTTATAGATCTTTTATTTCGCAAACGTGTTATTTTAATAATCATTTACTTTCACTCCTTCAGCTTCCCATTTTAATCCACAAAATACTTCTTGCAATCATCTACAATAACTTTGTGTACATTTACTCACTATGCCTATAGAATATGTCCAGATATTATTGAGAACCTTTATAATTCTTTTTTTTTTTGCTAGACATATAATAAAAATGACATTCTATTTTTGGTCTTAACTTAAGACTGTAATTTTGCTTTTCTGAGATTCAGTTCAACTTTACAAAAATTTTCATAGATCTGATACAAATGACATTTAGCTTAATTCCAAATTATCAATCAATATTAACTATAAAGTAGCATTTACCTTTATAGTTCCTTGGTTCTAATGCATTTTGTACTTATCCAACTAAAAAATTCTATCAATTTTTTTATATATACATAGATTATTTACTTTGGTCCTAAAAGTGCAGTATAAGAATAATTCCTTTTATCTTGTTTTGGTTGCAGAAAGGAGTGTGCTATTAATTGAAAGGAAACCCTTTGATTTCTTTTGGAGGCCTTAAAAGAACTGAGCAGGGCAAATTCTTAATGTCCACTCCATATGTTCTTGTCATTGCAGCTGTTATTACTATGTGATTATTCATATAGTATATAAACATGGATGGGCTGCTCACCAACATGCATTAGCCAGCATGACGAGGTTATTGGATTTTTACCTCTGAGTTTAAGATCAAGAAACACCATGGAATTTCTTCTCAGTTGCCTGATAAGGCAGAATGAATGCTTGTGTAAATGATAAATATTTTTCCTATATATATATATATATATATAATATGTCATAATTGTATATATATATATATATATATATATATATATACAATTATGACAGACAAAAATAAATCATGGCCCTTATTCCCAGGAGACTGTAAAGTCAGCAACCAAGGCAGCAGTTGGTGGCTGAAGGTGCTAAGAATCCCCTGATTGTGGACCCAGGCTGCCATTTGATGATGAATTTTTTTATTTAGGTATTACTTACAACTGCAGATCACTTTCAAGTGAAGGAAGATTGCAAGAGTTAGAAGAAAAACTGTCTTATATTAAATGGGACATTATTGGACTTTGTGAAGTAGGAAGAAAAGGTGAAAAAACAATTGTTTTAAATAGTGAACATGTACTCTATTATAAAGGCACAAATATTGGAAATACACATGGAGTAGGATTCATTATAAATAAAAAGTGGAAGAACAACATTGTGGAGATTGATGGTGGATTGAACAGAGTGGCAAGATTAGTTATACAACTTAATAGCAGATACCAAATGCAGATAATTCAGATTTATGCCCCAACAAGTTCTCAAAGTGATGAAATAGTAGAAGAGTTTTATATGGATGCACAAAAGGCTTTTGATCAGAGTAAACAACATTTTAAAATTGTTATGGGAGCCTTTAATGCTAGAATTGGTAAATAAATGAAAGATGAAAGTGCTGTAGGTAATTTTGGTTATGGTAATAGAAATGAGAGAGGACATAGACTTGTGGAGTTTGCTGAAAAAGGAAAACTTTATATGATGAATTATTATTTTGAGAAAAATGTTAAAAGGAAATGGACATGGAAGCATTCAAATGAAGGTACAGCAGAATTGGATTATATTTTGACTAACAGAAATTACTTATTTCAAGATTGTAATGTTCTTAATAAATTTAACAGAGGAAGTGGTCATCGATTAGTAAGATGTGAAATACATGATAATGCAAAACTAGAGAGTCAAAAATTATTAAGAAAAACAATATTTACAGTTGATATTCCTAATTTTCAGAAACATTCTAATGAATTTAAATCAGACCTTACAAATAGGTTTCAAGAATTAGTAGATTTTGAACATGATTCACATTTGAATGAAATTAATATGAAAACAACTGATACACTTCTAAACACTGCAACAAAAATAACTGGTTGAAAAAAGCAGCACTTGACCAATAACATTTCTACTGAGACTAGTGAATTTCTGAAGAAAAGAATGAATATGAAGATATACAAAAATGATGTGTTAAAAAGAATTGAATATCTGGAATTTTGTAAAATGATGTGGAAAAGAATTGAAAATGATATAAAAAAGTATAACTGTGAACTAGCAAGGAAAGCAGTAGAAGAGAATGAAAGTCTCAAGAGTGTAAAACAACATTTTTGGATTAGTAGGAAATTTATATCTGCAATAAGAAAAAAGCTAGAATTATTACTAAAAAGAGAGATGACATCATGAAATGGATAGAAGACTTTTATCAAGAATTATATAGTAATAAAGAACAAATACTTTCTATATCTATTACATCTTTTGAATTGCCCATAATTTTAAATGAATAAATGAGACATACAATTAAATATATGAAGAAAGAAAGAGCTCCAGTTAATGGTAGAATTATAATTGATATATTAAAAGAAGCAGGTGAAAAAATATAATTTTTTTTAGCAATGTTATATACCAAATGTCTAAATGATAAAGATGTGTCAGATGATTGGAAAAATGCAGTATTAATATTAATATTTAAAAAAAGAGATAAAGAAGATATTAGAAATTACAGACCTATCAGCCGTTTATCAGTTACATACAAAATTTTTACCAAGATAATTACAACCCATCTGCAGAGAACATTGGATTTCCACCAACCAAGAAAACAAACTGGATTTAAAAGTGGTTTTAGTACAAGATATCATATCCGGGGACTGAGAGAAGTTATAGAAAGGACAAATTAATATCAGTTGCCATTATGTTTTGGATTTCCTTCAGTGATTAAACCATTGGATCATCAAGGTATATTGTCATTTTTTAAAGAATATTAATAAAAATGGAACAGCAACAATTAGATTATATAATGATACAGTAAAAGTCAACATTGAGGAGAGTGTAAGACAGGGTGACTCCATATCTCCAAAACGTTTTACAGCAGTACTGCAAGAAGTATATTGTGGATTAAAATGGGAAGCTGAAGGAGTGAAAGTAAATGATTATTTAAGTCATTAAAATTTTTCAGATGATCTAGTTGTTTTTGCAATAATGCAGATGAAATTAATCATAGAATTAAACTTGGTTGGAGCGCTTTTAGTAGAAATAACTTGATACTAAAAGGAAATATGCCTATGTGTTTGTAAAGAAAGGTTTTTAATAAATGTGTTTTACCTGTTCTTACTTATGGATCTGAGACTTGGATACTTAATAGAAGAGCAATACAGACTTCAGACCAGTCAAAGAAGTATGGAGAGATGTATATTGGGAGTAACAAGAAGAGATCAAAAACGCAATATTGTTTTCTCTCCAGTAATTTAAAAATATTTATTGTGTAAGAGATCTTCGAATTATTGTTCGCACACGTAACAAAACGCAAATTTATCTTTTTAAAATAACACATTTGCGAAATAAAAGATCTATAAACCGAAATATAATGTGTATTATTTTAAAACTTGCTGGAAATATTATTTGAAATTATAAATAAAAAAGTTTTAAAATAACACATTGATTTTTACATTGAATAAATCACCACACACTACAATCTGTTTGATGTTTTATTGCTTGCACACATTAATTTTAATAAATGTATTTTTGAACTGAATAGATCTTTTAATATATTTAAAGGAGAGTTTGCTTTGTTTTCTCTCCAGTAATATAAAAAAAATAGTTATTGCGTAATCTTCGAATTATTGTTCGCGCACGTAACAAAACGCACGTTTGCGAAATAAAAGATCTATAAACAGAAATGTAATTTTATTCTTTATTAAATATTATTTTAAAGTATAAAAAATTTACAACAATTACATTTTTAAGTTTTAAAGATTGAAGTAAAACAAGTATAAAAACTTTTACAGAAAAGATCGATTTTAAAATAAATATTTAAAAATATATATATTTATTAGAGAAACTCAATAAAATATTAATTTTAAGAGATTTAAATAGTTTGGTCTTCTATATTATTCACACTTCACTTACAGGTTATGTTTGTTTTAAGAATGTGGATGTAAACCGGAACTAGGAAGCGAGTGTAAATATCGATTCTAAACAGTGCCATTTTTTCCGCGCATAGCATGGAGAAAGAGCACCACCTAGTGGGTTAGATTGCTGGGTGATTGCTGTTTAGCAGAGGATGTAAGCTGGATTGGTTTACCTAAGGCTAACAGCACCACCAAGCGAGCAATAATGCTGGGAGCTACTTGGCATAAGGTTATTATGCGTATGCATGTTAACAGTGCCATCTAGTGGCTGGAACTTTGTGTCGTCTGCTTCTGGCCCACTACTGGTGCATACGCATCAGCGCCATCTAGCAGCTGGAACTTTGCATAGTCTGCTTTTGTGCCCCTAGTCTGGATATTTCTGTGGTTGACACAGAAATAGCGCCTCTTGCGGCCACATGGGGCGTAAGTCATAACTACCGAATGTAGAATATGTAAGGATAAAGGTATTACAAATAAATATGTTGGTGAGATTAAAAATTCAAAATATACTAGGTTAAAACAACAATCACATGATAGAGGATCACTGGTATATATGCATTTTATGGAGACAGGTCATAAACTAGAAAAGAGAATATTAGAATGATAAATTATGCAAGTAGTAGGAGGGATAAAAAATAAGGGAGGCAATTTTAATCAAGAAGATAAATCCAAATATTAACAGAGAAAGTGGTATAAAAACTATCTTAATATAAAAATAAATAAAATAAACAATGAAAACTAATAACAAATAAAATAAATAAATAATTTGTATAGTAGATAATAGAAGGAGCTGTATATAAATAAATGATTAGAGTGTATGATGGGAAAGAAAATGGTGAAGGAGAGAAAGTTTTAGTCGATAATAAGGTAAGAAATAAATTAAAATACATATAAGAATTAAAATAATCTTATATAAAAAATAAGTAAATGGAGGAAATAGGAATAAAATATGGGTAAAATGGAATTAAGGAATGGAATGAGATAATTAAGAATTAAGATAATAGATGAAATGTAAAATAATGTTAAATTTATGAATATAGTAATATAAGAAAGATTTCATAAATATTACATTGAATTTATAAAATTATGGCAAAGGAAAAAGGTGAATAAATATAAATATGATAATAATTAAGAATATAAATAAAGGGTAAAGTAGATTTCAAAGTTTTATAATAGTAAGTTTTGTGTATAAAATGATGTTAATAATTAACCTTTCCATAGTTCAATTTTTTTTTCAAAAAAGTGACCAGAATTGTACTTTTTTTTAATATATATTTTATAAAACATTTACCCTCAAAAAAAAAAGTGGTTGATTTTTTTTTTTTTTTGACAAAATATTTTGTCACTTATATGTATCACAAGAAAACACACATAATTGCCCATTTTATCAGGAATTCTTATAAAATAGTAGTTTTACAATTATGAAAAAACAATTTTTGTGAAATTTAGAAACTCTAAATTCAAAATACTTATAAAAATAGTTATAAAAGTAATAAATCTTGCAAAAACTTTATAAAAAATTATAGGGGTTTGAACTTGGAACTCAAAATATATTGAACAAAAATGCGGCTTATGTATTTATTGAAATCAAAAGTTTTGGATCATATACATTCTAAAGCCTAAATTATATTTTATATGAAAAAAACATATTTATATATTTTTTGTCCAAAAAACCCAATGGATATAATGAGGCGTGAAAAATGAATAGATATATACATATATACTATCACGTGACTCAAAATATTTGAAAAAGAAATGTTGTTTATTTTATTTACTGAAATACATGTTTTATAAAAATATATAAATCAAAAGTTTCGGATTATATCCATTCTAAAACGTAAATTATATTTTATATGAAAAAAAACACATATTTATATATTTTTTGTCCAAAAAACCCAATGGATATAATGAGGCACGAAAAATGAATAGATATATACATATATACTATCACGTGACTCAAAATATTTGAAAAAGAAATGTTGTTTATTTTATTTACTGAAATACATGTTTTATAAAAATATATAAATCAAAAGTTTCGGATTATATCCATTCTAAAACGTAAATTATATTTTATATGAAAAAAACCCCACATATTTATATATTTTTTGTCCAAAAAACCCAATGGATATAATGAGGCACGAAAAATGAAGATATATATATATATGCTATCACGTGACTCAAAATATTTGAAAAAGAGATGCTGTTTATTTCACTTATTGAAATACATTTTTATAAAAAAATATATATAAATCAACTTTGGATTCACATACTTTCTAAAACCTAAAATATTTAGTAAGAAAATATAATAGATATTCAAACATTTATAGATAAGAAAACATCACGTGATATTGAATATTTTCTGTTGACAAAATGATGCTGCATATTTTCAAAACGTACGAAGAAAATACCCTAATTATTATAGTTTTTTGAAATATACATAATATTTAGATAGTAATATTTACTTGATTTCAAATAATATTTGTAAGAATAAATATCAAAAAATGCATGCAAGAATAAATATCAAAAAATGCTTGCAAGAAAATAAAAGATGAAAAATTATCACAGATTCTAGATATCTAAATAGAAAGTAAAAGAGCTTATTTTTATAGAAATATTTTTTTAAAAAAGAAAAATAAATTATAAATAATTATTATAACTTACCAATTGAAAGAATAAACAAATTATATTTAAAATTTTTGCACTGAAAACAATCACGGTCTTCTCACTATACAAGTAGCTAAAAGAGTAAATATGGGGGTCACATATTCTCAATCACGGAATGATGAATAAATCATTAATTATAACTGCCATCTATGTGAAACTTTACAAACTAATACCTGAGTAGTATACGCATGTGCTAGAATCGAAAAAACGAGATTTTTCGTTCAAAACTGCTTATGGTTGTCAAAGGAAAATTGAAACGTGATATTGTGGGGCCGTACAAAATGTAATAGGGGGCGCTTCAAACGCAAATTCGCGGATGGAGCTTAATTTGGTAAAATTGTAAAAATTTAATAGATATATATATGAAATATGGTTGTATTGATATTATATTTAAATTTTTGTAGATCTGATGAGGACTGCTAGGAACAGTTGAAACTGTAAAATTTAATAAATATATTTTGCTTTAAAGTGTAAAAAGAGTGGAATGTGTTTATTATATGCAATATAAACTTGTAACATTATGATCAAAAAATCCTGAAGGTGATACATCACCATTTCTAACACTCAATTTTCTTGACTTTTGCACTCATTTATATAACAATAAATGTTTCTTTGATCTTTTCTTCAGTGTACACTGATATTCACCTATATCTGCTTGTCCACAAACACACCACCATTTATATGTTGCACAACTTTGATTTAAAATACTACATCTATTTTCTTAATTATTTATTAATCTACTTAAATTAGGAGTAGTATAAAATGCAACTCTCTCTCTCTATATATACATATATATATATTGTGGCCGTAAATTCTTGATGTCCAGCTAATGGCCATCGAAGGCCCCTGGAGCCGGGCAGCCAAAATTGTAACCGTAAATTGCCCTCTCAACTACCTCTCGTGCCGAACACATTGCGGCACCAAAATTGTAACCATTTGATTGTGCGGTCCCAATTACGTAACGTAAGTGCCCTAAGAATTGTAACCTCGATCACTGATCAATTCTCACTCAATTATTGTCAGCTATTAAAAGCTGTATCCAAAAACATATCATGCTATCTATTTTATGCACCAAAGACCACAATCAACATCTGGAGCAACTTACCATAGACCAAACTAATGATCTAACATAAACTTTTATGATTTAATTTGATCGCAGCAAGGGTGTACCGCGAAGAACTATCATAGTAGTATTATAAAACACATTAAACAAATTATAAGTGCAATGTTATCACTTTTAAACCTTAATTTGCGATTTTTATGGTATGCGACCCTATGGCTGACCATGTACAAGATGGCATAATTTGTGGAACTACATAAGATTATGAAATTTTAAACCATCTATATGATTTTTTAATACGAATGCTAGTCCAGGTAAAGCTTTGCAATAAATAAACATAAATACTTGGGTTCTTTTTTTATAGTTTACTATATTACTGAGACTCTTATTATACTGACAAATGACAATTTAAAAACGTTAAGTAAATATATTGAATCATATCATTATTTGGTAAATCTGTTTACAAGTTTAATAATTAATTTATATTTTATACTAGAATCAACTACACAAAGCCAAAATGATGGAAAAGGTAAATGGGATTTTATTGTACCTTACTCATCATAAACTACCAAAGACGAAAAGCATCTAAATGTTTTATCAAAAAATATTTATAAACTCTTATATCATGTAGACAATAGTATGTACTTCAATGTATGCTCTATCCAAGGTTTATGATTTCTGATTGTACGAATGACACATAGCAATGGCACAGTAAGCTTAATTATAAATCAACGTTTATTTACAAATTTATAAATAATAAGTAATTAATTCCAATGTTATAATTAAAAAACATAAATAAACAAATCAAATAAATAAATTATAATTCAATCGACTTTCTTCAATACATCTCATAGGTACAGTATTTAAAAACCTAATCCTACCTTATATTTCAATTTGATATACTGAATATTGAGGAATTTATAATAAATTCAGCATCAATTCATGAAATATTGAACGTCATTTCCAGATTCAATAAATCCCTACTGTACACCTATAGTAATATAATAAATAATATGATGTCTGTATGATTTAGCTATAATGTAATCATTAATTAAAGTGACAATTTAAACTTACGTTCCGGTAAATAATAATCAACCAACAGTTAATTATTATGAAGTACTTGAATAGAATGTCCTGCTACCATTTAATAATCTAACCGATAAATTATGCTTACAAATGAAGAAGATGATTTAGCAGATTAACTAAAATACTTTGCCCAACTTATATCTGTGAAGCAAACATATTCCTGTGGATGTATTCATCTACACGTAGGAATTAAATAACACTAAACACTTTGGTGGATTTATACACCATCATAAAGCAATAAGTACAAGTACACCATTCCGCGGATTAACCACCAGCATAGGAATGAGTGTAAAATACAAAATTGGCAATTAAATAATCTGCGGATTAACCACCAGCACAGATTAATGCCTTTTAACATTCTAAAATAACATTACTATTTACTTCACATTAAAGTGCAAAATCCTCCTCCTCAGTTCTTCTGACCATTCAGAAAACGCTGACACTTTAGCAAATGTGGGTTCTTGCTTAATAAAATGTTACACTAATCAGGACAACTAATGTACTAACTTATCTTGCTGAAATAAAATATATGTAATATAATATAAGTAATATTAGTATAGGAATATAAATCTGGAAAGACTTACAAAATACCTCACAAAGATTGATATATCTCATGAATTCATTTAGTACTGTTTAAGCTTTTTTCGCAAGCGCTATTCTCTTGAATAAATATTTTATTCAACCCCTATTAATTTAAACTTAATAAATATAACTTTTGAACTTCACATGCAAGTTCATATAACAATAAAATTAAACAATACATTATTCATCAAATACATAAAATTTAACGGTGTGTGTGTGATAAAACTAACTGTATAGCATTTTATAGTTCACTACATGAATTATAGCAGGTGCGTGTATCACAAATTGGATTGTATAGCATTTTATAACTCTTAATGTGATCCGTGGAATCCATGTACGATGTGTAGAATAATAAGTATACGAGGTAATAGCTATAACTGTAGTTAAATTCCATACATGCAATTCCATCCATTTGATTAGTTATTATAATCACTATTAGATTAACGATTTTACGTGGCTACATAAACATGAAACAATTTTAAAACATGATACGCAGAATTTAAATGAAAATGTTTTTCATAAAGTTATTAATCTCTACATTTCTCTATCAAAAGTGTTCCAAGTTTATCACATCCATGCAAGTATTTATTTATCCATGCGTTAATCCAGGAATACTAATTACAGCAATTAATTTATTCATTTCAAACCGACGATAAAATTATAAAATAGCTTTGATTAATTATTTGAAAACTGTTTATTATCCAAATGTTAAACAAATTAACTAGCAAATATTACTGGCATTGTAAAGTTAAATATCAATCAATATTATATTTTATTAGAATTAAAAAACGGAAATATTAAAATATTTTAATAACTTTAACGTTTTACTTTAACTTAAAATTCTTCTTTTTTAAAAGACAAATTTTCATATTCATAAAACTTCTGTAATTAAAATACTTATTTAATTTTTCCAAATTGTAGAATAATAAATATTTCAAAACATACCAAAATCTTGTATTTAATTCTTTCAAACTTAAACTGGGAAGCTCCGACATTTTAAAATGTAATATTGGAAAATTTATTACCGGTGATTCGATCCACTTGGCCAGCCGACTTGAACAGACTTTTAAATTTAGCAATTCATCTTATAATTAATTACCACCATGTTATATTTACGTTTATAGCAAATTTTGTGGTAATCCGTTTATTTATTAACTATTTTAAAATAAGCTTATCAAATTTACACCATTTGCCTTTTTTTTCTTTTCTTTCTCCCACCAAAAGCAAACTAACAGATGATCTTCCCTTAAATTCGCGCTCTTTTCTTTTATTACATTGAGACGCATACGTAATTACTGTATTTATTTTTAATAATTAATTTTAATTGAACAAATGGTTTTTTAATTCAATGGAAATAATAATTTAAGATCATTTTAAACAAATAAAAATAAAGTATTATTTTTAATACTATTTTACCAAATTTTAATGTGTTGTCAAATTTTAAAAAGTTAAACGTTTTGATATAAGTTAGTATATGGGAAGAAGCAAATTTAAATTTATTAAAACAATATAAGAGAGTAATCTGTTCAAAGTGCAACTCAAGCCAATCAAATCACCAAAAGAAGAAAGAGAAATTTTTATACTAGTTACATCAATTAATATATTTTATGCTAAAATATATGGTTACAATATATATATATATATATATATATATATATATATATATATATATATATATATATATATATATATATATATATATATATATTTGCCATATACATTTCACTTGTTCATTACAAATAAATGGTATTGATATCCAAGTATATTTTCATCTTATCAATATCTATAGCACTTAAAATATTACAATTATTATTAAACTTACTAACAATATTATAAATTAATTTATGATTATATCCACTATTTAATAAATCCATAGTAAATACATTTATATTACTAATTTTATCAGAATTATATTTACATAACTTATTATTCCTAAATAAAAATGATTTTAAACCAGATAACTTATGTTCTATTGGCACATTTGAATCCCAAGGAATATATCCTCTTTTTTTCAATATCTTTTATTACCATACAATAATCTAATTTATTTTTATTATGAGTAACTTTAATATCCAAATATTGAATTGACATTTTTCTTCAAAAGTTTTACTTCATTTTAAACCTTCTGAACTATTTAATTTATTAAATATCACATTTATAAAATCTAAACTTTCACAAACAAAAATATCACCAACATATCTGTAATATATTTTAATACCCTGATAATATATATTATTTAGAATAATAGCTTCATATCTTGATACTACAAAACTACATATTTGTGAAACTACTGAAAGACCCATAGGCCAACCATTGTCCATTTTATTGCAACCCTCATTAAACTTAGCATATATTTTTTTTTATCAATAAAATATAACACATGATTTATAAATTTTATTTTCTTAACATCAACTTTTTTAACATCAAAGCATCTAATATAATTTGTATAGATTTTAATCTATCTATTGAACCATACATCTCACATATATCAAATGTACACATACTATCATTTTCATTAATATTAATATTATGAATTTTCTTTACAAAATCAAACAATAAACTAATAGTATATTTTCCAAATCCAAGAACATTTTTTAATAATGTTTCTATAAATGTACAAGTTTCATAATAAAATGATCCACCAAAATCAATCATTAATCTTAAAGGCTTACCTTGTTTATGTAATTGAATATTAGAAAATATTCTAGGACAAATTGCAGCAGATGGATAAAGATGATAATATGTATGAGCATCTATATACTTATTTATTTTTTAGCTTTTTTTAAAATATCAATAAACTTTACACACTAATTTTCAATGTTTATTTTTCCAACATTTTTAAATTTAAGATTTTTAATTTGAATTGAAACTTTATCATAGTAATCAAATTTTGATATAATACACATTCTCAAACCTTTATCTTCTCTCAAACAAACAAGATCGTTATCATGAATCAACTTCTTTGATAAATCTAAATATTTACAAATTCCAATTGTAATTAACACTTTTTAAATTTCTTAACATTAACCTTATGTACCAATTCATTTGATATTTCAGGAGAACATTTAATTACACTAAACAAATGTTTAACAGCAACTTTTAACTCCAAATTACTATCAGCCCACATATCACCAACATATTTAGAACCAAAGTTTAAAATATACTCTTGATGAAAATCAATATACATGTTAGATAAATTGACATAATTACTATTTGTAATCATATTTAAATTTTTATTATAAAGAAAAGTAATTATATATATTGTGGCCTGTCTATAGGTGGTACGACCCTAAGCAGAGTTTCCAAGTCCCTTATGTTAGGCCCTACTTGGATTCGGGTTAGGTTCTACTAATAAACTTACTATATCCCGACTATTTTCTTTAACTATAACAATTGAATTTAGATAAGATTAGTATCTATCCCATGTTACTTTGACATGAGTAAATATTTCTAAAATAAGATATGTTTTAAATCTAATCAATATGAGACTCATTTACCTATAAACAGATCACATCTCCTTAACATTAAACAAATGCAAAATACTTGTTCAATGGCATAAGAATACCCAGATACTCCTCCTTATTAAGTATCTACATACTCTTATGACTAACAATAATATCTAATATATTATTTTATATTTATAACTATTAAGTTTTAATTCAATCACTCATTAAATTAATCTGTTAGATAATTACAGATAAACTTTGATTCATATTATGTTTAATAATTAAGATTGGCAATAATCACAAGAATAACATTAAAATAAGGAGATCTCAAGAAAATCATTGATTTATTAATTCTTCATACTACCTATGGAATATCAAGAGGGATTTTACAGATTTTCATGGATAGTGTACAAATTAAGAAAGGCTTATAATTTAAATTCATAGTCAAGCTTTATATGTATGTTCTTCAATACTGAATATTAAAATAATATTATTAACTAAACTGTGATTAACACTAATACTTTTAATAACTAATGTATCATTTAATTTTATATTAATAAATACATTTTAATAATTGGCAATGTCATCAATGACCTATGGGATCAAGACAGCATGTAACAAGTAAAAAAAAAATCTTTACTAAGAGATTTATGCTTATTAAACTGTTAGATTTGCTTTAAATTGAATTGACTTTTCATTTTAATTTTGACTGTACATTTTAAGTTGTGTGATGTGGTGAAAATGAGCCCAGAAAAGATATGCAGCAATTGGAATTTAATAAAACTTTTAAAACAATAATTTTAATAATATTCATTACAAATGATAATAAACATTTCTATTAATATCAAATTTAAAATAACATAACAAAATAATACATATATATTATAATAATAATAACAACAGAAAATTAATCTTTAGAGTATTATTATCAAACAAAACTAATGATTTCCCATTATATGTTGAGATATTTATCCCTATGTATGTGAACTATATATCACATATTTAGTTTATTAAACAATCATTTTTTTTCCATTCATGGTTTATTAGTTTAACCTCTACATAATAGTAGTACTTGATGATTAAGTAACAATACAAAAAATAAATGAGAATATAGGGTTATAATTCTGGAGGTTGGTAAGCAAACAAAATTACTACTTTTATCTTTCACATAAGAACAAAATCATTGTTTTTTTTAGTTTATCCATTTGTACATGTATATATATAACCTGCTCTTTGGAGTATGTATATATCATTTTAAATATTCTTTCATACTAAAATATCGAGTATATTTATTTATTTAAAAGATTCATAATCTTTAAACTTAACCGAATTATTAAATAACTATTAATATAACAACACTTGAATTAATTCCTTATTAAATTAGTTTTCTCCCCCCCCCCATTATACTAACAAATAATCGATTAAAAATATAAATACTGTACCGGTCAAAATAGTATGCTCACTTAACAAGATTCAAATCCTAAGCAAAAGTACCTCGAATCCGATTATGCTCGAGATACACAGATCTGGAGCAGTCCTGAATTCTAACCTATTTGCCTATTCTTCGAATCTCTGACTCAATGAACAACAATTCTGATGACACAGTAAAATTATTTTAAATCCATGCCCAGAAACAAAGCAAAGCGGTAGAGCATAAGATCAGAATGATGATGATGATCGAGGTCGGAGTAGCCCAGTTATTACATTATCATAGTTATTTATTAATGCTAAGCTCTTAGCTAAAGAAAATAATTCTAAATATTAACTAGAAACAAATAATTCAACACAAACCAGGATTAACATGAAAATATATATATTTAATAAATGCAGAAAACGCATATATATGTTACAAAATTGTTTTCATGCTTGGAGTGATTTTATACATTATGAAAACTTGAGATTTGTTTTATAAAATCCCCATTACATCAATTATTTAATAGATACCATTTTATAGAATGTGTTATAAGTTGTGCGGGGTTAATATGCCAAAATGTGGATGTACAAAATAATCTACAAGATTGGAACAGATTCGGATTACAAAAAGATACACGATAATTTAACGTTAATTATTTTGACAAATAAATATAAATTTACGGTCTCAATCATTTATTTACAATCTTAAAATCATTACTTATGTTTGATAAGCATTGTTTGGACATAGCGTCTCTAGAATAAGTATGCATAAGAAACAAACAATGTGCAATATTTACTAGAATAAATTATACAAATTGATTTGCATCTCTGGGAATTGATAAAGCTTTTTAAAGGAAAACAGTTTTTAGATCAACATACTGAACGTATTTTACGAAATGAATCTTTATCTTTAACACATCATTGTGACTTACTAAGATTAGACAGATGGATGATCAAATTAAAGAGCACAGTAACGGTACTAGCATACAATAATGAAAATAAAGCCTCATGGCGATTATGGATATTTTATCATTTAAAAGAATACTTTGAAACGAACTTAGATTGGATATATCCACGCCTTCTGGCAGAGCGATATCAAGAGAAGGTCTGGGTTTGAGAGCCCAGAATCTGGATGCGCTGTCTTCTGCAGCACATAAATATCATAACCCTCATAAACTTTACATTTCCACAGGAAGCATTGTACCTGATTGTGAACGATTCTGAGAAGTAGGATGGAAGCTTTAGACGTTCCCAATGACTAAACAATCAAGAAATGGAGAAGATAAAATATCAGAATAATGAAAATGTATGCCATCAACATTATTGGACATGAATATAAGTTTTATAATATAATTTTCAAACTTGGAAATTGTCTAACTTCTTGCGCAATAATCTGTTTTCAATTCTGAGTCATTTAACTAATCATAATGAATAATAACGCTTCTATTTATAATATTATTAAACTAACAACATTTATATTTAAAGAATCGATTCCCAAATACGTATTAACAGGTAGAGTTTGCCTTTCAGGCACCAGCAAAAAGGAATGGATTAATTATATGAAAGTTAACGATCTTTTTAAAATAGAAAATTAAAGCAAAATTCATCCACAGTAAAAGTTTTTAATTTACTTTAAGAATAATGAATTTAAAATGAAACCAAACTCGCGAGCAATTTCTATTTAATATAGACAAAACTTTATTGATAAGTTTTAAATAAAGCCCACCCTTTTCCCAAGTAAAACAATCATTTTCCCCCTTACTCGCAAATTTAGTGATTTTGGCACATTAAAGAAAATAAATCATATCTATACATTAAACAAAATACATGAAATAATAATGGAATCGCACACATTTATATATAATTTACTTAAGCGTGAAAGGTAAGTTGAAATACATGATATTAATAAAAGATTACTGAGAGAGAGAGTTTAAAAGCAAAATTAGCAGAAGCTTATAAAACAATATATAAATTATTGTCGTATAAAAGCAGTTCTACGTTAAAAAGTTACCTAAGGAAAAGACAGCATAGCAGCGTCATTAGCAATCAGCAGTCGGAAGCAAACATGTTGTATGGTCGGCCAGATGGGGCATGGCAATTGACAGGCAGACAGTTCTTCGAGAGAAAAAGAGATCGGTGCTAGATTCCACTACTCACGCTCCATCTACAGCACTTGTGTTGGCTTCTTAAAGGTAATTAACTCAACTGATTAAAAAAACTCCTCTGCACTTAACAACTGAAAGTAAAAAACTCCCCTTTACTCTGTTCTGTGGTTCCTTTTATAACTTTTCAATACTGCCCAGAATTCAATTTCATACACCCCCTTATCTCTGTAATCCTTTTAAAAACAACATTTAATTAGTAAAATATTTTCAATAGATAAGGCTTGAAATACCTCTTTTAGCTGTTTTGAAAGATTTGAAAACAACTGATAAACAATTTGTTTTTCGATTGTAATTAAGATTTATAAGTTTTAATTATAGACAATGATCTGACTAGTGATAAAGATAATTTCAATATTTCAAGCCTTCCCCATTTTTCTTTGTTGTTACATTGAATATACACAGATATAAAAATAATTACAAATATCTAAGCAAATGTATTTTTATAGCAATAAAACTATTGCTTTAGTCATAATATATATACACATCATTCAAACTACTGTTTCATTTTTACTAAACAAAATTAATTTTACTCATCTTTAGAATGATTTGACATAGTTTGTGAGTGAATAGCATATATTTATAGCAGGGTCTGAATTGTGGGCCCCATAGGAGGTTAGTGTAGATGATTAAGCATGAAGTTCAATGATGATTAGACATTGACTGCTTCATTATTCCCCCCTTAAAGTGATCAAAAAAAATCAATAAAAAAAATACCTTTGTTGGAGTCTAATATAATGTGGGTGAGAAAAACAACCTTAATAAATGAGCATGAAAACTTTGCTCCTTGTGGACAAAAAAAAACTGCCTTCTTATTTGAATCAAGTTTTTAGTATGGAGAAGAAAGAATCTTTCATTCCTTTTTATATTTTTATTTCAGCTTCCTGCTGTTTTTTCCATTAACTGAAATATTTGGTATGAGGATCGGGTGGTGTGTATGGTTTCAATTGTCATGCATTATAGATGCCATTAAACCCATTTTCTCCTTCCAATAGAAAAGCATTTTCAAGACATCTTCTCCGAACAAGGTATGGTCCACTATACAAAGGAAAAAAATTTTTAAACTCCTTTTTTACTACACTGCTAGTCTTGGGAGATCTCAACCATACTTGATCGCCTTCCTGAAATTGGTGACATTGCATCCGTCCCCTCTTTATGCGATTTTCAGCTGCCTGGGCCAACCGTCTTCTAGCAGCTTCTTGGTCATGAATAGGGTCAATAACTATTTCATCTAGTGGCACCAGGTTCGGTAATAAGTTGTGACATGGCTTCCCATAGTGAAGGCGTTCAGGCGTAAAAACGGTAGACTCATTTATCATCTGGTTTATACAGTTGACTATTTCTGGGGTTTTATTTACCCAATCTCGGTGGTTGGTTGATATGTAGGTGCAAAAGAGTCGATTGAGTTCTCTCATGACTCTTTCGCATGTGTTAGATTGGGGATTCCTAATCGATGTCAACCGAAGAGTGAGTTGTTGCTTCAAAAGCCAGCTTCTCCATTCCTTAGAGGTGAAGGCTGAACCATGATCTGATAGAATAGAATTAGGTTTTCCCACCTAAGGGAATTGTTTATCTCGGAGGGCCCGAATTGTATTCTTTGAGTCTGCAGCCTGGACAGGATATGCTCGTACATATTTGGAAAAAACATCATAGGTCACAAGTAGATATTGGAAATTTTTAAATTTGGGCAACAGACCATAGTGGTCAATTGCAATTAGCTGGTTTCACTGTTCCAGCATAAGACTTGATCGGAAACTTAGTCGGGGCACATGTTGTGCATTTCCATAATACTGTGAGAATCTGTGTGTACATACCTGGCCAGTAAAATTGGTGTCTCAAGGCTTCCTCAGTTTTCCATGGCCCATAATGTCCCAAGGTTTTGTGGACGTGTTCGACCAGTTGCATCCTAATATTTGGCGTCATGATTTTCCATGGGTTCTCCATGTCTTTTGTTTTACATTGCAGGATCCCATCTTTTAAGCGGTATTGGGAGTATCGCTGCACATTTCTTTTGTTTGTACACATTAGGTGATTGGTTCTCAGGTTGGAAATAATGTTAGCATATTGGTCATCTTGCCAATATCGTAGATTTGTCAAATCAGTTTCCATAGGGGTCTTCGTGGTCGTGGCCATGATTCCGAGGGTCTGGTCACTCAGCTGGGGATTTTGGATACTGGCAGGTACAGGATGGCGGCTTAGGATATCTGCCACAATGTTCTCATGCCCTGGGCAGTAAGCCACTTTGTATTGGAACTGTTGAAGGGCCAGGCTCCACTGGATCAATCGATCATTAGTAAGGAAACTCTTATTCAAGAATTCCAAACATTTGTGATCGGTTACTATGACCACATCAGACCCCATGAGAAATTGCCAGAATTTCTGGCAGGCCCAAACAAATGCTATGGTTTCTTGTTCTGTGGTGGTATAGTGTACTTTGGCTCCCTTTAAGGAGCGGTTACAAAAATAGAGCACCTGATGCTTTCCTTCTTCATTAATTTGGAATAACACAGCCCCCAATCCCAGCTTGCTACTATCAGTCTGGACGTAAAAGGTCCTTGTAAAATCAGGGTGACACAACATTACAGCTTTAAGGAAATGTTTTTTTATGTTCTCAAAATCCTTGTCATGTGCTTCGGTCCATTCCCATTTATGATCTTTCTTCCTGTTTCGTGAGCAAAATTTGGGTAAAACCGGTGATAGAAGTTACAAAGCCCTAGGAAAGATCGGACCTGTTTCCAAGTTTTTGGTTTAGGGAAGTGCTTGATGGCTTCTACTTTCTCAGGGTGGACTTTGACCCCATACTCACAGCATGTCCAAAAAATGTAATTTTTTTTACCACAAAGCGACTTTTCCAAGTTAATAGTTATTTTTTTTTGGGCACATTCACGGAAAAATTGTTCCAGGCATTTCAAATGTTCAGTGATGTTTTTCGATGCAATTACTATATTGTCCACATAGCAGACCATATTTTTCTGTACCTCTTTGGATAGGACTTGTTTTAAACATCACATCAGTCCTGTCCCACTATTAATGAGTCCAAAGGGGACTCGCTTAAACACATGGGTATGTCCTCCATACGAAATGCGGTATACTTTCAGTCACGAGGGTCTAGGCCCATCTGCCAATAACTGGCGGTAAGATCTAAGGTAGAAAAGATCGTCTGCCCTGCCAACTGGACAAATACTTCCTGGATCAGTGGCGGGATGTCTCTCTCAGGGATGGTCATGCTGTTTAATTTTCGTGCGTCCAAACATAGCCGCAAATCTCCATTTTTTTTTTCACCACCACCAGCAGATTGTTATAGGGAGATGGGCTCTGCTCAATAATATCCCACTCAATCATCTGTTGAATCTGCTTTTCCACCTCAACCCGGTATTGGAATGGGATGGGGTATGTTTTGGATTGGGTGTACGATTCCTCCTTCACTCGAATTCTATGAGTATACCCCTTTATTTTTCCAGGACTCTGGGCAAACACCTGAGCATAATTTTCTAATATGCTTTGGATACTTCTTTTATCTTTGGACCCTGTAATAGCTGAGTCACGGACCTTTTTTTCAATCAATGCTGAATCAACAGGCTGGATCAAGCAGCTTTGCTTCTCAGGTACGGCTTGGTGGGTCACTTTGAAATGTGTTGATTCATTGTCGAATAGGCATTTTCTTCCAAAGAAATCGATAATTCCATGATTTTGTGTTAGAAAGTCGGAACCCAACACCACATCATAGATTAGTCCAGATACAATCAAGAATGCATGGCTCATCAATCTCTCATTAATCTTCACCTCTAGCCAGATTTGACTGTTCTCATTCACGATTCTTTTCCCATTAGCCAAGGTCAACTGGATGGGACGTGTTGGCAATTGCATGATCTCCCCTTCTCTCTCTATACTTTTAATCCATGCCTTTGATACAATCGATGCTTGGCTTCCTGAATCCACTAGTGCTAATACCTTGGTGGATTCTATCATCACCTCAATAATAGGACACAAGCTTGTGGTTGTAACATTCTCAATGCTTTATTTTTCCCATATTTTGTTAGTCATCTGACTACCATCTGGTTTAAACTGATTCCGTTGTCTCTTTAAATATTCTGGGAATTCCTGTATGTCCCCCTTCTTTTGTTCTGGGTTCAATTTTGGGGTTCCATATGTTTCTGGATTCCTGAATCCATAGTCTATTGAAACCAAAAACTCAGTCATTTCATTTATCTTGTTGATCCGGCTTATGATCATCATTTCCTGCACCTTCATCAGCATGTTCTGTCGTATGGTACAGATAATATGTGATTCTGACCATGTGATATGTGGTAGAGATCTGAGTCTTGCGGCTTGCTTTAAAAAGAATTGTGCATACATTTCTTGGTGATTAGTTGGAAATTTTTCATTGATTATAGTGTGCAAAATATACTCCTGTCTTTCTTCACTCCAAAAAATCTTGCATAGTGCCCGGCAGTATTCTTCGAGATCTGTTGGGTTGTGTGTCAATGATCGCCACCAGTCTTTAGCGGTTGCCTCCAAATGCTGGCTAGCTATGACCATTTGTTCCCCACTGCTCAGTGCATAGAGTGAAAACATTGCCTTCAGATTTTCCATATGTTCCTGTGGACTCTCCTGTGGTTCACCACAGAAGATCTGGATCTGCATAAATTGTCCAGTGATGGGTAGTTCCTGATGCCTCATTTTATTTACTAAAATTCCCTTTTATTTTTTTTAAAGAATTCTTTGAGCATGAAATTTTGGTTGCTATACTTTCTGACTTCCTTTTCATATTATTTCTTCATGAATTATACACCTCTCTCTCTCTCTCTCTTCAACTGTCTTTATTTTGCCATTTTTTTTTGCTGCTGACTGCTGCTGATAACAGGAAAAATATTTAATCATAACATGTATGTGTATGATCTATTGGAATTCAACTACCTTGCTGCTTAACTTTTGGTTGTTTTTCTGCACCTATAATAGACTCTTACAAAAAAAAAATTGATTAGTGATTTGTTTCAGCAATATCATATATGTTTGCTCATGACAATTATACATAGAAAACAGTGGAAATATAATTTAACTCTCTCTCAACCCCTAACATCCTGGTTTGAACTCATTTTGACATGCAGTTTATTATATTACTGTTGGCACATTTATATAATGGCGCCAGCCAACAGTATATAAAAAAAATAATTCCAAATACATTTGGGCTACTCAACTAGTAAATATAAGTATTTGTTACACATTATAAACTCTATTACAAATATAATGTATAGAAAATGAATGAAACATGAAGTGCACCTTGTTACAATCAAGGTTTATAACTTATGGCTAGAGTACATGGGTTTTATTTATAAACATTTTCATTTTTGCATATATAACCTAAGAAACACTTTTATATATTTTTAAAACCAGATACAGAAAAAAAATTCACACATGGGTATCAAAATTTTTTCATTTTATAAACAAGATTTTTGCATTTGTAGCTATTAACATGGAAGAACAATATTTTTCTATAGTTACAAAACCAGATACAACAAAAACCATTTACATTTATGGTTGCAACACATGGATATTGGTTTTAATATAAAATTTTCACATTTTATGTATATAAAATCAGAAAACAAACTCAGGTAGGAAGGAAATATACATATCTATCATCAATGATCTCTTACAACCTTTTTCTAAAACATACATATAAACAGAATTCAGTACTCAGGGTATGTGGGTGATTAGATCAAAGCCACACCTGGGCAGCCAAGCCCGGAAAAAAAAATCCACTGTACCGGTCAAAATAGTATACTCACTTAACAAGATTCAAATCCTAAGCAAAAGTACCTCGAATCCGATCATACTCGAGATACACAGGTCTGGAGCAGTCCTGAATTCTAACCTATTTGCCTATTCTTCGAATCTCTGACTCAATGAACAACAATTCAGAGTAAAATTATTTTAAATCCATGCCCAGAAACAAAGCAAAGCGGTAGAGCATAAGATCAGAATGATGATGATGATCGAGGTCGGAGTAGCCCAGTTATTACATTATCATAGTTATTTATTAATGCTAAGCTTTTAGCTAAAGAAAATAATTCTAAATATTAACTAGAAACTAATAATTCAACACAAACCAGGATTAACATGAAAATATATATATTTAATAAATGCAGAAAACGCATATATATGTTACAAAATTGTTTTCATGCTTGGAGTGATTTTATACATTATGAAAACTTGGGATTTGTTTTATAAAATCCCCATTACATCAATTATTTAATAGATACCATTTTATAGAATGTGTTATAAGATGTGCGGGGTTAATATGCCAAAATGTGGATGTACAAAATAATCTACAAGATCGGAACAGATTCGGATTACAGGAAGATACACGATAATTTAACGTTAATCATTTTGACAAATAAATATAAATTTACAGTCTCAAACATTTATTTACAATCTTAAAATCATTACATATGTTTGATAAGCATTGTTTGGACATAGCGTCTCTAGAATAATTATGCATAAGAAACAAACAATGTGCAATATTTACTAGAATAAATTATACAAATTGATTTGCGTCTCTGGGAGTCGATAAAGCTTTTTAAAGGAAAACAGTTTTTAGATCAACATACTGAACGTATTTTACGAAATGAATCTTTATCTTTAACACATCATTGCGACTTACTGAGATTAGACAGACGGATGATCAAATTAAAGAGCACAGTAACGGTACTAGCATACAATAACGAAAATAAAGCCTCATGGCGATTATGGATATTTTATCATTTAAAAGAATACTTTGAAATGAACTTAGATTGGATATATCCACGCCTTCTGGCGGAGTGATATCAAGAGAGGGTCTGGGTTTGAGAGCCCAGAATCTGGATGCGCTGTCTTCTGCAGCACATAAATATCATAACCCTCGTAAACTTTACATTTCCACAGGAAGCATTGTACCTGATTGTGAACGATTCTGAGAAGTAGGATGGGAGCTTTAGATGTTCCCAATGACTAAACAATCAAGAAATGGAGAAGATAAAATATCAGAATAATGGAAATGTATGCCAGCAACATTATTGGACATGAATATAAGTTTTATAATATAATTTTCAAACTTCTTGCGCAATAATCTGTTTTCAATTCTGAGTCATTTAACTAATTATAATGAATAATAACACTTCTATTTATAATATTATTAAACTAACAACATTTATATTTAAAGAATCGATTCCCAAATACGTATTAACAGGTAGAGTTTGCCTTTCAGGCACCAGCAAAAAGGAATGGATTAATTATATGAAGGTTCACGATCTTTTTAAAATAGAAAATTAAAGCAAAATTCATCCACAGTAAAAGTTTTTAATTTACTTTAAGAATAATGAATTTAAAATGAAACCAAACTCGCGAGCAATTTCTATTTAATATAGACAAAACTTTATTGATAAGTTTTAAATAAAGCCCATCCTTTTCCCAAGTAAAACAATTATTTTCCCCCTTACTCGCGAATTTAGCGATTTTGGCACATTAAAAAAAATAAATCATATCTATACATTAAACAAAATACATGAAATAATAATGGAATCACACACATTTATATATAATTTAATTAAGCGTTAAAGGTAAGTTAAAATACATGATATTAATAAAAGATTACTGAGAGAGAGAGTTTAAAAGCAAAATTAGAAGAAGCTTATAAAACAATATATAAATTAAAATATGAAGGTTGAACTATAGATTACAAAAGTATTGTCGTATAAAGGCAGTTCTACGTTAAAAGGTTACCTAAGGAAAAGACAGCATAGCAGCGTCATTAGCAATCAGCAGTCGGAAGCAATCATGTTGTATGGTCGGCCGGATGGGACATGGCAATTGACAGGCAGACAGTTCTTCGAGAGAAGAAGAGATTGGTGCTAGATTCCACTACTCACGCTCCATCTACAGCACTTGTGTTGGCTTCTTAAAGGTAATTAACTGAACTGATTAAAAAAAACTCCTCTGCACTTAACTAACAACTGAAAGTAAAAAAACTCCCCTTTCCTCTGTTCTGTGGTTCCTTTTATAACTTTTCAATACTGCCCAGATTCAATTTCATACACCACCCTTATCTCTGTAATCCTTTTAAAAACAACATTTAATTAGTAAAATATTTTCAATAGATAAGGCTTGAAATACCCCTTTGAAAACAACTGAAAAACAATTTGTTTTTCGATTGTAATTAAGATTTATAAGTTTTAATTATAGACAACGATCTGACTAGTGATAAAGATAATTTCAATATTTCAAGCCTTCCCCATTTTTCTTTGTTGTTACATTGAATATACACAGATATAAAAATAATTACAAATATCTAAGCAAATGTATTTTTATAGCAATAAAACTATTGCTTTAGTCATAATATATATACGCATCATTCAAACTACTGTTTCATTTTTACTAAACAAAATTAATTTTACTCATCTTTAGAATGATTTGACATACAGTGTGTGAGTGAATAGCATATATTTATAGCAGGGTCTGAATTGCGGGCCCCATAGGAGGTTAGTGTAGATGGTTAAGCATGAAGCTCAATGATGATTAGACATTGACTGCTTCAATACTAACATTAGAAAGAAGTTCTGTTTTAACTCTCAGCTAAAGTTAAAGAACAATTTTAAATCTTCTAGTTGTTCCACACTCCATAAACTTATCATAATGTTTTTATTTTTCCTTATTTTTTGAAGATTCTGCTTATCCTAAGATTCACTAGGTATTTGAATTACTACAACAATAATCCTAGTTTTGTTCTTTGTTTAGTAATAAAAATTTATTTGTGGCTTGCTTTATTTACTTTATATGATATATATTTTTCTCCATAGTAAAAAGCACACTTATTATTTCAATTAAAAATGCGTCGTGCAACTTTTTTTTTTTCCGGCTAAAACTTTATAAAACTGACATCCATGCTGGTATGGCTCAAAATAAATAATATATCCAGAGTAATAATGAACACTTTTATTTATTATTAATTTAGTTCCATTGAATTTTAAATATATATACTTAATTGTTTCCAAGAGATTTTTACGGTGTTTATTTATTTCCTTTTGTGTATTACTGCAGTTCATTTTTCCTATGGCACAATTATTATTATTTTTCCGTGAATATATTCGTTGACTATTCATCTCCAATTATTTCTTCAATACTTATTAATTTTCAAGAGATTATTGGGAATTCCGATTATTGACTTGCCCAGTAGAAAAACGATTAATTTATTCCATTATTTTAACAACAGAGCTTATAATTATCCATGTATATTAATATAGAGTTGTAAATCATAAGGTTGGTAAAACTGACTTTTAGCGTCCCGAACAAATGGCGAACAATTGGCCCTCTATTTTTAAAAAAACTGAACTAACTACTTTTTCCCACCTAAGAACTGTAAATAAATGACGTATATTAACTCTAAATGTTTTCACATAAAGAAGAATAAATAACAAAAAAATTAACTTACATTTTTAGGAGGAGTAGGAAGCCACACAAGCGAGGAAATGCACGAAAAGGTCATCGCGTGCATGCTGATTTCTGAAACAAAATTCATGCAGGTAGGATGAGTACAAAGGTCTGCTCGTCCCAAATTGGTATTTTAGCTTACGCTTTGCTCTCATCCACAGATTTTCAACATTATTGGTGTGTATATCCTCGTCATCCAGGTCAAATAAATAACCAAAAAAAATAGTTCGTATGATCGGCTGCCACCCTGGAAGCACTGATCCAGCAACACATTTTGCCTGGAACACATATTATCAGCGACGGCGTGCATATAACAATATTAGCAGTCTTTCCAATGGTGTCTATCTCCACTCTGTCGTCGTCCATCAAGATAACTTTGTTGACCTGGATGACGAGGATATACACACCAATAATGGTGAAAATCTGTGGATGAGAGCAAAGCATAAGCTAAAATACCAATTTGGGATGAGCAGACCTTTGTACTCATCCTACCTGCAGGAATTTTGTTTCAGAAATCTGCACGCACGCGACCTTTTCGTGCATTTCCTCGCTTGTGTGGCTTTTTACTCCTCCTAAAAATGTAAGTTAATTTTTTTGTTATTTATTCTTCTTTATGTGAAAACATTTAGAGTTAATATACGTCATTTATTTACAGTTCTATATACAGCAAAGACCGCTATAAGTGAAAAATACGCATGTAAATTTAAGTATTTATTTTAACTTTTTTTTTATTAGCATTTACACTTGGATATAGTTACATACACTTTTTTTTTTAGGTGGGAAAAAGTAGTTAGTTCAGTTTTTTAAAAATAGAGGGCCAATTGTTCGCCATTTGTTCGGGACGCTAAAAGTCAGTTTTACCCATAAGGTTTTAGGAATTTTAATCCAACTTTGTTTTTTTTTTAAAAAAAAATATCACCAAGAAAAAAAAAACTTAAGTTAATTCAACTTTACGATCAAGAAGCCCTTTTTTTTCTCTCTCTCTTGAATTTCATATTCCACGATTGTTTGAAATTCTTTGATTGGCTAATATTTTCCCACTTTTTTCTATGAAACAATTATTTATTTTGAAAGTTGTTGGTTTATTATTTTAAAATGACCGATTTTCCTTTTTTTTAAAAAATATTAAAATACAATTTTTTTTAGAATTTAAATAAAGATAAAATTTACTGTTTTAATTTTAAATCAGTATTTTTTAAAATTAAACTTTATTTATCTACTTTTAAATATAGTAAGATTTGAAGATAAATAATTTTTATGTTTAAAATCAAATGCGCACCGACAATAATTATTAGTCCCTACTACGCATTATGTTTACAAAATTACAATTTAAATTTCACTGGTTTTAAACTCCAAATAATATTAATTGTTCATCCATCTGCATATATATGACTCTATAGGTTATTTTCTATATGTATTTTGAGTTAAGACATTTATAAATTTCCCTTAACTAAATTCGAGTTCAAACCCTGTGATCTAATATTTCATTATTGTCTTCTTTTAATAAGTAAATATTATTAGATTTGTAAAATTTAAAATTATACACTAAAATTTTATTTTAGAATAGTCTAAGCTAATAAAAAGTGCACAATATTTATATATATATATGGTACTTACGGATAATTCAACCGATGACATATTTGACTTACCGATTTCCCTTCCGGTAGACATCATCGTTTTTTGCATAACAATGTTGTCATGGTAACAAAGTGACTGGCGTGATTAATCCATCAGAGAGACAATTTTTTTTTTCACCCGCGAGATTTAAAATTCATACAGAGGTTTGGGAAATTTTTTGATTTTTCTGTCTATTGCGATTTTGCTATCCACGACATCACAGTTACTTTTTTGAGCTGTTAATTTGGGTAAAGCATTTTATTTATCTGTTTATTTTAAATTTACAAATATTTTTTGTTAATATTTCTACAATTCTCAAACTTACATTGAATTACATTTAATGTGTAAATAATTTATCTGTTTATTTTAAATATACAAAAATTTTTTGTTAATATTTCTACAATTCTCAAACTTACATTGAATTATGTTTAATGTGTAAATAATTTATTCCGGTAAACTGTTTTTTATTTATCTGTTTATTTTAAATTTACAAAAAATTTTTGTTAATATTTCTACAATTCTCAAACTTACATTGAATTACGTTTAATGTATAAATAATTTATTCCGGTAAAGTGTTTTTTATTTATCTGTTTATTTTAAATTTACAAAAAATTTTTGTTAATATTTCTACAATTCTGAAACTTACATTGAATTACGTTTAATGTGTAAATAATTTTTAATAATTTTTTTAAACAAATTTGGGATATACAGTACATTTTTAAACTTACCCAATGCATGTGATAACACGTTTTCTCCAAGGACACCATTAATAGCAGGTTCACATTAATTCAAGTAAAGTGTTTTATTTGTTTATTTTAAATTTACAAAAACTTTTTGTTAATATTTCTACAATTCTCAAATTATTTTTCATAAATTCATCGGCAATTATAAAAACTTTTTGTTAATATTTCTACAATTCTCAAATTATTTTTCGTAAATTCATCAGCAATTATAAAAATTACAGCTATGAGAGGATGCCATTAATACCAGATTTGCATTAAATCGCTCTTTTTTTATTTAGGTGTTTATTTAAAATTTACAAAAATTTTTTGTTAATATTTCTACAATTCTCAAACTTACATTGAATTACGTTTTAATTTAATTTTTAATTTCTGAATTATATCATACAGAAAATTATTTTCTGTAAATTCATCGGCAATTTTTAATTTCTGAATTATATCATACAGAAAATTATTTTTCGTAAATTTATAGGCAATTATAAAAATTAGAGCTATGAGAGTAATACAAGGTATAGTTGTACGCCAAGCCTACGGGTTGTCAAAAACATCGGAGGTCCCCCCACCAACTCCAGCGCTATGCGCTGTGATTTATAATTGAGCATAATATAGGGTGGTTTTATAAATTATAATATAGTTTTTTCCAAATTATTTTGACACACCTGCATCAGATTTTTTTAATTTTTGAATAGTTTTTATCATGTGACTTGGATAATTCAACTGATGACATATTACCCTGAAGGCATATCAGTCTAATCTTGCGATTTTTAATGTACCATGTTCACGTGATCTGCGGACACATTTTAGCGATTACATGTGTCCGCAGATCACTTGGAGACATTATCTTAAAAATCACATCAGACTGATATGCCTTCAGGGTAATACATCATCAGTTGAATTATCCGTAACTACCATATATATATATATATATATAATGTTTTGATATCACTTGTGCTCAACTATATGAAGGTGTCATTATAACATTTCTGCAAAGTCCTTGAAGATTTTAAAGAATCAAATATTTTTTATAGACAAGAGAACCCATGATATTTTAAAGCCAAAGACTAAAAGCAATTAAACACTTTGCTGTATTATCCAATTAATATGAAAAGCAAACTGAAAGTGATATGATCAAATAATAGGATTTCAATTTAAACTTAATTAGTAGCACATTAATTTAAGTCCGAAAATAACTCTTGTTATAGATAATAGTTTCACTATTTCATTGTGTTTACTTATACAATTCTGTTTTTTTTAAATGTCTGGTTTTTTCTAAACATAATTTGTCAATGATTGACACATTTCAAAAGAACATTGGATTTGAAGAAATCTAAATGATGATTAGTATCTTAGACATACAAACTAAGTGCTCTCTACAATAAATGTTGTTTTATTATATTAGTTTGTGAGAATATTCATTTCAATAATCATGATCATCATCATCAACAATTATCAATCCACTGCAGGATGAAGGTATCTCCAAGTTCAATCCATGTTTTCCTATCTTTAGCTTTTCTTCTCCACATCACCCCTGCACACTTTCTTATTTCATCAATCCATCTCACATGTGGTCTGTTTCTGGGTCTTTTACAATCTCTTAGAATTTAGTTTAAAATTTGAATTGTCCATCTATTATCATCTTTTTTAACAATATGTCCAGCCCAATTCCACTTCAATCTTTTAATTTTTTCAATGAGGTCAGTAACACCTGTTTGGCCTCTTACCCATACATTGCATTTTTGATCTCTTCTTGTTACTTCCAGCATGCATCTCTCCACACTTCTTTGAGTGGTATGAAATCTGTTTATTGCTCTTCCAGTAAGTGTCCAAGTCTCAGATCCATAAGTAAGAACTGTCAAAATGCATTTATTAAAAAACTTCCTTTTCAAACACATAGGCATATGTCCTTTTAGTATCAAGTTATTTCTACCAAAAGCACTCTAACCAAGTTTAATTCTATGATTAATTTCTTTCCATTATGTTTTCATCTGTATTAATAATCTGACCAAGGTATTTGCAACTGTTAACTTCTTCTAACTCATCATAATCAATCTTTATTTTTATATTTTGAGAAAATTTATTAATCATTACTTTAGTCTTTTTAACATTTATCTTTAGTTCTACTTTCATACTTTCATCTGATAACTCTTGCAACATTTTTTGTAGCTCTAAAGCATTATTTGCAAAAACAACTACATCATCTGCAAAATCTAAATGACTTAAATAATCCCCATTTACTTTCACTCCTTTAGCTTCCCATTTAAATCCATAAAATACTTCTTGAAGCACTGCTGTAAAAAGGTTTGGAGATATGGAGTCACCCTGTCTTACATCATTTTCAATGTTGATTTTCCTACTATCATTATGTAATGTAATTGATGCTGTTCCTTTTTTATAAATATTCTTTAAAATATGACAATATCCTGGATCTACACATTGATGATCCAATGCTTTAATAACTTAAGAAATGTTTATAGAATCAAATGCCTTTTCATAATCTACAAATCCTAAGCATAATGGCAACTCATATTTATTTGTTTTTTCTATACCTTATCTCAATACCTGGATATGATCTACTGTACTAAAACCACTTTTAAAACCAGCTTGTTCTCTTGGTGGTGGAAATCCAGTGTTTTCTGTAGACAAGTTGTAATTATCTTAGTAAAAGTTTTGTATAAAACTGATAAAAGACTGATGTAATTTCTAATATCTGCATTATCACCTTTTTTCAATATTAATCTCAATACTGCATTCTTCCAATCATCTGGAACATCTTTATCATTCAGACATTTGATATATAACTTAGCTATTAAAATTTTTATTTCTTCACCTGCTTCTTTTAATATATCAATTGTAATTCCATCATTACCTGGAGCCTTCCCTCTCTTCATAAATTTAATTGCATGTCTCACTTCCTCATTTAAAATTCTGAGCAATTCAGAAGATATAATAGGTATAAGAGGCACATGTTCTTTACTACTATATAATTCTTGATAGAAGATTTCTACACATTTTATGATGTCATCTCTCTATTCCATAATAATGCCATTTTTTTTTCTTATTGCAGATATAAATTTCGTACCAATATTAAAGTGTTGTATTACACTCTTTAGACTTTTATTCTCTTCTACAGGTTTTCTTGCTAGTTCACAATTATACTTTCTTATATCATTTTCAACTCTTTTATGCACCATTTCATAAAATTTGAGATATTCAATCTTTTTTAATGCACCATTGTTGTATATCCTCATATTCCTTCTTTTATTAATAAATTCTCTAGTTTCAGTAGAAATTTTATTGTCAATTGCTGCTTTTTTCTACCAGCTATCTTTGTTGCAGTTTTTAAAAGTGTATCAGTTATTTTTCTATTAATATCATTCAAATCTGAATCATGTTCAAAATCTACTAGTACTTGAAACTGATTTGTAAGTTCTAATTTAAATTCATTAGAATGTTTCTCAAGATTAGAAATATCAACTGTAAATATTGTTTTTCTTAATAATTTTTGTCTCTCTAGTTTTACATTAACATGTATCTTACATCTTACTAATCGATAATCACTTCCTGTGTTAAATTTATTTTCTGTTAGGTAAAATATAACCCAATTATGCTGTACCTTCATTTGGATGCTTTCATGTCCATTTCCTTTTAACATTTTTCTCAAAATAAATTCATAATATAAGGTTTTTCTTTTTCTGCAAACTCCACAAGTCTATGTTCTCTCTCATTTTTATTCTCACAACCAACATTACCTGTAGCATTTTCAACCTTCATTTGTTTACCAATTCTAGCATTAAAGTCTCCCATAACAATTTTAAAATGTTCACTCTGATCAAATGCCTTTTGTACATCCATATAAAAATCTTCTATAACTTCATCACTATGAGAACTTGTTGGGGCATAAACCTGATTTATCTGCATTTGGTATCTGCTATTAAGTTGTAACACTAATTTTGCCACTCTGTCTGATATTCCATCAATCTGCACAATGTTATTCTTCCATTTTTTATTTATAATGAATCCTACTTCACTTGTATTTCCAATATTGGTACTTTTATAGGAGAGTATATGTCCACTTTTTAAATCAATTGTTTCTTCACCTTTTCTTCTAACTTCACAAAGGCCAATAATGTCCCATATAATATAAAACAGTTCTTCTTCTAACTCTTGCAATCTTCCTTCACTTGAAAGTGATCTGCAGTTGTAAGTACCTAAATAAAAAGTCATCATCAAATGGCAGCCTGAGTCCACAATCAGGGGATTCTCAGCACCCTCCGCCTTCAGCCACCAATCGCTGGCTTGGTTGGTGACACTTTTATACTCATCCACACAAGTTTTATTCCTCTAGTTATTTAATAGTGAGTTTATTTCATGGATTACTTGGAGACCAATGCTTGTCTATTTGAGTTGTGACAGTCAATCCATGAAGGTATCATGATTTTAATTTGTACACTCAGAGTTTTTTTTATATATGTTTGTTCAAATGTCATAATATAATCAGGCACTAAACTATTCATACTACTGGATTATAGATATCAAAAGTTGGATATTTACCAAGAATAGCATTCAGAAATTTTACATCATTCAACGAAGTATAAAGAGATGTATGTTAGAAAACTGAACAAGTTTGAAAATCAAATACATGAATAAGAGAACAGATAGATGTCACTATGATCATTGAAAGAATTAAGAGACTGAAATGAAGTTTGATAGAACTTATTGTTAGAAAAGATGATATTAGACGGACATTGAAGTTTTAAATCATATCTCAAGACTGATAAAAAGATCTAGAAACTGACAAGAATGAATGAAATAAGCAAGTTTTTGATGTGATGAAGTCAAGAGGGAGACTATGTATCGGAAAACTGGAATAAGAACTTCATCCTGTAGTGAATTTGTAATGATTAAAAATGATGACGATGATCATTATTTTAGCATCAACTTTAGCATATTCGTTTCTATATTAAACTATATAATAGTTCTTATTTGATTTATTTTAAGTTTAGAAAGTTTATATTAGTTTAACTGAGTGGAGGAGATGGGATTTTTCATTGTTTTAATATTGTCATTCTCTCTCAGTTGTTTATTGTCTATTTTTGTTATCCCAGCACACTAGAGATAAGATAAATATATTACATTGTTATTATACTCAATAATAGATATCAGATATTGGTTTATGTATATATACTTTATCTATAACCAGCCATATTTATAAGAGTACGAGTTTTATGACTTTGGTCTTTTACTACGAAATTGAATATATATGGTAAATTCTTTGACGGGGGCAGGTAAAGATTGACAGTTATCCATGAAACAGTGATTGGTTATCATTAGAAATAATTTGCCGGTATTTGTATTTTTTTAAAATTCAATGAATTTTTTATATTAACAATATAAAATATAAATTTATAATAAACTGCAGAAAATATATTCAAAAATGATTTATTTTATAACCAGCTTAAAATTAAACAGTATTTTTTTTTGTAACTTTCTGCATATAAACAAATAATTTTCTTTTTCCAAAAGATTTTCGTAATCCTTTAATGGAGCGCGTTTGGCATTAGAAAGGAACCTTTTTGTTTATTTTAGCACTTCATTTTTTTGTTTTTAGATGAGATATTAATTCTTTATGAATATAAATTATTCTTAATGCCTAAACGTCGTAAAAAATAAACTGCTAAGAAAGACATCGAGGAAAACAAAGACAGATTTTGGCCAACCGCTTTAGGAATATTGTATGTATAATACTTTATTCCAATCTATATATATCTGAACAAAATTGAGATACAACAAATATAAGATCTGATATAAGTAGAAAAAATAATAACTTTACAAATTGTAATAAGTAAAAAGGATAATAGTAAAATATATGTAAACAAGACTGTAATTGGCCTATGCAAAAGTCGTAATTGGTTGCTTTAATAAATTTTTTTTAAAGATTTAATATAAATTAAACAAAAGATTTTAATATTATATAAATAAATGTGATAAATGTACTCACCCTGAAAGGCTGTCGTTTTTATGATAGTTTTTTTTAATTGATTGTTTTAACCATTTTTTTTTTAAGATTTAATGTAAATATTTTATAAATAGAGGAATGTCTCAATTAGTACCATTTCACTATAGTACAGTATTAAAACAATAGAACAATAATCCTCTAAAAATTATGCTTGTTAAATAAAAATAAGGTAATCTATCACATAGGAGAAGTAATCAGAGAGAAAATGTGAGAGAGGGTATTATAGTACTGTACCTTGTGATCAAAGAAATTAAGATATGAAAATATTAAAATTAAAATAAAAACAGAAAACAGTACATTACAAATTAAATTTTACATAGTCCTGTTAATTAAATCAAAAATGAATTCCTGTAAGTCAAATGCAAATTCAAGCCAAAGTGCTTCATCTCTTCAACGACTTGAAAGACAACCAAAAAAAAAAAAAAACAGAAAATGAAGGAACAGGGAAAGCTAGTGAAATTTTTACAGCAAGTCATGGATGGTTTTTTCATTTTAAAAAGTGAACTGACATTCATAATGTCTGTATTGTAGATGAAAGTGCAGATAAAGAAGCTGCTATAAAACATCCCCAGGAATTAAATGAAATTATAGAAAAAGGAGGCTATAAAGATGAACAAATATTTAATGTTGACCAAACAGAAATGTTTTGGAAAAAATTATCATTATGAACTTATATAGCAGCAAATGAAAAGTTATGCCCTGAATATAAAGTTTCAAAAGACCACCTAACTCTTTTATTGGGTGGAAATGCAGCAGTAGATTTCAAATTAAAACTAATGCTTGGGTACCATGCTGAAAGTCCTAGATGTCTTAAAAGTTTCTCAAAGATCACTCTCCCTGTATTGTGGCACTCAAATAAAAAAGCATTTATTTGAAAATTGGTTTACCAACTACTTTTCCCTACAACAGAACATTATTACAGAGAAAATAGGTTTGCTTTTAAAAATTTATTGATCTTAGATAATGCACCAGATCATCCAACTGGGCTTTGTGATTTAAATGAATATATAAAAATAAGTTTTTTTCTACCAAATACCACTTCATTAATTCAGTAAATAGACCAAAGTATCATTGCAACTTTTGAGGCCTATTATTTATGCAAAACTTTTCCACAAGCCATAAAACCCACAATGGGGGAAAATGCTCACACTTTAACTGAATTTTGGAAGAGCTAGAACTTTAGAAATGCTTTTGAAAACATAGGAGAAGAATCGTTTGAAGTTGCACCCATTAATATGAGGGAAGTATGGAAACATATCATATCACATTGTACAAATGATTTCATTGGTTTCAAAGACTATTTTGCTGAAGTTACAAATAATTTAATAGAAGTTAAAAAAGAACTTGGTTTTGAAGAATTAAATTCTGCAAATGAGGTTGAGTGTATTGAATCAAATATAAAAGACTTGGATAATGAAACTCTTATTTATATAGAAGACCAATGAGCTATGAAGAAGATAAGACCTATTTAGATAATGCAGTGTTACATAAAATTCATACAAAAGAAATAACAGCTGAAGAACTTGAGAAAATTACTAACATGGTTGAAACTTTCTGACTATATAATGGAAGTTGATCAAATATTGAATGTAGCTTTACAATTTACCAAAATATCAACACTACAATTCAATACTACAAAGAAATGTATGAAGAGAAGAGGCCAGCGCAGACAGCAATATTGCAATTTTTTGGTAATAAAAAATAAAATCTTTAAAAATATATACATAATATTTATGTCATTTTATTATTTATTAATATTATTTTATTATTTATTTCAAACATGGAAATTATCATTAATATATCGATAATTGAAAAAAGTGCTGCTAAAAAAATTTATTGGCACCAGTTACCATTTTTCCTATAACTTTCGTTCCTCAATTAGTACAGTTTCAAACAGTGTGGGAACCAATTAACAGCACTAATTAAGGCATTTTTGTAAATGTGAAAAATGTACCTGGCCCAAAAGGCTGTTGCTTTTGTAATAAACTGTTTGGTACATTTCAAAAATGTACCAGGAAAAGTATTATTAAAGGTAAATTAATAAAGCTAAATTAAAATATTTAATTTGTTGCTTTGATAATTTTTTTTTTTGCTTTATGGAATGACTTGCTTTTAATTAAATGTTTGTAGTCAAATTAAGTCTTTTAAATATACGAAAGAAATTATGTCTTTTCTTTTGGGTAAAATGCTTTGTAAAAAAATTATATTAATTTCAGAATTATTTCCTTCACATAAAATATGCTTCATAATAAAATTATGGATTATTAAATAAAAAGAATGGAATTACTTCACTTCCATAAAATGTTTGGAATATAAATTATTTTTGTATAGAAACAAATTTAAGGTAGTTTTGTTGTTCTTCAATTGTGAATTTGACAACATTACTAATAAATGTAATAGTTTTTTTTAATTGGTTGTGAATTTGACATGAGACAGCTTTATGGACAAATATATATTCTTGTGGATTTATATATAGAATTATATTAACTATTTTCACAAACAATACACATGAACATTGAAATTATGTTCGTGTTTTAACTAGAAAAAAAACCTTCTGGTATGATAACAGTAGATAATGATGTATTAAAATAGATAATACAAAATGAACTAAAAAATAACAAATATCTAAACTCAAGAGTTGTCTTTCATTTAATATAAAATCAGACAAATACAGTTAAGTTCTAATCATAGTAGTTCAACTTGAATATAAGTTTTATTTGTTAATTGTTTGCTAATTCATAACTGAACTAGTTTGATACACAGAAAACTTTCATTATGATTTTAGTTCAATAAGCACAGATAAAGTATAGTTGTGAATAATATAATATTATGGTGTATTCCAGAAAAAGATGACTGGCTTTCTCTTCAAGATGTCTATAATGCCAACTTAAATCAATGTATGTGTTATGCAGCAGCATAGTATACTTATTCAATGCAAAAGTTTTAAGTTTCTAGCATGTCTAAATTATAAATTACAACATGAAATGTAACAGTATATTTAATACATTCACATATTGTATTCAGTGCTCACTATCCATTGCAAAATTTTATATACCACTTGAAAACATTCATAAAATTTATGATTTACTGACATGCACAGTTTGAATCATTTCAAATGTTTCAGTGGCACTTTCACCCAATTGAAACAAAATGTAAAGTTCATGCATTGTTTCATGAGAGTTAAAGCAAGAAATAACTGTAACATTCTATGCAGGAATTCATTCTTTAGATATTCTATCACCTTAATGCTCTTGTGTCAAATATTATGTTATTATATAATACATACAATTGATTCCAATACAACACTGTAGACAAAATAGAGTGAAAACCATTCACTTTATTACTGTGACACATTGTGTATGTAAACATATATGTTATTCACACTTGCCCTTTATATATGTTTACTGAACACATAACATTTGCATTAAAAAAATAACAACTGTCCAATTATAATATCTGACATCACAATATTTGAAAGGACACATTTAGTATCTTAACACAAGTCTTATGAATATTATTTTTGGGACATTTGCATAAATTGATTACTTATTCTGCAGCAACTGTGGATCATTATTTTTAGTATTGACAGAAGTGATGAAAGGGTTTTTATAAACAGCCATGCAACATAAAATCTTAGGAATATAATTAATTGTAACTTTTAATAATCATAAGAGATTTTTTACATTCCATGATGATTAAAATGAAAAACATTCTTGGAATGCACCAGAAGAAACATATTCACATTTATGCATTGTTTGGAGAAAACAAACTCTTTAAAACTTGCAAAAAATCTTGAAGAATTATGTTGTTTGTCTTTTTTTTTGCCAGAGATGTATTCCTTATTTTCAACAATCATCAATTTATTGTAAGATACAGATTCTTCTACATTTAATTTTTTCTTATCCACAGCTTTCTTCTTTCTTGAACCTTCAGCAAACTTTGTTTAGCTATAGCACTAAACATCACATGATCATCAAGGATCCTCATTGATGAAAGGCACAAGCTAGAAAGTAGTCTGGGGATATTGAATGAGTAGGCACTAGATAGGGATTTTTTGCACAAACCTTCTGGCATTTATTGATTACTCTGGCTTATACTGAGTGGCACTACTGTATGGAAAGTTTTGCCTGTTTTAACTAAAGAACCCATTTGAGATATGATATCTCTATTAGATTATTTATAGTGGATTGATACAAACTATCTATTTCTATCATTAGTTTTAGTGATTTGGTTAGTCCAATTTTGTTTAAATGCTTTAATTATCTTAATAATATTAATTAGTATGTTTGTTTTTTTATTTTTGCATTCTATTGATAATCTTACTATATATTTACTCATTCTGCATTTTGTAATATAAAATCTCCATGTTGCTTTATTATTAAGTATCCAAGTCTCAAATTCATACTAAAACATTTAAGTGCATTTCATTTTAATATCAGCTTATTATAACAAATTCATTACATTTCAAGTTAATTTTATCATTAACTTTTTAATATTATAATTTTCATCAGTATTACTAACATGATTAAGGCAATATTAGTTATAAACTTCGAATTTATTATTCTACGTTTTAATTTTTTTTAAAAAAAAGTTGTCAACCAACATTTTAGTCTTTTTAGTAATATTTTCTTGTTTTTATCTGATAGCTGTTTTAGTATTTCCTAATGTTTTACAGTATTACTGATAAATGCGACCACATTCTCTATGTGGTTCAAGCAATTTTTATTTATTTTTATTCCTTTATTCACTCAGCATAAATCACAAAATATATTTCATAAAACTACTATAAAAACTTGTGAAAGTAAAAAAATCACCTTAAAGTACACCTTTATTATTCTTAATATTTTTAGTATCGTCACAGTTGCTACATTTTAATCTTTTCTCCTTTCTTTCTGTAATTGTGAGATGACACTAGAGACACATTGATTTCTTCAGTTTAAATTCAGTCTTTGGCAACTATCTGGCATTCATCTGATATTTTTGAATTTATTTGATGGCACTGTTGATTTATTAATTTAAAAAAAAAATCTCCCAAGATATCAGTATTGTATAGAAAAACCTAATAAAATGGCACCAGAAATACCACTTATTGGCAGTTTAATTTGTTCTCAGACTTGGAAATATTTGTGTGAGTTACTGAGAGCATTTATTCTACTGTTTAGATTAATGAAATGAAAAATATTTTGTATTATTTGTTTATATATATTAAGTGTGAAAGCACGATTTATTATTATATATATTGTAACTAGAAAGGCTACATTAAGGCTAACCAAATTAGTATTAAAAAAAAGAAAATCTGCTATAGATAAAAAATAATTAAATAGACATTATACCCATCAAATAAAAATAATATTCATCAAATAAAAAATAATAATATTAGTTATTGGTTAGAATAAATAGTATAAAGGAGTAATATGTCTGTTCTTGATTATTAATAATAATTATTATAATCTATAAAATATTATTATTTATATATGCAAATGAATCTATTTAAAAGAACACTATATAAAATGTAGGAAAATCAATAAAAGTTTGTTAAAGTTATTGCCTGATTTATAAAAAGAGTGAGGTTTTTGAATTAAAAAAATTGGAGAAACAAACATTGAACTGAGCAATACAATTAGAGAGACTATCTTCACATTTCATGATTTAAAAGTTATCTGTGGATTAATTATATTTTAATAGGTTAGAAATAAAAAATATGAATTGCTAAGATAAAAAGAGTGTGAAGAGAGGTACACTTATCATTTGCTGCTATATTTTCCCAAGAAATTTGATGAAAAGCTTATTGTATGTAATAACCAAATTGTATTAATGGATCTTTTTTGTTACATTTATCAATCATCTAGGAAGTAAAAGAAATGACATACAAAGTTATTGTTAAAAAATAATAGGGTATTCAAAGCTAATGACAAATATAATACTTCAATTCAACATGGAAGGTTTGTGGTGATGGTGAGAATAATACCTCTCAAAACATTGAGCATATGCTGACCTGTTTGATATGTTATTACTAATAGTTGAATATATTTGGAATATTTAAATAAAGTTAATTTTTTTTAAAGACATTCAATTCTCATATTAGATGATGGAAATAATGGACATTTGATACAGTTCTTATTTAATATCACACCATTAAGACTAAATAAATAAAACATTGGTAATATTATTTTATTTTTATTTTATAAAAAAGTATAATTTCCCAATTTTTTTTATATAAAAATGTAATATTAATCTAATACTTTTATTGAACAAATATTAATTTCAAAAATGTATATTAATTAATGATTGATATATGCATAAGGGGATGTATTATAAAATGATGAGAGTCACATGTTGTTTTAGTTAAATCTTTACTTTTATGTATATGATAGTCTTACAAAAAAAATCAAGTCAGGTGTCAAATGACTAATTTAATATGCTTATATATAATATTTGTATGATAGACATATGAAATATTTAATAAATGAATATGATTATAAATGTAAGCCTTTTATATGCATTAAATATGTTAACTCAAATGAGAACAAAGTCGTGTATTTTTTAATTGTCACCACACATGGGAGAATTAAGTATTGTTAATACTAGATGAGATATACTTTTGCTCCATTTCATGATTCTAATGTCTAAATTAAAAATAATTTCAATCACAAAGGGTGAAGACATATATATGACTATTATAATTGTTGTATAATAATAAGCTATAATAAAAATGATATGAAATAATATTATTTTATAAGTTTATATTTTAACATCAGTGAAATTTTTTAAGGCTGTAAAGTTTATTATTGAAAATAAAGAAATAGTTTCTAGATATTAATTTATTATGTTTATTAGTATTTTTTTGATATTTTAATTTTCATATTTATATTGTATATTATGAAATACTAGGCAGTTTTATATCTGGAGCATGGGATTTGGAAATTCTATCATTAGATTTTTAATGGTATGGATGGCTGAAGAATTGGAGGTTGGAGAAGATTGAAACCTGTCCATAGAAGTATAAGGATTTGCTATCATAATATCGGATAAGTTATTAAGAATACATACAGTTAAGATAAATTGTTGTAATATTTAGCTAATTTATTTTCAATCTTTTCTAACTAAATCATTTCTTTTAATAACTTAAAGTATAAATTAAACAATACAATCCATGGAATAAATTCTATTGTTAGGTAACCACTCTTAATACCTTTATTAATAATACTTAAACATACTAAAAATTAAAATAACTTTCAACTAAACTATTTTTGACTACATTTAAATGAGTAAACCACTATGCTAATCTCAATCATCATATCAAGACAAATAAGACAGATATTATGTAGCACTATTGTTTTTAATAAAAAAAATATTGGAACATTCATCAGGTGCATACATATATATTTCATTTTATGTCCACATAAGAAAGATATATTTAACCTTGAAATATCTTAATAATCCGTTGGTGATTGTGTATGTGTATTTCCTATTAGGGTATTCATCAAAGAGTAAGCTTTTAAAATTACTGATATTGGTTTACATGTGAACATCTAGCAAAGCATAGCAGCACAATACAGAGACTGTTTCACTTAAGAAACACACTATAAAGATAATGTGCCCCTTGAAAAACTAAAAACTTCAACATCTATCCTATCATTGCCACATCATTCTTAGAAATACAAATCACTTCATCTACCATTGTGAAAAATAATTAACAACATTATGAGGGACATATTAATAAAGATAGGCTCCTCAGAGCAAAATGACATGAATAAAACAGTATGGTGGATTCCAATACCTTTATCTTAGGCAATAAATACATATGTTCACAATGTTTCAACACATAGGAAAAACAGAATACACATCATAACATGATCCTCTCATGGAATCTAGCTATCTTAGCAACATATGAAAGTAATCTTAGAATATAAACACTATCCTCTCATGGAATACAAAATGTGAATAAGGGGAGAGTTCATTTTATCCCAGAAAGCACAATAAGTAAAGCAACATTTAATAAAGTCTAATGCTCAGAGGCATAACTCCTAGACTAAACAATGAAAAGGTAACAAAATTATCACTTATAAACTAGGTGAATCAATATAGATACTACAATTATATACATTAAGCAATGTCTGAAACCAACAACTTTACTGTCAGTCAAATGCCTAAAATATTTTTAAAAATAGCACAATAAAATGTATGTGCTGAATAAGGAATATATGTAAACACATACAATAAACAGTATAAAAAATTATGAAAAGAAAGTGGACATAAAAGCAATGTAAATATTAACAAATATTACTAATAAACACACAGTTATATTAAAATTTATCCATAAACTTATTATATTATAATAATTATGAAATTATAATAAACTTCTCATAAACATACATTGGCTGATTATGTATAAGTAAATAAAAGTGATGAATACTATAAAAAATGTAAGAGATAAATATCTCTACTTTGACCAAAAGGCATTATAAAATTTACCTTAAAACAATGAATATAAAATATATACATTTTCCCTCCATTTGTAGGACTATCTACATATTCTGTTATAAACCAATTAAAGAATAATAATAAAAAAATATGTTGACATATAAAATATTTTTTTTATAAAACACCCTAGTTCTTTAGCAAAATTCATTCCATAGTGAGCAGTTTTTCAAAAGCATGATGTTCTTCCTCAGAGAATTATCTATGGAATGAAATATCTATACTTATCACATCAATTTTCTTTACAAAAAAATGAGAGCAAATATAATTTTCAAAAATAAGCAATAAATAACAAGATGTTTAACAAAAGTTTTGTTTCAAATAAGAAAAAGTCTGGATCCATTCTAAAAAACTGTTTAAATATAAACTAGCTTGTTTGAGAATCTTTATTTAATAGTATATAATATTAACTAAAAAAAGCCTCCATTGAATTTTATCCACGGTTTCATGGCAAATAAACCATTCTTTTCTTTTCCTTCTCTTTTTAAAAAATATACATTTAAAAGAAACTCTTAACTTTTTATAAAAAAAAATTCAGATAGAGATATCATTTTAGTAATTTTTTTTAAAAGTGACTATTAAATTTGACAGTTCACAATTCAACATAATGCATTTATTTAATGTCTATTGTTGTTATACATGTGAACTATATTTTCCTCAATAAAGTATATCCATTTTATTCTAAATATTTTTTAGTAAAATTTCTCAGAAAGTGAAGTATATTAAATGTTTTCCTCCTGTGTCAACAGTAAAGAGTTATTTATTACTTATAAAATTTTTATATTGAAAAAAGATTTCAAATATTTATCAAAATAACTGCAAGCTTATCATTTTAACATTTATGATTGGTAATAACAATTAATACAAATGTTTATCTTCAAAATATACTTTTTAACACTCTTTTTTAAACTTTATTCTCTTTCTCCTAAATGCAAAATATAATAGTGAGAACCAAAATAAAACAGTGTCCAGCATGGTTTTATAAATTAATATAAAAAATATCATATTGTTTCTTTTATAATTTCATTTTAAGAGTAATTGACAGGATTGAATCATTATAACCTGATTATTCTTTTGAAGTATGACATTAATGGTTTAGAGATTTCAAATTGAATTTGGCAATAAAACATAGTTATCTTATAAAAGTTGTCTTAGCACTGCATTGCAGGTTAGCAAAATATAAAATTTAGCAAATTTAAACTAGATAAAAATTATGTTAAATTATTATTGTTATTTAAAGATTATAAGATTGTGATGCACCTGAAAATATCAACAGCAACAGAAGCAATAGAACCAGTTGAAGCCCTGTATACTGACCATAGTCATCTTTTATATTTCTATTGACAGACATCATTAATTAACAACTGCACCTATGAAAATAATGATCTGTATTTTAGAAAATGTAAGTTAAGACATAGAACTAATTAGTAAAAATTATGTAACTTTGTTCTACATTCTTTTATCCATGTGACCATAATGACCAAAGTTAAGACAAAGGTTAACTGAATTTTATTAATTAATACATTTAATAATTTAAAATAATAAATAATATTTTAATCTTTTTTTTTAAATATTGCCTTTCATTTTTTAAATTTATCAAAAATTCTTATTTAAATTTTTTAACCCTTTCATTTCTGAGTCATTCAAATAAATATTTTTAAATGTTTAATGACTAAAAATTAAATATCTTGACAATTAAAAACAAGAAACCAAAAATACCCATGAGCATCTTGACTCTCACATACACATGTATACAAAAAATTACATTTTCTGAATGGAATTTATCTTAATAACTAATCTATATTTCTTTGAATGATTTAATATTATTTAAATAAATCAATAAGCTTTATTCAGAGATATATTTTTTAAAAAACTTTACTAAATAAAAGAACTTAACCAAATTATCAATGATTCAGAAAACAATTAAATAATTGTATTTTAACATTCATAAACTATCTGCCAATATTTTTAAACTTTCCACTATAAAATTAACTCTATCTAGCTTTCTTTTTTTACAAGTATGCATAAATTAAATAGTAACTTTCAACCTAGAGCAGACATCTTTGTAACAAGTTTTAATTTATTAGATATTATCCATATTATACTTATAATGAACTAAATAGAGTAAAATATTAATACATGAGAGTTAGATAACATAATTAACACAACCAATGTTATCATCTTCATTTCTATCTTTATTAATTTTATTTTTTTAGAATAAATAGCAAAAATTCATAAGCAAACATACTCAATGAAGACAATGTGCAACAATACAGGGTCACAATATATATATATTATAACGATCGAAATGAAAGTGAAGATCGAATCTAACCGCAAAACGATATATGCAACTACCAGGGCGCCATCTAGGCATTTGAACCTAGAAAAATTTATAAAGTAGGCAGATATGCGCTGTTAAGATTCCACTTTATTTAAATATTCCTATCGTTAGCCCAAGTCACTAGCTCAGCGGAGACGCAGAGATAAAAATCTATAAATTTTATATCTTAAATATAAAAGAATAAAAGCCACTGCCAGAAATTAACACATAAAAATATTTATTTATGCACATATAAAATAATATTTAAATTTTGAGGAATAAATTTAACGTTTATATTTTTATATTGATCTTTAATTCTAAATTTAAGTAGATTGCAAATAATGAGTTTACTATTTATTTAGCTAGTCAAGTATGAATAGACTACATAGATCTGCATTTGAAAAGAAAATATTCTTCCCTGATTTAACCTTAGGCCACAAATTTTGCAACCAAACTGGCGCCAATCCATCTGATACATTCATGTATTCAATGTAGCATAATACAACAACACAAAATACTATACTGTCAGGAAAGTACATCTGAACAATAAGTAGAAATAGAGAAGACATTGACTCTCCACCAACAGGAATGTGACATCTGTTGGCAAGTAGAACAATAAACAAAAAACTCCATAGGAATGGACTGCGGTCTTCTGCCAACTTACAAACCCATCCATAGGCAAACAGAGGGTATATGGCATATATCTATAATCCTGCCCATAGCGGACCTCATACTACATCTACTAATTACACAAATATATCCAATCCATTGAACCAATTCAACTACGAAATGAATAGCCTAAGATTACCCTCCCTTAATATAACTTTACAAAACTATATAGCCATTCATGCCCACCTTAAATTTAACATTTAAATACATTCGCACAAATGCATTTTATAAAAGGTTGGGTATAGATCGATTACATAGATTCCACGGTCAAAACATTTCCAAATAAACATAAACGATCAAAATACAAAATTATTGATTACTGACAATTGCGGAGGGAAATTTATATGTAACCCAATAGTATTCACCATAAGATACTTGCATTGTCACCAATAACTTAAAAGACATCCGAATAAATACATTTTAGATACTCACCATAAGGTATCATTATTTATTGAATGTCTATATATTTTGATCAAATATGAAAACCAAAATATAATTAACTGCAAACGAATCCATGCAAGCGTCTATAAACAACTTAAATTTCATGCATTTAAATAATCTTTACAATAAGAAAAAAAAATGGAAATGATTTTTATCAATCGGAAAACATATAAAATTAAACATTATTAATTTGATTTTAACTTAAAAAAAAAAAAAATCAGATGGAAGTTCATAAGCTTGAACGAAAGTTCTTAAATATTTTTAAATTTAGAGTTCATGTCAATATAGCTTACGGTAGAAGAGTTCAGGTTTCTGCTTTTTTAATTCCCGCGACATCTCCATTTGAAGATAATGTTCTGGAGGTAGCATTAGCTGGTTCCATTCTTGTATCACAGTCTTTTCATTTTATATATATTTTTTAAAACAAAAAAAAATGAGAGAGAACGGCAAGTGCGTCTAACCGTTCTCATCAAATCAAGTCCAAAAAAAAACTGTCTGGAACTCAATATTTCTCCTTTTATAGTCCTCCTATGGATTCCATGAACAAAAATGTCACTGTTCTGTTTTTTTCGTTATGGTCCGGGCCTTTATTTGCTTCCATTGGTCAAGCTAAAATCTCTTTCTTCTCTTATCTAACCTTTCATCTGACTTTTTAATTAAACAGCTTTTAGATAATTAATAAACAATCATTTCCATTTACAGATTACAGGAATTAATTAATACCTGTTTTTATTTTAACTTACATTATTTTTTTATTAAAATATTTTTGTATTTCAACCTTTTATTTTTTTATTAAAAAAAATACGTTCAAATACTTTTTTCTTTGTTTATGAAAAAAATATTTTTAAAGTTTAGCATCTGTGCAAATATATACGTTTAACAATATTTTAATTTTAGCGTTTAGTTTTTTACTTTTATTTGCGAACTTTTATTAAGTTTTTATTTTAAATTAATGTAACGACATATTTATATATCGTTACATATCAGTAAACTTCCTCAAAAAACAAAAAACATTAAAAAAAAAAAAAGAATTTACTTAGTGTTAGTAATTACGTTACACAAATTTGTTATATATGAAATTTCAAAAGGACAAAACTTTTTTTTTAAAAGACAACAGTAATTACAAATATAATGATAAAAAAAAAAAGTTGACTGATGATTCCTTACTACCAGCTAAATTTCTGCCCCCTCCCTTCCAAGTTTCATTTCTCCTACCTTTAAGTATTATTTAGGCAAGCTAAATGATTAGATTTTAAACAAGACTTTTTAAAAAAAAATATGATTTATATTTATTAATTACATTTTATTTATTACTTTTTATTCCTCGTATTTCTCTTTACATATGCGCAATTTTTCTTACTGGCAGTACCTTTTTACATAAAATTTAAACTATAACTTTACGTTAATACAAAACATATATCTATACTCATTTCAGAAAAATTTATTACGGGCTTCATTTTCAAGGTACTCGTGGTTTATTAATATCAGACTATAACATTGCGTTAATACACAAATATATATACTCATTTTTAAAGAAAAATCTTACTGGCATGATTTACTTTTAAAATTCTTAGGGCACTCGTGATTTATTAAAGATAGAAAATTTCATCATCATCAATTCCCCTTCTCAGGGTCAATCTCTGAGGTAAGGCCCCACATTGGGCGCCAATTATAATGATTGAAATGAAAGTGAAGATCGAATCTAACCGCAAAACGATATATGCAACTACCAGGGCGCCATCTAGGCATTTGAACCTAGAAAAATTTATAAAGTAGGCAGATATGCGCTGTTAAGATTCCACTTTATTTAAATATTCCTATCGTTAGCCCAAGTCACTAGCTCAGCGGAGACGCAGAGATAAAAATCTATAAATTTTATATCTTAAATATAAAAGAATAAAAGCCACTGCCAGAAATTAATACATAAAAATATTTATTTACGCACATATAAAATAATATTTAAATTTTGAGGAATAAATTTAACGTTTATATTTTTATATTGATCTTTAATTCTAAATTTAAGTAGATTGCAAATAATGAGTTTACTATTTATTTAGCTAGTCAAGTATGAATAGACTACATAGATCTGCATTTGAAAAGAAAATATTCTTCCCTGATTTAACCTTAGGCCACAAATTTCGCAACCAAACTGGCGCCAATCCATCTGATACATTCATGTATTCAATGTAGCATAATACGACAACACAAAATACTATACTGTCAGGAAAGTACATCTGAACAATAAGTAGAAATAGAGAAGACATTGACTCTCCACCAACAGGAATGTGACATCTGTTGGCAAGTAGAACAATAAACAAAAAACTCCATAGGAATGGACTGCGGTCTTCTGCCGACTTACAAACCCATCCATAGGCAAACAGAGGATATATGGCATATATCTATAATCCTGCCCGTAGCGGACCTCATACTACATCTACTAATTACACAAATATATCCAATCCATTGAACCAATTCAACTATGAAATGAATAACCTAAGATTACCCTCCCTTAATATAACTTTACAAAACTATATAGCCATTCATGCCCGACTTAAATTTAACATTTAAATACGTTCGCACAAATGCATTTTATAAAAGGTTGGGTATAGATCGATTACATAGATTCCACGGTCAAAACATTTCCAAATAAACATAAACAATCAAAATACAAAATTATTGATTACTGACAATTGCGGAGGGAAATTTATACGTAACCCAATAGTATTCACCATAAGATACTTGCATTGTCACCAATAACTTAAAAGACATCCGAATAAATACATTTTAGATACTCACCGTAAGGTATCATTATTTATTGAATGTCTATATATTTTGATCAAATATGAAAACCAAAATATATTTAACCGCAAACGAATCCATGCAAGCGTCTATAAACAACTTAAATTTCATGCATTTAAATAATCTTTACAATAAGAAAAAAAATGGAAATGATTTTTATCAATCGGAAAATATATAAAATTAAACATTATTAATTTGATTTTAACTTAAAAAAAAAAAAATCAGATGGAAGTTCATAAGCTTGAACAAAAGTTCTTAAATATTTTTAAATTTAGAGTTCATGTCAATATAGCTTACGGTAGAAGAGTCCAGGTTTCTGCCTTTTTAATTCCCATGACGTCTCCATTTGAAGATAATGTTCTGGAGGTAGCATTAGCTGGTTCCATTCTTGTATCACAGTCTTTTCATTTTATATATATTTTTTAAAACAAACAAAAAAATGAGAGAGAACGGCAAGTGCGTCTTACCGTTCTCATCAAATCAAGTCCAAAAAAACCTGTCTGGAACTCAATATTTCTATTTTTATAGTCCTCCTATGGATTCCATGAACAAAAACATCACTGTTCTGTTTTTTTCGTTATGGTCCGGGCCTTTATTTGCTTCCATTGGTCAAGCTAAAATCTCTTTCTTCTTTTATCTAACCTTTCATCTGACTTTTTAATTAAACAGCTTTTAGATAATTAATAAACAATCATTTCCATTTACAGATTACAGGAATTAATTAATACCTGTTTTTATTTTAACTTACGTTATTTTTTTATTAAAATATTTTTATATTTCAACCTTGTATTTTTTTATTAAAAAAAATACGTTCAAATACTTTTTTTTTTGTTTATGAAAAAAATATTTTTAAAGTTTAGCATCTGTGCGAATATATACGTTTAACAATATTTTAATTTTAGCGTTTAGTTTTTTACTTTTATTTGCAAACTTTTATTAAGTTTTTATTTTAAATTAATGTAACGACATATTTATATATCGTTACAATATATATATATATATATATATAGTATATAGTATTGATTAAAGTAATTGTATGAGTCCCATGTTTTAAAAATATTTAATATTAAGAGAGTAAAATGTAAAAGCTAAAGAGTAGGGGGGGAGGGGGAATTTGTATTAGATAAAATAAACTGTAAACACTGTTTAAAATAAGAAGCTGTTTAAAATAAAAGATTTGTTTTAGTTTAAAAAGAAGGGAAAAAAATCTTGTAATAAATAAATGATTTAATATTTTTACAATGAATTTTTAATAAAATAATAAAGAGATTTTGTTTTATCTTATAATAAATAAATAAATATATGTGCATGTGTGTATGCAATTTTTAATAAAAAGTAGATGCTAGAAGCTGATTTTATTTCATGAGAAGAATGCTGCTGCTAAAAATAAAGTTTCCCATTGTTTAAAACAAAATAAATAGCTTAATTTTTGTTCATTCTTTTTTTGGACTTTCTCATTTTAATAAAATATTTTTTGAAGTAATATTTCCAAAAATGATGCATTGTTAAAAAACCAATGTATTTGCAGTTGACTGAAAGCCACTCTCTATGCATATAAGATCTGCGATTAGTTCAGAAAGTAATCATGTTGAAATAGACTAAATGGACAGCGGAGTATGGGGAATGCCAAACCAGCCACAGAAATATTAGGACACAGGATCTATGAAAGAATTTTACCAGCCATCAATGAGTTCAGAGATAATTCCATTATACTGTTTCTGTCATATATAAAACCTAGGTAATTATTTGACTTTGATATCTAAATATTTCCGATTACCTTTAAAATTAAAGATAGACTTTATTAAAAAAACTTTGAACTTTTGAATTAAACTTTAAAAAAAGAATAAATTTTAAACTTCAAAAGATAATATTTGAAATAATAAAATAAGTAAAAGCAGCTTCTATGAAATAATATTTTTGGCATGCACGTATGTGTGATTTGATTTTTAATTTTTAAACTTAAAAAATAATAATAATAAAATATGATGTAACATGTATAATTGATTTACTCAAGTAATATATTAAAATGCTTATTTTAATCTTTAAAAAAAAAAGAAGTGTATGTGTGTTTCATTATAAGATAAAACGATTCATGTATTTTAAAATAAACTAAAACATTTAAATTATTTTTTCATAAAAACATTTATGTTTATTTCTAATACGTTCGGGTAAGTATAAATATTTATTTTCTTAATAAGAGTAGGATGAAAAAAATCCAATCATTAATAATAGTATTTTAGAAAAAATTCACCAAGTTAAATCTATAAATGTTTAGCATTCAGTATAATGTTATTATTAGTTTTAAAGGAGTGAAGTATTATTTAGAATGGTTCGGGGAAAATTATTTTAGTTTTAGGAAATAGTAGCAGTTTAGAACAGGTGGTGTTTAAGATACCTTTTGTTTGTTTGTTAGTGGGTGGTTGGAACCGACTGAGCTAGCAGACGTTCAGGCACCGGATTATGCTGATCAGATGGACATGCTAATTCTAATGTAATTAACTGGTGCCTAAGGGATTTTCTTCTTTAAAAAATAATAATAAAGTGTTTATTTGATCGGTATATATTTTGGTAGTCGAGTGTTGAATGTTATTAATAGTTCGCTATTGATAATAGTTGACACTTTGCCTGAAAACCAACCATTTCTGTAAGGGAAATTTAGGAGGACAAAATATCATAAAATATTAGTTAATATTTTATTTGTCATTGCTTAGTATTTGTTGTTTTCCATAGTTTAAAAGTTTAAATTATAAGTAGTAGTTTTCTTGTTTATTGTTGTTCAGAGTAGGTTGATTCAAACAAGCAGGTTGTGTTTGGAGGAGGTTGGTTTAATATATATATATATATATATATATATATATATATATATATATATATATATATATATATATATATATATATATATATAATATTACAAATCAATGTCTGACTTTCTTCAAAATAATATATGTAAATTTATAAATAAATATTAGAAAATACAGTAATTAAAAGTTTATAAAAATATATCTATAACCATCACTTGCAACTATCTTTGTAGTTTTTGTCAACTAATACTTTTAAAATGTCAGCTTTCTTATAATTCCACGATGTCAACTTTCTCATAATTCCATGATCTTAATGTTTGCTGCTTGCCTATTAATTAAATTTTGCTTGTTTTTATATATTAACATCATTTCTTTATTTTTTCTTTTATTATTATTTCTTTCAGTTTTTAATATTTTTATGTTACTATAATTAAAATCAAAACCATATATACATGATTTATTATGGTCATAAAAGACAAAAGCTGATAAATTATTATTATTTTTATAATTTTATTTTGTACTTTGAACCCTTTTAATAATAACAAGTGCTCTTTTGTTTTTTCCCAATGTGTACCTCGATTCACCTATATATCCACTGCCACCCCTACACATCCATTTGTAAATGATACAATTTTTATTTGTTAATAAAGTCTTATCTTTTAAGTCATTTATTATTTTATTTAATGTAGATGGTGCATAAAGTGCAATATCACATATACCTTTATAAATTTTCTTAATGAAACTTGCCTGTTGATTTGAAATATATGGCATTAATATCCAAAAATTTTTATCAGAAGAATTAACATTATAATTAATATTATTTTTATATTTAGAATTAAAATTTTTAACAGTATAATAAACACAATCATAATTATAACCAATGTTTAACAATTCATTATAATAAATTTCAATATTTTTGGTTTTCTCTGATGCATATTTACGAAGGTTATCATTCCTAAATGTGGTCTAAAATATTTTGAAATATAAAATTGCATAAAGAAAAAGCAACCATTATGATTAATGATTGATTTTGGGGGTGCATTTTATTATGAAACATGTAAATTAATTGAGAAAATGTTACAGGAGATTCTTGGTTTTGGTATGTATACAATATGTTATCATTTGGTTTCATTGGTAAAATTAATAATGGTGTTATTGATAAATGCAATGTAATTTGCACCTTTGATATCACTGAAATATATGGAACAATTCTTAGAATGTCTTCTATTGAAATAATGATTAATGCATTAAAGTTATAAAATGTTAATGTTAAAATAATAAAATTTATTGTTGAAACATTAAACTTTATTGATAAAAATATTTATGAGATTTTTAAGCATGAATTTTATAAAATGAGTAATGGTTGGCAAATGCATCTTCCTATGGTTGCCCAAATATGTAATTTTGTTATATCTACATATGAAGAAAATATTTTAAAAAAGGAATATTTTCAGAAAATATTACTTTATACAATCGATATGTTGATGATGTTTTTGTTTGTGGAAAGTGAAATGCTATTAATGATTTGTTTAATGAATTAAATAATATAAACGGCTTAAAATGGATTAAAGCAGATGAAAATTCAATGTGTGTTCAATTTTTAGATCTTAAGATAACTAGAAACAAAGATAAACTGGATTTCTACATATTCTGAAACCAATAGCAAAAAGAGGATGTATTCCATATAAATCAAAAGTACCAATGCCACATAAAATGGCAGGTTTGAAGTCCTTCTTATTTAAAAATGATAACCTTTGTAAATATGCATCAGATAAAAACAAAATGATTGAAATTTATTATATTGAATTGTTAAATGTTGGATATAGTTATTATTATGTTTATTATACTGTTAAAAATTTTAATTCTAAATATAAAAATAATGTTAATTCTTCTGATAAACAATTTTGGATATCAATACCATATATATATTTCAAATCAACAGGCAAGTTTCACTAAGAAAATTTATAAAAGCATATGTGATATTGCATTTTATGCACCACCTACATTAAATAAATTAATAAATAACTTAAAAGATAAGACTTTATTAACCCATAAAATTGTATCATTTACAAATGGATGTGTAGGTGTGTCAGTGGATATATAGGTGAATCGAGGTCCACATTGGACAAAAGAACACAAGAGCAATTGTTATTATTAAAAAGGGTTCAAAATACAAAACAAAATTATAAAAATAATGATAATTTATCAGCTTCTGTCTTTTATGACCATAATAAATCATGTATATATGGTTTTGATTTTAATTATAATAATGTAAAAATATTGGAAACTGAAAGAAATAATAATAAAATAAAAATTAAAGAATCGATGTTAATATATAAATACAAGCATAATTTAATTAATAAGCAAGCAGCAAATGTTAAGATCACAGAATTATGGAAAAGCTGACATTTTAAAAGTATTAGTTGACAAAAATTACAAAGATATTAGAAAGTGCTTCTAAGTGACAGTTATAGATATATTGTCATAAACTTTTAAGTACTCTATTTTCTAATATATATAAATATATATATATATCATTATAATGATTCAAACGAAGTGGGAGATTGCATCGCACCGCTCCGCACTACCAAGGGCGCCATCTAGGCATTTGAGCCTAGAAAAATTTATAAAGTAGGCAGATACGTGCTGTTAGGATTCCACTTTATTTACATATTTAGATCGTTAGCCCATTGTCACTGGCTCAGTGGAGACGCAGAGATAAAAATCTATAAATTTAGATATAAATATAAAAAAATAATAAAAGCCACTGCCAGAAATTAACACAGAAAAATATTTATTTACGCACATATAAAATCATTCTAAACCTGAGGAATAAGTTTAACATTTAGATTTTTATATTAACTTTTAATTTTACATTTAAAACAGCTTGCTATACTGTTTAATATTTTATTTAGAGGGTCGGGTATGAATAGGCTACATAGATCTGCATTTGAAAAGACAATATTCTTCCCTTATTTAACCCTAGGCTAAAAATTCAAAGTCAAACTGACACCAACCATCCGATACACTTATGTATTCAATGTAGCATGAAAATACAACGGCACTAAATAGACTATACTGTCAGGAATGCACATCTGAACAGTATAGTGAGAAGACATTGTTGTTCTCCACCACCAGGAATGCTACTTCTGATGGCGAGTAGAACAATAAACATAAAACTCCATAGGAATGGATTGCATCTTGCGTCTTACTATCCAATTCCATAGGCAACAGAGGGTGTGCGGCATATATATGTAATCCTGCACGTGACAGATCTCATACTACATCGACTAAATACACAAATATATCCAATCCATTGAACCAATTCAACTACGAAATGAATAACCTAAGATTACCCTCCCTTAATATAACTTTACAAACTATATAGCCATTCACGCCCGACTTAATTTTAACATTTAAATACGTTCGCACAGATTTGTTTAAAAATGTTGGGTATAGATCGATTACATAGATTCCACGGTCAAAAACATTTCACAATAAACATAAACGATCAAAATACAAAATTATTGATACCGACAATCTCAGAGGGAAACTTATAAGTAACCCAATAGTATTCACCATAAGATACTTGCGTTGTCACCAATAACTTAAAAGACATCCGAATAAATACATTTTAGATACTCACCGTAAGGTATCATTATTTATTGAATGTCTATATATTTTGATCAAATATGAAAACCAAAATATAATTAACCGCAAACGAATCCATGCAAGCGTCTATAAACAACTTAAATTTCATACATTTAACCAATCTTTACAATAAGAAAAAAAAAATTTGAAATGATGTTTATCAATCGGAAAACATATAAAATTAAACATTATTAATTTGATTTAAAGACTTACAAAAGTCAGATAAGAGTCCGTTTTAACATTTCAGTTGGCTTGTTTATCAATTTGTAAAACTTGACGAAAGTTCTTGATTGATTTTGACAATTGTTCATTTCATATATCTTATGGTAGGAGTCCAGGCCTCTGCTTTTATTAATTCCCGCGACGCCTCCATTGGAAGGGAATGTTCTGGAGATGGCAATAGCTGGTTCAAAGTATCACAGTCTTTTCATTTTTTTTTTTTTAATAATAGAGAGTGTGGTATGTGCGTCATACCTCATCTCTCAAACACAAACGCTGGAACTGTCCAATACTCAATATTTCTCCTTTTTATATTATCCACACGGATTCAAACAACAAAACGTCACCAATCCATCACTTTCATTAGGGTCCGAGCCAAGGCTTGGTGCTTCCATTGGTCCAGCTAATTTCTCTTATCTAATTTCCATCTGACCCTTTAATTATCTAAGAGCCTTGAGGGCTAGCTTGTTTTTCAAATAATAAACAATCATTTCCATTTATAGATTACAGGAATTAATTAATACCTGTTTTTATTTTAACTTATATTAAATATTTTAATATTTAACTCTTGTATTTTTTTATCAAAAAAAAAAAATACGTTCAAATACCTTTTTTTTATTTATATATATAAAAAAAATATTTTTAAAGTTTAGCATCTGTGCGAATATATATATTTAACAACATTTTAATTTTAGCGTCTAGTTTTTTTATAAATTTTCAATACATTTATTTTTATTTGCGAACTTTGTTTTTCTTTTAAATTAATGTAACGACATATCTATATATCGTTACAATCATCAACCATTATCAATCCACTTCAGGATGAAGGTCTCTCCAAGTTCAATCCATCTCCAATCTTTAGCTTCTTTTCTCCACATTACCCCTGCACACTTTCTCTTCGCATCCATCCATCTTACATGTGGTCTGTTTCTGGGTTTTTACAATATCTTGGAATCCATGTTAAGATTTCAATTGTCCATCTATTATCATCTCTTCTAGCAATATGTCCAGCCCAACTCCACTTCAATCTTTTAATTTTTTAAATGAGGTCAGTAACACCTGCTTGTTCTCTTACCCATGGATTGCATTTTCAATTTCTTCTTGTTACTCCCAGCATACATCTCTCCATACTTCTTTGAGTGGTCTGATGTATATGTATTGCTCTTCTATTACGTGTCCAAGTCTCAGATCCATAAGTAAGAAATGGCAAGACACATTTGTTAAAAACCTTCCTTTTCAAACACATAGAAATAAAATGAATATAATTAATGGACAAGCTGCTTACATTAAAATTCAGGATTCATGGGGTTTGAAATGATGACATTTGCTTCCATTATGTTTTTTGAATTTAAAAGCAGCTGAGGAAGGTTAAGGAATTAACTATAAGTATTTCTGTGGATTGAAAGACTGTATACAATAGCTAATTACCATTATATATATATATATATATGATTATAGTTCTAGCAAGTTTACAAACAATAGTAAAAGCAATACATTTTCTTAGCAATATAGTCAGAAAAGGATGTGGACGTGTTTATTAACATTATTTAGTTCATTAGTCAAAAAAGTTACATTTATAGACATGTGTATATACTCTACACACTCTGTTGAAATGTTAAAAAAGATAAACCATTTTTTAGACTAATTTCCAATTTTCTTTATATTTTATTCATAAATTTTTAGATTGCCGATATGGGCTTAATTAGTAATGCAATAAATTTTAGTATATCATTATGATGACGTATTAAATATTAAATTTTTTTTTTTTACTGAGAAAAGATTGATTAAAAATATAAAAAGTTAAATTATAAGAGTTATTTTTAAAGAAATACTAGTCAATGTAGTCAAAGTAAATGAAAACATTGATTAATTATGTGAACTTTATGTATTTTGTTATACTGTTTTTTGCTAAATATCTTTACTCATAAAATATCAAAATGATTATTGATACATAATATACCAAAGTTAAAAAAATATTTTTCTGTCCAATGAATTTATAAACAGAAACACAATAATTGGCCACATTATTTATGTTTCTATATCCACAATACATTATATGGGTAAATATTATGCATATCAAATACTCACTAAGTTAAACGACTCAGCGAAAAACCAGATGTGAGATGGATGAATGAAATAAGAAAGTATGCATGAGTGATGTGAAAAGGAGAGGTTAGAGATCGGAGAAGATGAACTGAACTTGGCGAGGATTTCATACTGCAGCGGATTGATAATGGTTGATGATGATGACTTAAATATGGAATGAACATTGGTTGTAAAAAAGATATAAACCTTTTTTTATTAAAAACATTTCGGTATTGACTCTGAATCTGAAAATTATCACTAAAATTAAAACCATCAAAAATCAGATCTATCTTTCACTCATTAAGTATTTAAAAACTTAAACAAATACAAAACATAAATACAAATGTATTATAAATTGGAAAAAAAAAACGAACATAAAAACTTTAAATAAATAAACCAAAATAGATTATCAGACACTTTTTGTTTAGTTATTTTTACGAAAGCAAATAAACTACTTGTATTTCCCCCCCTAAAAAAAAAACAATTTATCTTTTAATATCATGTCTATTGTTCAAATAAGTTTTAAAAAGGAGCATTTCCTATTTTATAATTTAACTCTTCTATAAAAATTTGTAATTATCATTTCAAAAATTCTTAATTAGCAAACATTGAAGTAAAAATAAGAATAATACGTACTTTTATAAGCAAATATCTGAACTTATTGATATTTGTAATGCATGTTTAGATTCGATATTATTAAAATTGAGTCATCTCACCATCCTGTTGTAGCTTATTATTGATTGCGACTTAATTTAACCATTACATGTATTCTTTTCAACCATTATTGATGCACTTCTGTATGATTTTATTTAAGTTCTTTCTATACATGGTTTTATTTTCATAATATCATGCCATTATTTTCTTGTCTCATACATTCCTATTACAGGTAAGTTCTTAAAATATCTTTATATTCATTTATAGCTTCAATTCGCATTTATGAAACAATACTTACATTTTTAAAAAAATTTTTTAATGACGTTAGTGTTATTACTGTGGTTTTTAACTTTATATTTTGCTATCATTCACTTTTTACTGTTATTTAATACTATGCAATGTAGTCTTCTATCTTAATATTTTATTTTTTTGTAGTCAAAAACGTGTATATATATATATATTGTAACGATATATAAATATGTCGTTACATTAATTTAAAATAAAAACTTAAAAGTTCGCAAATAAAAGTAAAAAAACTAAACGCTAAAATTAAAATGTTTGTTAAATGTATATACATTCGCACAGATGCCAAACTTTAAAAATATTTTTTTTTAAAAAAACAAATAAATAAGTATTTGAACGTACTTTTTTATAAAAAAAAAAAAAAAGTACAAGATTTAAAAATAAAAACAGGTATTAATTAATGTAATCTGTAAATGGAAATGATTGTTTATGAATTATCGAAAACCAAACTGGCCCTTGGGCTCTTGTATAATTAAAATGATCTGATGAAAGATAGATAAGAAAATAAAAAGAAATTAGCTTGACCAATGGAAGCACTAAGCCTTGGCTCGGACCCTAACGAAAGTGATGGATTAGTGACATTTTGTTGATTGAATCCGTGTGGATAATATAAAAAGGGAAATACAGTTTTTTCTGACAGTTCCAGCATTGTGTGTTTGAGAGTTGTGGTAGGATGCACATACCACACTCTATTTAAAAAGAAAAAGGAAAAGACTGTGATACCTTGAACCAGCTATTGCCATCTCCAGAACATTATCTTCCAATGGAGGCATCACGGGAATTAAAAGCAGAAACCTGGACTCTTCTACCGTAAGCTACATTGACATGAACTCTAAATTTAAAAATAATTAAGAACTTTCGTTCAAGTTTATGAACTTCCATCTGACTTTTTTAAGTTTAAAATCAAATTAATAATGTTTAATTTTATATGTTTTCTGATTGATAAAAATCATTTCCATTTTTTTTTCTTATTGTATAAATTGTTTATTGTTTAAATTTTAAATGATGAAATTTAGGTTGGGTATAGACGTTGCATAGATTCTTTAGCGGTTGATTATGTTGTGGTTTTCACATTCGATTAGAATATATGGGTCAACAATATCACTGCAGCATCTTATGATGAATGCTAATGGGATTTGTATATTCCCTATGCAAGTGACGTTTATCGATGACTTTGTATTTTGATCGGTTGTGTTTAATTTGGAATGTTTTTGACCGTGGAATCTGTGCAGCTGATCTATACTCAACATTTTAAAACAAATTTTATAAAATTCATTTGTGCGAACGTATCTAAATGTTAAATTTAAGTCGGGCATGAATGGCTATATAGTTTTGTAAAGTTATATTAAGGGAGGGTAATCTTAGGTTATTCGTTTCGTAGTTGAATTGGCTCAATGGATTGGATATAGTTGTGTAATTAGTAGATGTAGTATGAGATCTGCTTCGGGCAGGATTGCATATATACGCCACACACCTTCTGTTTGCCTATGGATGGGTTTGTAAATTGGCAAAAGACCGCAGTCCATTCCTATGGAGTTTTTTGTTTATTGTTCTACTTGCCAACAGATGTAACATTCCTGTTGGTGGAGAGTCAATGTCTTCTCTAATTCTACTTACTGTTCAGATATACATTCCTGACAGTACAGTATTTTGTGTTGCCGTATTTTCATGCTACATTGAATACATAAATGTATCAGATGGATTGGCGCCATTTTGACTACGAACTTTTGGCCTAAGGTTAAATAAGGGAAAGAATATTTTCTTTTCAAATGCAGACCTGTATAGTCTATTCATACTCGACTCACTAAATAAAAATTAAACTTATTGAAATCTTTTTAAATGTAAATTTACAAGTTAATATAAAAATCTAAAGGTTAAACTTATTCCTCGAATTTAAATGTTATTTTATATGTGCGTAAATAAATATTTTTATGTGTTAATTTCTGGCAGTGGCTTTTATTTATTGATATTTAAGATATAAATTAAGATATAGATTTTTATCTCTGCGTCTCCGCTGAGCTAGTGACTTGGACTAACGATCGGAATATTTAAATAAAGTGGAATCTTAACAGCGCATATCTTCCTACTCTATAAATTTTTCTAGGTTTAAATGCCTAGATGGTGCCTTGTAGAGCAGATACCGTTTTGCGGTTAGATTCGATCTTCACTTTCATTTCGATCGTTATAATATAGTATTTTGGGGATATTCCGTGTGGTAAAATAGCTAAATAGTTGATATTTTGGTACAATAACAAGTACCTTTGTTATACCAAAACAGCAGCTATTTAGCTATTTTACCACACAGAATATTCCGAAAATACTAATAACATGAAATCATCATTTATCCGTGAAAATATTAAAATTAATATATAATTATACTTTTTTTTTCAAGCACATAAGCATACTTTCTTTTAATTAATTCTCTTCAATTCTGCTCTATTAAATTTTATGTGTATTTATGGTACCTACATATTAGTCCTGTGACATGGAGCACTTACTAGACATGCTGCACCTTTTCACATTCGTATCAATGCACTGATAACTTTCTAATTTTGTGATCTGATCAAAGTAATGTGTAATTAGATCTTGGACATGATATTTTTTGCAAGATTTACAAAAATAATATATAAACGTAATTTACCAAAAAGCAAAATTAATTTGCCATTCAGAATATACATGACTCACAAAAAAATATAAAATATGGTGTGGAATCTAAATTAATAATAGTACTAAACATATAAAATTTGACCAAGTAATTGATATTAATGATAAAAATCTACAACATTTACATGAAAAAGTATAAAATTTATAAAAGAAAAATTATTCATAAAATAACAAAATATATTAATTATTCATATTGGTACATTTTGAAACAATCAACAAGTAAAATACCAGACACTATTATGGACAAAACAATGACTAAATTACAAAAATTGTTTAAAATATTATTTTAAAAAGCATAAAATATACACATAACATTATTTACCATGCAATATATAACAGAAATTGTCACAATGAAAAAATGTAAGTTGTCTGTTGTATTTTATGTTAAGTTGATCAAATCTTCTGAAAAAAATGGAGAGTTCAAATAAAAAAATTGTTTTCCAAAATAACACATGATTGCACAGTATATCTATCACCTGAATAGGATTTTGTCAAAAAATGAATAAATAAATGTTTTTTTTTTTTTTAAATATAAATAAAAAAAGAAAAATTATTAATAAAATAACAAAATATAACACTTTTATTAATTATTCATATTGGCGATCAATTTTTTTATTTTGTTTATTATGCAAATGAATGCATTGCTATCTCATGAGTTCTATGACATAAATTTGGCCAAATATAAATTCAGGTGTTGCCACAATGTTCCTCACTGTTGCTTATTATGCCATTTCACTGAATCTCAAAGTCTTTCAATGTTTTGGAAAAGTACAGTTATTTACTCACTTAAAATTAAATAAATTAAGCAACAATGAAATTGAAATGAATAATAACTATGATGAGAACATGCAATGCAATTGAAATCAAACTGTTGCCAGAATGAAATCATGACAAAAACTGGCAAAAAAATTGTCTTTGGAAAAAAAAATTCTTTTGTTACCAGATTGTATAAAAAACATATTTTGATATGAGTTCAGATAACAATATTGCAGAGTTTACTAGGATTTATTATACCTAATTGCAATGTTCTACATTTATTGCAGATGTGAGAAGGCACAACAGTACATGCCATGTCACAAAACTAATATGTGAGCATCATATTTATTAATTTGTCAGAGACATTTAAAAATTTTGAAAGTTTTAATTATTATTATTAATTATTTTTACTTTTCCATTTATATAAATCACTATAGCTTTTTTAATATTTATCTCTAATCTAGTTTTGTTTGCTTCTTGCACATCTAAATATTATTTGAAAATTAAATATTTTGAGTAATTTACATTTATTTTAATTATCTTTGTTTCTTATTTTAATTCATGAACAATATTTTTATAAAAAAACTATAAAATATAGTGGCCAAGAATAAAGTCTAACTTTTATACTGTTAGCAGTAGCTTGATAATCTATATCTCATATTGCAAATTTTAACAATACCAGAAAAGCTCATACAATCAAATGTCTAAAATTTAATACAAAATGGTAATCCCTTCTTTTTATAACTATAATATTTGAATGTAGTTTGGTAGACCAAATCATTTTGTTCTTTTTTTTCTTTTGTTTCAGATCAATCATTGCTTGTTATTTTAACAAGATGACTTGAAAACTATTTTTCACTTAATTAGACATTTACTTTTCTAATTTGTTTACTTGTATTGTTTTCTGGACTTAATTTGAACACTTAAACATTTGCTGATAAGGCTTTTAGGATGTCTGAAAAATTTTCTAATCTGAATGGATTACTGAAATGAACATTTTAAATCTGACAATAAACCTCAAATCAAACATAGCATGCATTTTGCAGCTAAATCTAATTATGTAATACATGTTACTTTTCTAAAACTGATATTTATTAAATAATATTCTTTTATAAATAAACTTTGCTTTTATTAGATTAAATAAGATTAATTACTTTATTGGAAAGATTTTAGATTGTACCAATCTTTTATTTTGATAGACTGATGGTAGTTTTATTCCTTACTATTAGCATGAAGAATAAAATATTTCAAATTTAAACTCACTTATATAAATACTTAATCTTTTAAATGCTGAAATAATGTAATTAAATTGATGCTAAATTAGCAAAACTTTAATTTTTTTTATATGTGGGATTCAGTATAATTAATATTTTGTTAGAATAAAACTTTATTTTAATAACTTTTACAATTAATTTTAAACATAAATTTATTTAAGGAAATAAATAAACAAGATTCTTTTTTATATTTTCTAGAATATTATTTTTTTTTCTCTATAAGCAAGTTTAAATCTTTGTAAAAATTTGATACAGTTATAGAAATAAATACATTTTATATTTGTTATGAAATAATCAAAAACCACCTTAAATAAAAAGCTATCTTTATAATCATTATTGCCGATGAATATAATTTAAAATATTGCCTCTAGTTTGTGCAAACTGAATTCTGCATTTTAAACTGTGAATTATAGAATTTTATATTTTGCTGAAAGCTACTACCATTTACTAATAATAATGCAGACAAATAATATGTAATATTTACTGTTCATTTTTAAGTATTTACCACAAGATTGCAATCAACTATGTGTATAGAGACTATTCAAATTCTGGTCAAATGAAATCATAACTGGAAGCTTTAATGAGAAGTATTTTAAGGTTACATGGAAATTTCTAGGAAAAAGTTAATAAAACAATGAAAAGTAAATTTCTACATAATTTGGATTAATTTTTAGTAATGTATAAATTATTGTATTACACATGTATAAATGTACATATAAAATTTTCTGCACTACACTGTTGAATTTTTGCATATATTTTCCACCTAAATTAGTTCATTTTATGCTACTAAATCCAAATCTAATAGATGATTTTTTAAATTTTAATAAGGATTCATGATATATCATACCACATAACTATGGAGTATCAAGCTACAATATTCTCAGAATGAACTATGCAGACTGACCATACATATGAAAATATACCCAAATAGAACATTTCCCTAGTTTTTTGTATTGTTGTTGTTATTGTTGTTGTTATTATTATTATTATTATTATTATTATTATTATTATTATTATTATTATTATTGTTATTATTATTATTATTATTATTATTGTTGTTGTTGTTGTTATTATTATTATTATTATTATTATTATTATTATATTTCTTTTTTTTTTATGGATCTCTGGCCAGTTCTCTAAGGTTTTAAGAGAATTTATTTTGTTTTACTATCTATTTTATTTTTATTTTTTTCTTTCTTTTTCTCTTTTTGTTTTTATTTGTGTTGTTTCCATTATCTTTGTGGGTAACATGGTAGGCCTTTCTTGTTTTTACATGAATGTCAGAGGTATGAGGACTAAATGTGTTCAAATTAAACAATTTTTTGAAACAGAACATTTTGATCTTATTTTACTTACAGAAACTTGGTTAAATCAACAATTTCCTGATTGTTCTTTTCTTGATGATAGATTCAGTATTTTGCGAACTGACAGATCTATGGATATTTCTCGAGGTGGTGGTACTCTGATTGCTCTTCATAAAGATGTTTTTTATAAAGAACTTTATTTTTCTTCTTCTTTTTGTAAATCTACATGGTGTGAAATTACTTTAAATCACAATTTTAAATTTATTTTAGGTAATGTTTACCTCAAACCCACTTTGTCATTGTTGGAGTTTGATTATTTTTTGACATCTCTTGAAGATTTTCTGATTGGCTATGATAATATTATTATTACTGGTGATTTAAATATTCCGGATTTATATCAGGGTAGAATTGCTACACACTTTTCTGTTTTGTCTTCTAAGACTTCTAGAATGTTAAAGTTCTGTAAATTTTTAGGACTTAAGCAATATAACCCATTTGTTAAATCCTATCATCATACTTTGGATTATATTTTATGTAATTCAACAGTAGTTAGTAATTTTCAAGTTGTTTCTGTTAATTTTTCTATTGATGCTCATCATCCATCTTTTGAGTTTTATATTAACATTTGTCACTCAAAGATTAATTTTTCTAATATTTCAAAAAAAGATTATGGGAAGGGTAATTATGTTGATTTTTGTAGTAACTTTTCTAAGGTTAATTGAAATTTTTTGTATTCTTTTAATGATGTAAATCATTGCTTGGATGGGTTTTTAAAGATTCTTAATAGTTTTATTGATTTGTATATTCCCAATAGTGGCCTTTTTATAAGGGTTTTCCTCCTTGGATCTTATTAAAATTATTAAAAGGAAGTCTTATCATCATAGACATTATTTTAAAATGCAGAATATCTTTTTTTATAATAATTTTGTTAATTTCAGAAGATTGGTGAAGCATGTTTATAAAAGAGATTTGCAGAATTATATTAGAAAAATTGAGGTTAATATTTCTTCTAACCCTAAATAATTTTGGGATTTCATTAATAAGACTGGTTTGGGTAAGAAAAGGGTTCAAGCTACTCATGGTTTCACTTTAAGTGCAAATGACTTTTCAAAACATTTTGCTGATGTATATTCATCACATGATACAATATCTTCAAATATTGCATTATTTTGTAATTCTTCAACTGTTCATTGTATGATTGACCATATTTCTAAGGATGATGTTGTTATGGCTATTAAGTGACTTAAAATTCATTCTAGTTTGGGAAATGATAATATTCCTTCATTTATTTACAAAGGGCTAGCTGAATTTATTGCAGTACCTCTTGCATTTATTTTTAATTTATCACTTAACTCTTGTGTTTTTTCTACTGTGCTTAAGTGTACCAAAATCGTCCCAATTTTTAAGAATGTATCACATGATTGTATTAATAACTATAGACCCATTTCTGTTTTGCATACTATTGCTAGAATTTTTGAGAGGTGTGTTTATAATAAAATTATTTTAGATGTTAGTAAACTCATTTCTTCTTCACAGCATGATTTTATACCTAATAGATCTGTAGAAACTAATTGGTTAACAATTTATGATCATATAGCTCATGCAATTGAAGACCAGCAGAGACTTGATGTTGTTTATTTTGATTTATCAAAAGCTTTTGATAAAGTAGACCACAGTATCTTTCTTCACAAATTATATCAAATGGGTTTTTCTACTAAGCTTGTTTATTGGTTTCAATCCTTTCTTCATGGTCGTACTGCATACATTAAATTTAATAATACTATTTCATCTAATTTTAAATGTAATTTGGGGGTTCCTCAGGGTAGTATTTTAGCACCTATGCTTTTTAACATTTATATGAATGACCTTAAGGATTGCTTAAAATTGTCTTATCTTTTGTGCTATGCAGATGACTGTAAAATCTTTAGAAGAATCACATCTGTGTTTGATTGCACTCTTTTTCAAAATGATATAGATAATTTTAGTGCTTGGTGTGATCTAAATAATATGACTGTTAATTTCAGTAAATGTTCCTTAGTCTCGTATTCTAAAAAATCTGAAGTTTTGCATTTTTCTTATTTTATTAATTCTCACAAAATTATTTCTGTTGAATCCCAAAAAGATTTGGGAGTTATATTTTCTAGTAATGGATCCTTTCTTCCTCATTTGGAAATGATTATTGGTAAGGCTTTAAAAATTATAGGTACTATTCTAAGGTTTGGTTATCATTTCAGTGGTGATACAAAATTTAAATTATTTTTATCATTGGTTCTTCCCATCATTGAATATTGTTCAGTCATTTGGAATCCTAGCTCTAAACAGGGATCTAATTTATTACAATCAGTGTATAATAAGTTTTCTAAATATGTTTCTTTGGAAAATAAAACTGTTGTTCATCTTTCTTCTAGAAGACAATATAGAGATATTAAATATCTTTATAAACTTGTTAATAAAATAGTTCTTTTATCTAATACAATTTCTACTGTTATAATTAGATCTCATGTGCATGATACTCGGTCTGCTTCTGTTTGTTACATTAAAACTTGTCATTCCAATGTTCTTAGATTTTCTCCTTTGTTTAGGCTACCATCTTTATATAATCAGATTTGTAGCAATATTAATTACTTCAATTTAGATTATAATCAATTCTGTAATGTTTTTAAATTTAAATGTCAGATTTGATTGTTTTAACTTAATTTTGTTTATATGTATATATATATATAAATTGCTTTTTGCTTTTTTTTAAATTTTGTTATGTGCTTTATATTTATCCCTTTTATTTATTTGTTACTATTAATGTCTTAATAATAATTGTTTATATGCTAATATTTAATTTTACTTTAGATTTTTAAATGTGTTAATTATCTTTTATTGAAATATGGCACATAATTATATTAATAATTTGTCATTTAAACTCATTTATGTATTTATATATTTGTTATGGTGCAATACTGTAATTGGCTTTATGCTGTAGTTTTGTACGGTAAATAAATGAATTGAATTGAATTATTATTATTATTATTATTATTATTATTATTATTATTATTATTATTATTATTATTATTATTATTATTATTATTATTATTATTATTATTATTATTATTATTATTATTATTATTTATTATTATTATTATTATTATTATTATTATTATTATTATTAAGTTTCAACAATAGTAAACTTTATTGATCTTTTTAGTTACATAGTATTACAATGCCATAGCAAGATACATGTTGAATCTTATTATTGTCAGTTCAATTTCAAGTGCTACAATATTCATTTTTTAAAAAGTACATATCTATAGGGTAATTTTACACAATTGTATCTACTTTAGGAATGTTAATTAATCACATTATTGTCCAATAGGAGTAATTTCTGTATAAGTTCTTCATAACATGAGTTGCAGTCCTCAAACAGAACAGTGGGACTTGCATTCATTGCAAGAATTGAATTTATATTATAAATTATAGATTCTATCTTTTGCTTTCCTATTGGCATATATACAAGCACTATATTCATTGTAATTATTTTTGAGTCAGTGTTATTATTAGAAGGTTTGAATCAATGTAAAGTATTTTGAAATTTTCAAAAGGACAATCTTGAGCAATTACTATTCTAGTTCCTGCAGATGGGGAGGCTGAATCTCTGGAACATGCAGAGAAGCCCTGGCCCCTCAGGTAGGTATCTGGATTTATTGCCAAGCCTGCATATATCTTTGTTTCTAATAATCCTGTTATATGGGCTCAGATTTGATTTATCCAATTTGTGACTTTGAAATTTTTATTGATTGCATTAAGTCCTCTGACATTTAAAACAGCAATTTTAAGTTTCATTAATATTTTTTTTTCCTTTGAGTTTAGGAATTCATGTCTTCCTACTTTTCTTCCTCGATTTCCACTGCATCTTGAAACACCAGGCCACTCTCTTCATCCACTGCTACAGCCCAATTATATATTTCCTGCTCACTGTGAGGATTCTCTTGTTCAATTCTCACCTTTTATATCTTCTATCTTGTTTTGGTGGATGCCTTGGTTTGCACCTATCTTCGGTGTGCATTTCTATTTGGGTAGGCAGATCTGGAGTAATAGCCTCCATCATTTCAGCAGATGTTTTATTAATAATTGTTGGCCATGGTACGACTTTGGTTGATATTTTGCATCTTCTATCTACATAAATCACATCTTCAGTTTCAGTCTCAAGTGCCATAATTTGCGTGTAATCTTTATTCACACTGTTTGACTGATTTTGTTGGTCACATTTCATATGGCTTACCTTTGCTGCAATTCTCTTATCCTCTTTTTCATTGTTTAATCTCTCTTGCTCATAGAGGGAACTGGCCTTTCCTGGTGTGCCATTTTAAGCTTACTTTGGTTATTATTATCTTGTATGTTGTCCAGTGGCTTATTTTCCACTTTTAAGCCAACTAGTTCATAGTCGGCCTCAATGGGTGTGATGTGTTTTATGTTCTTGTCTGCCATTGCTTCCATTGTATCTTCTTTATCTGTTTTTTTTGCTTACTTTGTTTATTATGTTGTATGCCATCCAGTTCCTTATTTTTTACTTTTACATCATCTAGTTCTGGGTTGCCCTCAATGCATTTGGTGTGTTTTAGTTTCTGGTCTGTGCTTGTTTTATTTTCTGTGTCTTCAATTATATCTTCTTCATCCAGTTGGTTTATTTCTCCACATTTTTTATTATTTTTTTTGCATACTGTCTATATCTATTTTTGATCTTTGGTGTTCATCAGGTGTACCTTCTATTCCAGTCTTTGATTGTTATCTTGATTTCCTTTTTTTGATTGTTTTTTTGATTAGGCTTTATCTGTTTTGGACTGACTTCAATTCTTTTGCCTTCTTTTTCAGTGGTTAGTTTGTCTGCCTCAAGCAGCTGTGATAATACTGACTGATCAGCAACTTTTAGCAAACTTTGCTTCTTATTTCTTTGTATGTCATCTATTTGTTTATAATTTTTTTGCATGTCACCCATCTCTTGGTCACACTCTTCATGTTTGGTGTATTTTCTCTTCTTATCTGGCCTTAGCTGATTTTCTGTTCCTTCCTTTGTATATTCTTTATCGGTCATTTCTGCCCATTTTTTTATATTTTTTTGCATGTCATTTATTTCTCGGCCAGTCTCTGGGTGTTTGGGATTTTCTATCTTCTTGTTTGGGTTTGCTTGATCTTCCAGTTGCTCTGTTGTGTATTCTTTAATTAATATTTGCTCTGTTTTAGCTGTTGACTGGTCATTGCTGTTCTGCTTTCTTCCACAGTCTGTTGCCAGGTGATCTCTACTTCCACACACAAAACATTGTGGCATAAGCCCTTTAATTTGTATAGTCAGTATTGCTTCCTGATCCATTATTATGCTTGGGATGTCTTCAGGTCTTATGCCTTCATTCATTTTGATCTTGAAGTAAAACCTGTTTGAATAAACTAGTGTAGGCATGTCTGAGCGATATATTGGCTTCATGTATATTGGTTGCCCACAAGGGTTTCATTAATTTTGTGAAATCATGCATATTATACCCAAAATAGGTATTTTTAATAATGCCAGGGTGATAGTTTTGCATCTCTCTATCTACAATCACAAGAGCATAATTTTCCAAAGTCTTAATTTTTTCTTAAAAATCTGTACATTGCGTTTCATTAATGAATTCTACCGCCAGATATCTTGAGTTGGTATGCTCTCCTATGGTTGAAACTGAGCTCCACATTTTGTTGATAGATAATTCTTTATATAGTATTTCCTTTGGAAACTTGTAGAGAGAGAGATTTCTATCTGTTGCTGCTAAGACGATTGACTTATTTGAAAAAATTCTCTTAAATGACATGAATAATTTTTTCGGTATGGTTTCATTAAATCTGCAATTTATCTCTTCCACTTCTTCTTTTAACCAAACATTTTGTAAAGGCACATCAGCATCATAATGATTCATATTTATATCATTTACTTCATTCAGGTCATCCTGATTGGCCCTTCTAAATCTTGGGATTTGTTTTGCATTTTGCAAATTAAATTCAGCTATATTCGCATATGTTGTCTGTGCTCTAATGTTGCTATATATTCGTGAAGTCTGAATCATGCCAAACTTTATCTTGGATTCTGATGTGGACGCCATATTGACAATATCTAGCGTCTGAATAGTGCTTAGAAAAACTAAGTTATAAGCAATAAATCACTTACTTTGTGAGTAAAAAGTCCATTTTCCCTGATAGGTGTGAATATTAATTATCTTCAGGTGATGTTTTAAGCAACTGTTTTTTGGAAATTCAGTATTTTTTTTGTTGGAAACGTTTATCTACTTCATCTCATTATTATTATTATTATTATTATTATTATTATGATGATGATGATGATGATGATGATGATGATGATGATGTAATTCCAATATTTTTAAACCTTTGTCAGAAAAATACAATTCAATATAAATAATATATGTTATATGTATTACTATTTATTTTGAATTGTATTATTGTTAATAATCTGTATTTAGGTTTTGGTTTGTATTTAGTTTTTAATTTATAACTTAGAGATTTTTATTAATCAAATTTACATTTTCTCGCTAGAAAAAATTCTTGAATTTTTTATTACGTGCACAATTTTGCCAACAGTTTTTATATTTTTTTGTTTATTTGTTTTTTTTTTTTAAGTTTTTAATAAAGGACTGTTGAACAGCAGTTAATGTTTATAATCTGGCAAATATTTTTGTTTTTTTAGTTTTAATAAGTAAACATATAAATCTTTACATATTTTAAAAAGGAATAATCTTAAAAATAATGTATCAATTTTGTAAATAAACAAAAATTAAATTGAAATAAATAATCAAAATTAAAAGAAATATGTTCAAACAATAAAAGTATTTTTTTAGAAATGCTAAAAATTCTATTTATAATTGCAAATATCAACTAAAAAATAGTGACCTTGCTAATGGACATTTCTTATACAATAGTAGATATTTATTTTTCATCAGTCAACTCTTCAAATTTCTTATTAGTAAATTTTTAATTGGCTACTTTCTGCTAAAAAATCAAATGTATTAAAATAAAAACTGAATATAAACATCACATACTTACTGAGAAATAACTGTTCAATTTAATTTTACAAAACTACAAATAAATTAATAAGTTATATACAATGTTGTATTTTCTAATTTTATAAAAGCTTTAGTTCCATGTATATATTGAATACCTTCTTGTAAAGCCAAATGATTAGTGTCCTTGAATTGTCCTTTCGCTGATAGATGCTGACATCTGCATATTTTAATTAGAAACAAAATTATTCCCAATACATTTAATTTCTACTTTTTTCTACCAAATAAATACAAAACTATCAACTAACTTCAATAGATATCTCAAATTGAATCACGTTATGCCTCATTGCAGCATCAGTGTTATTTTATAGGATTATTGATTAAAAGACTAAAATATTTGCAGTGATATTTTATTTTTAAGGCTTTCTATCTGTCTCATATTTAATGTCTGCTCAATCTCTTTTAAAATATATCATTGCTGTTGAATGAAATACTCTGTTGTTCTGTTCTTTTTTATATTATTTTACAAAAAAGGCAGCACACATATATAGTCATCTTTTATCTATTTTATTTCAAAACAAATAAACTCAGTAAAGATATCTGTCAATATAAAAGTATTTTTTAGACCTCAAACTCAAGAATGTATTAACCAATGTTATTGTAAAAATGTTAAAAGTTTAATTATGAAATAAACATTAGGTAGCATCCTGAGGGCCTTTTAAAGCCGTAGTGAGAAATCAAAGAGCTTCTTTTATATTAATATAAATTGCCTTTAATGCCACATTCATATAAAAGAAACTGAAACCAAGAAAGAATATGTAAACGATGTATAGAGTTTCATTATTCTATCATGAATATAAATATCCAACCAATGTCATTTGATTTTAAGATTGGTTTTTTTCAAAAATAATGCCTTTTTTAATGTCAAATACGTTGACCAGGAAGCAAACCCAGGCCAGCTGCTTGGAAGGCACCTATGCTAACCACTAGGCCACCAACGCCTTTTAAACAAAATTAAAGGATTTTCACTTGAATATCGTACCCTAAACCCATTTACAAGCAGGAAATTTAACATTACAAATATAATATAATTGGAAACAAAAGTTGCCATAAATAGAATATTTTAAAAATAAAGAATTTGAGAAAAAAATTATCAGCAAAGTTTATTTAACTTTTTTTATTTATTTCCCCTTCCAACGATTGAAATCGTTTTATCGCCTAAAACTATTGAAGAATTTTAGAATTGAAACGCAGCGGGCCACCTGGGTAACTTGTCCTAACTAATAGTCTAGAGATCAATTATTTTAAGTAATAATTCAAGCTAAATCCTTGAAATACATAAAGAATAACAATTTTTGTATTTCAATTATATTTTATTTCAATTTTTTTTTCAGTATATACAAAAAAATTCTTTAGCAAATATAAATATTGTATTTGTATTTAACCAATTTTATGAGTTAAGAAAGAATATACTTTTGCCATTACAATTTTACTTTTTTAGTCAGAAAACTTATATATATATATATATTATACCTAGGTCAGATTATTAATACAGATGGAAACATAATGGAGGAAATTAATCATAGAATTAAACTTGGTTGGAGTGCTTTTGGTAGAAATAACTTGATACTAAAAGGAAATATGCCTATGTGTTTGAAAAGGAAGGTTTTTAACAAATGTTTTTTACCAGTTCTTATTTATGGATCTGAGACTTGGACACTTAATAGAAGAGCAATACAGAGACTTCAGACCACTCAAAGGAGTATGGAGAGATGTATGTTGGGAGTAACAAGAGATCGAAAGCGCAATGTATGGGTAAGACAACAAACAGGTGTTACTGACCTTATTGAAAAAATTAAAAGATTGAAATGGAGTTGGGCTGGACATATTGCTAGAAGAAATGATAATAGATGGACAATTGAAATTTTAAACTGGATTCCAAGAGATTGTAAAAGACCCAGAAAGAGACCACATGTGAGATGGATGGATGAAATAAGAAAATGTGCAGGGGTGTTGTGGAAAAGAGAAGCTAAAGATCAGAGAAGATGGATTAAACTTGGAGAGACCTTCATCCTGCAGTGGATTGATAATAGTTGATGATGATGATGATATTCTATTTAAATATAAGTATATTGTCTATACAACACTTAATGTAATTAGAAAGGATTTGAACTCAGATTTTCAAACTCTTTTTAGCTCCATTCTATGCAATCGAAACACATGTATATTGGATATCTTTTTTTACATGTGTGGTCATGTGTATCGGTTGTATAAGATGGAAAGGATAGCTTTATGAAGCTTGAAATTCTGTGTTCAAATCCCTTCTAAATATATATTCTGTATTTATTTTTTATAATGCAAAGAATTTCCTATATTAACACTTTTATAACAAATTACAACTATATATGCACATTCTAAAGCTATGTTATAAATTCTTTTTCATTTTTATATATTTTTTGCTATCTTTAGGTTTCTGAATATTTTGGATTTGTCATCTACATTATAAACAAAAACTTGCATGATCATTCACTTCTATTAACTGTTAACAAGACATGTTTTAGCTACCATATAATGTGTTATAAGTCATTATTTTAAAGTGTTATATTTTACTTTTCTTTTAAAATGCTTTCATCATTATCATCATTTTTAACCAATATTAATTCACTGCAAGATAAAAGTCTCTCCAAATATAATCCAGTTTTTTCATTTTCTCTCTTCTACTTATGCAAGCATCAATAATTTTTATTTAATTTATCAATCTTAATATGGTTTATTTCTAGGACTTTCATAATTTTTTGAGATCCAGTTTAAGATGTTATCTGTCTAATTATTATCATAACTTTTAACAAAAGAATCTCTTAATTCTTTCATTGAAGTCCATAATATCTTTATTCTTTTATCCATGTAAACTAAACTAAATAATCATAAGATTAAAATATACAGCTTTTGAGATTTATAGTTTAATATCTATTGAAGCAGCTTTCATCTCCATTGAGACATTCTCAAAATATTTAATTACACAAATCACATAATCAACTAACTATATTCACACCACCTATGTATTTGATTTTTGATTTGTTCTTATGAGCTCTATTTTCAAGGTTAACATTTTATCTAATGTCCTGTATAAATATTCAATAATATTCAATTTCCAAGCATGGAATTTCTTGAATAGACTTATTTGATAATATTGTCTTAGACTAATATTCTCACAATTATTGTTAATCTATTTCTTAGGTTATAAATCATTATTTTTAGGTGAAATATAAACTATAAACCTAATTAAAAACTAATTTATCAATAATTTAATTTAGGATAAATAATATTTATTTTTTTATATTTACATTCTAAGTTCTAAATGCATTTAAGATATATGAATAAAACATAAAAAATGCAAATGACTTCCAAAATGTCTTTTTGCCACAACCAACCTTTATCTATTGACCTAGAGTTTGGCCATGCATATATTTTCCAGAATAGTTTATTATTATATAATGGTATGGCATATTGCTTAGGAGTTCATAACATTTTGAATACCATAAGTGACAGAAATGGACCATAGTCCATAGACATTGAGCTGCAAAATCATAGTTTGGGATTTATAAATAAATTATTATAGTTCAATTTACTTGATGATATTTCACTCATTTGATGAAAACAAATAAATATTTTAAAGATTCTTACTATTTAATTAAGCTATTAATTATTAATTAATTTTATAGCTAAAATATACAATTTAAACATATTAATATAATATATGAATGGATTTATTTTCGTAAGAAGTTTGAATGCTGAAAGTGACAGCATTGATATTGATCATAGGACCCCACATTACAATTCTGACACTTTATCACTGGGATAAACTTCAATTAATAAATTCTAGTATAATATTATTTGTTTAACTTGTCTTTTCTTTCCTACTGATGAGCGTAAATTATATTATAGGGTTTTAAACTTTACACAAACTTAAAACATATAGATAGTAACATACAAGACAAATGATTTTCAATAATGTGTTTTGACACAATCGTCTTAGGTCATGCATGATTTCATAATCATAAATCAGTGTTTATTTAGAGAAAATTACTAGAATTTAAGTTAAACACCTAAAAATTTCATTGAAGCATTTATTTGATAAATTCAATTTAGGAAAATATATTCAAGATTATTAATATTAATTATAGTGAGTAAACAAAATGTTATACATTAGATGCAGATACCAGTCTTTGTCAAGGCACAAACTATAAACTTAATTTAAATTTTTTTTTTAAAATATAAAATAAAAGAGGTAAAATATATTTTATAGTAAATGATTTTTTTTATCATGCATTAAATATCAAAAAAATAATTGTTTTTTTTTCAACCACAATTTGTGTATTTAGATTGATCTTGATATAAAATCATGGCAGGTCCATATAATGGAGTCAAAAAATTATTAGACCTCCAACATTTTATTTAAATTTTACTAAGACTACCAACAAATATATTCTAACTAGTTAGGATACATTTGTTGGTAAGTTTTTAGCTATTTGCACTTAAAATATCTGCTTTTAGCAGTGAAACTGATGATTGTATTATAAAGTTGTTTTTTTTACTATTCTGATCTACTTTTGAAGTTGGTGTAATTTTAATTATTTTATTGACTAGTTTAGCTTTGGTATTTTAGTGCTTATATATTTTAATTGAAAGTTCAAGGCTCAATCAGAAAGGAGCTACAATGATTGGTTGAGATGGAATGCAATTATAATAGATGGCATACTCCAATAATAAATTAAAATTAATTCATGTTTTATTTCCACATAAAATAAATGTTAATAATATTTCAGAATTCAATTCTTAGGGTATTCTTGTAGATGTATAATAATTATGTTAGTATATTCTTAAACACACATTTTCTGATACATCTCTTGTAAAAAAAGTTACTTTAACATAAATCACATGTATTTTTAATAAGGCTAACAATTTAATTATTTCTCATTTCTAACTGAAATATAATGTTTAATTAATTCTTTATCTCAGGGTTATTAAATCAAACTTAATCATTTAAAAAAAAATAATGAAAAATATATAATTGTATTATTAAGTAATTTTAAGTATGATGAATGTATAAGGAAATATTATTGTGCATCATCGTACTTTACCAATTTATATTTCATACAGCAATTCTAATAGTAAATAATGTAGAACATTTAAATGAATTAATATGTAATTTAGTAGCTTAGAAGTACAACCTTTTATTTCATAAATATGCAACAGTGATGATTTCAACAATGACAAATATATATATTTAATGTTTTCATGGTTATATGATGTAGATACATTATTTTTTGTGTAAAACTATGTATTATTTTTTATTATATACCAATATTTTGACAAGCTAGCATCCATCATTGTCAAGGTAAACTCTTGAAAGAAAATTTGTTTGATCTCAAACTGTAACATGGCTGCTTGTTCATCAAAATATCAGTTTATAATAGAAAATAACAATTGTTTTATTATAAAATAACATGAATATAAACAAAGATAATAGAAAATTAAAAGCAAACAATAATAAATGCAATTTAATAATAAAAATTATAAGCAAACAATAATAAATGTAATTTAATAAATTTCTATTAGTATTTGTTTTGGGTAAGTAAGCTAAGCTTTGTTTATGATTTTGTGTGTAATTCTAAAGTGTTGTAAAGACAATAACACTCTACTGGAGAGGGTTGAACAATACCTTAATAAAACTAATCAATAGATTATCAACCTTATTTTATAAAAATTGATTTGTTTTTTTTTGCTTTTTTGGAGTAAGTAAAATTATTTACTTAACATAGCTCTATTTATTATACTTTCATATCCTTTCCTTATATTATTAAAAATTTTAATAATTACTTAGCACCATACCTGTACAACCAATTACAGTTTGTCTTCTATATACCATCAGAAATCCTTGCTGCATATTATAGCAATTCAGTGCTAATACAAAATATCATAGGCACATACATATTCCTTAGTAATTTAATTATCTACTTAAAGATAAGGAGTTACCTATGGATCTGAGCCTGAATTTAAGGAATAATAAAAATGTAATAAATTAAACATAAATGGGCTACATAAGTTTAAAGTTCTCTAATATAAAATGAAAACCACATATATTGTATAATGCCCAATATCATTACTAAAATGTATTGTTAATGCTTATATTTTTAGAAATCAGCATTATTTTGAAAATCTTATCATTTATTTATTACAATAATTATGACTATATCTAAGTAATTAAACAATTGGAAAAAAAATTATTTAATGTAATTCATCGATTTGTAATTCTACTATAATGATTTCAAAGAAAGGATCATAACTGGCTATGAATATGAGAAGTACATCTTCTTGAAAGCACTTAGCCATTAAATTTAATTTTCAATTTGTTGTTATAGCTTTAGGTTGGAAGTGTGAAAGCACGATTTAATATTATTTATGAACAATTGAAAATTATCTTATGAAAATATTTATACTTTGCAAAGTATTCAAACATTCTACAATTCACTGGAAATACTTTAATAAAAGCATTAGATATTAGATTATAAGCACAAAGTAAGTCTTTTCATAGGTTTAATTCTTAGTGACACTTAATATGATTTGACAAAAATTTATTAAACACATTTGTTAATCTGATTATTATTGCATAGTAAGTATAGTGGTTCATTTAAAATAACCACTGATCAATTTGACATTTATTATATGTTCCTATTATTGCATTTACAGAACTAAATCCATTATTAAGAATTGGCATTGAATTGAACTTTTATTTCAAAAGTAAAGAGAGTTGTTTAATACTTTTGAGAACACTTTCAAATTTATATTCTTATGGTTTATCACATATTTTAAAGCAATACATTATTAATTATTTGATTTACATACACTTCTGTTATTTTGCTATATAGTTTAGATCACTTTAATACTTAATAAGACCTAGTAAATAAATAATAGTCCATAGAAAAATTAATTGTTCTTCATTAATAATTCAGCATTTTCTTCAAAGCTTTGAATTTTATATAGTATTATATGTGGGTTTAGACTTATTGATTAAAGTTTTATTCTTCACAAATTCATAATATTAATCTATATTGTTTATATATGTTATTTCACAATTATTTTGAAAGAAGATAAAAGTAACTTGAATAAAATTATACTAAGCATCTCAAAAGCAATTTTCCAAAAAAATATTAATTGTTAAAAGCAATAAATTAGTTTTTCTTGAAAATAGTATTTAGTGCTAATCCCTGCTGTTGTGTGTCAATTTTAATTCTGGGAGAAAAAAACATTTTACTAGGCAAAATGCCTAGAATGAGTTTGTCTACTATGACATTATGAAGAAGACATAAAAAAACCTATTTTGAAATTTAACTTTACTGAATTTTGATGTTACAATGACTGACTGAATTTTTCCAATTACTCCTATTTATAGTCTCCTGATCATATCTTAATTTGATTTCATTACTCACAAAGCGTTTTTTAGTTTTAGATTATCTTTGTAAAAAAATGTTCACTGTCATGGCGATATGGTGGTAGTAAATGAACAAAGTTGTTCGGTTTTATTTTAAGCAGTAAATTTTTCAGACAATGAAGAAAAAGAAAGAAAAAAATATAATATCAAATTTGTCATTATTTCACTTTGATTTATCTCAAAATAAATTTCATCAACTGAATAGCTTATAATATTTTAAAGAACTTACATATTTATTTTTTATAAACGTATTAATTGAATTGCACAATTAAATATGTGACTTAATTTACTTGTTTTATAAATTTTAAGGTTGACCAAATTTAAGCATATAAAATTTCACATATTTTTAAATGGTCTGTTTGTTCTATTATTTTTAACAAATTTAATTGTAATTTTAATTACCATAATATAGTTATTGTAAAACTTGGTTTACAATATTCTGTTTTGTTAAGTTTGATTCATTGCATCCCATTCTGTATGTCTTTCTGCAATATTAATTTAATGTGTGTGTGTCGTTTTATTTGCACATAAAATTCAATTGTTCTTAAAAAACAAACAAACTAAATAATGATAAAAAATACACATGCATGTATTTCATAAATGCGTTGATTAATAAAACCTGTTCAGAAGATATCTTTATATGCTTTCTAAAATTATATTTTCTTTTGGGCAATAATATGAGAGCCTTTTGAATTTCATTTTGATTATATTATTTGCTATCTGACCAATAAGACTTGGGAATTTACTTTGCTTAACCGGAAAATAAAGCCAATAACTTTTAAAAACTTTTTGACTATATTAATTAATTATGATAGTAGATACTTAAAAAGATTAAAGAAAGTACTTAAAATCAATTTGATACTTCTAATTTATATATATTATAAATGAATAGAAATATGCCCTGAAGCTAGATGCAGTTTATAAAAAAATAAAAATATGGGACATACTGTATCCTCAGTCACAGTCTAAATTATTGATCAACATTTGTAAGAGAATAAAAAAATATGAACCAAAAATAACAATCCTACCAAAAGACTGTTTTTTACGAGGCTCCTTGTCGACATCTGAAATCACTCTAACTCAGCCAGTTTTTATACGAAAATATTCGTTAAACACGTATTGAATTCGTTTTTAAAAGTTCTGTACAATGGTGACATCCGATTTATTTTAGAAGTAAAAAATAGAAAAAAAACGCATTTAAACCTAAACAAAGAAGGAACATTATTTGTGATTGGTTCTTAGCATGCTCTCAGCCAAAAAAGACATTCTGATTGGCTGGAAAGAACAAAGAAACTGCCTGATCAAAGAAAATAAAGAAAAACGCTGAGATTTTCATTTCGAATACGATTTAATTATTATAAAAGAATATTTTGAGAAATTAAAATTATTTTCAGAGAGAATAATAAAAAAACAAAATTATTTTCGAAAAATATTGAAGATTTAAGTAAATATATTGAAGATGTAGTAAAAAGAAATATTTACTTTTCTATAACGTAAAAGTCGATCTTTTTGTTTACATTATAACTTTTATGTTGCCGATATTGAATATCTTAGAATAAATAAATAGCAATTTATTTTTGAAAGAACTTTCGTTCTCTTCACAACCTGAAAAATTAATTATATACTTTTTATAAATGTATCTGAGTTGAATTTAATATTATAGGCAAATATGTTTTAACAATAGGCTTTGTCTTCAGTTTGTGAGTTGGCCAATTAAAAGATTTGATTTTTATCTGATACAACCAATGATAAAATTAGCGGTTAAAAGGTTAATGATACCCATAAATTGTAGCGTCATTTATAAAAGGATGAAAATAATAAACTAACTTAAAGTGAATATCAATTTATGAATAACAATCTAACACTGAAGTCAATAAAACAATGATAATATTGTTTGTGTACATGAAATCAAATAGCATTTAGAATGAATAGAAAACAAGCAAAATCATTATTTCAAACTACTCTAAAATATGAGCTTTATTTGCAATAGATTAAATATAAAGCAATAAAATCAGGTGTTCATCTTATAAATAATGATCTATTCCTATTACATAAATTGCTTATAACATAATAAAAACAATGATGTAGAATTACACAGATACACCTTAAAATTTCTTATAAATTAAAACAATAAATATCACATGATCACCATCTCTTATACTTGTGTATAACTGTTGTTAAAAACAGGCAAAACTCACTATACATATGCCACACACAGCAAGCTAGAATAATCAATGGATGCCAGAAGGCTTGTGCATAAAATCCCCATCTAACGCCTACTCATCCAATATCCCCAGACTAGTTTCTGGCTTGTGGCCTTCATCAGTGAGGAGCCTTGGATCTGAGAGCACTGCATCTAGATCTTAGGATCTAATGCAACCCTCCAGCAACCACCTTTTATCTCCATTTAACTACAAAACTATGAGTCTTAAACTGAAAACACCTTAATGTTTCCAATTCAAGCCCATCAGCTTATATAGTTATATGGGTCTGAACCCAGTTCAGTTCCCATATATTTTGGTGTCTTTGGTTCTTTAATAACCATAGCCACCAATATCCTATTAGGCAGGATTGGTTTTAAGCCAATAAACATCACATGACCACCATCTCTTATGCTTGTGTATAACTGTTGTTAAAACAGGCAAAACTCACTATACGTATGCCACACACAGCAAGCTAGAGTAATCAATGGATGCCAGAAGGCTTGTGCATAAAATCCCCATCTAGTGCCTACTCATCCAATATCCCCAGACTAGTTTCTGGCTTGTGGCCTTCATCAGTGAGGAGCCTTGGATCTGAGAGCACTGCATCTAGATCTTAGGATCTAATGCAATCCTCCAGCAACCACCTTTTATCTCCATTTAACTACAAAACTATGAGTCTTAAACTGAAAACACCTTAATGTTTCAAATTCAAGCCCATCAGCTTATATAGTTATATGGGTCTGAATCCAGTTCAGTTCCCATACATTTTGGTGTCTTTGGTTCTTTAATAACCATAGCCACCAATATCCTATTAGGCAGGATTGGTTTTAAGCCAATAAACATCACATGACCACCATCTCTTATGCTTGTGTATAACTGTTGTTAAAACAGGCAAAACTCACTATACGAATGCCACACACAGCAAGCTAGAGTAATCAATGGATGCCAGAAGGCTTGTGCATAAAATCCCCATCTAATGCCTACTCATCCAATATCCCCAGACTAGTTTCTGGCTTATGGCCTTCATCAGTGAGGAGCTTTGGATCTGAGAGCATTGCATCTAGATCTTAGGATCTAATGCAACCCTCCAGCAACCACCTTTTATCTCCATTTAACTACAAAACTATGAGTCAAACTGATATCACCTTAATGTTTCCAATTCAAGCCCATCAGCTTATATAGTTATATGGGTCTGAACCAAGTTCAGTTCCCATACATTTTGGTGTCTGGTTCTTTAATAACCATAGCCACCAATATCCTATTAGGCAGGATTGGTTTTAAGCCAATAAACATCACATGATCACCATCTCTTATACTTGTGTATAACTGTTGTTAAAACAGGCAAAACTCACTGCATCTAAGATCTAGAGGCAGTGCTCTCAGATCCAAAGCTCCTCACTGACGAAGGCCAAAATCCAGAAACTAGTCTGGGGATATTGGATGAGTAGGCATTAGATGGGGATTTTATGCACAAGCCTTCTGGCATCCATTGATTACTCTAGCTTGCTGTGTGTGGCATACGTATAGTGAGTTTTGCCTGTTCTAACAACAGTTATACACCTGCATAAAAGATGGTGATCATGTGTTGTTTATTGGCTTAAAACCAATCCTGCCTAATAGGATATTGGTGGCTATGGTTATTAAAGAAACAAAAATACCAAAATGTATGGGAACTGAACTGGGTTCAGACACATATAACTATATAACCTGATGGGCTTGAATTGGAAACATTAAGGTGTTTTCAGTTTAAGACTCATAGTTTTGTAGTTAAATGGAGATAAAAGGTGGTTGCTGGAGGGTTGCATTAGATCCTAAGATCTAGATGCAGTGCTCTCAGATCCAAAGCTCCTCACTGATGAAGGCCACAAGCCAGAAACTAGTCTGGGGATATTGGATGAGTATGCATTAGATGGGGATTTTATGCACAAGCCTTCTGGAATCCATTGATTACTCTAGCTTGTTGTGTGTCGCATACATATTATGAGTTTTGCCTGTTTTAATAAATTAAAACACTGTTTATAAGAATACAAACTTAATCTAAAAGTTAAACGTTATTTACATTTTTATTTAAATAAAATGATTCATGGATGGAATTCGGAATAATTTAAATTTGCCCTACAAATCTAAAATATCAATATATAAATAAATAATTGATTGCCAATTACAACTAAATAAAATAAAAGTACTACTAATTCAGCCATGCTATTTTACTAATATCAATATACTCTTATAAATTAAGTCAATTATAATAAGATCAAATACTTTAATAATAATAATAATAATAATAATAATAATAATAATAATAATAATAATAATAATAATAATAATAATAATAATAATAATAATAATAATAATAATAATAATAATAATAATAATAATAATAATAATAATAATAATAATAATTAATAAATCTAACATATCTCTCCATTTTCACCAACTTACAATACTATAAAATATAATTATCTTATTAGATAACATTAAAATTTATAATATCCAATGACATCAATATATAAAATAAATAATAGATACTTATTTGATGCTTATTCAAACACAATTGACACATCATATCCAATTACTATTCAGTTTAATAAAGATAACTTGTTAAAACTTTAGACTCTAATTATTAAAACATATGAATGATTATTATATTAATATTAAAATTTAATATTTAAACTAAATTTACAATTCACTCAAAAAACATTAAATATAATTAAAACAAATTGCTCTAATTTGTAACAAAATAAAATATATTACTATTACTAGCTCTATAACTAAATAAGCTTACAATCATTATGGCTGTAAACTGACTTAATATAATATTAACTTTAATCATTAATGATTAAACAAAATATGTAAACATTTAATTGAAATTACCTTTAGTGATATTCAATAATTATCTTATATGTATCTTTATCAATCGTAGAATCAATTCATTATAATTTCTATATCAATATAACTTACTTATTACTAACAAAATAATTGCAATAAGCTTCCAATTACTTATTAAATGTTTAAAAATATCAAATCAGTTAATTTATTGCTATATAAACATTTATACCTGGTCAAATAATAAACATTAAATTTCATACAAAAAATATCTAATTGTACACTTTTACCCATTCTGTGGTTGGGCTTTTGAACTATTTTGTAAGTACTTCTAATGAATTATGTAATATAGTTCATTCATAAATTGTATCTTATTCAAGTACCATTAATTCTTTGACTGTTTTTTACGAGGCTCCTCATCGACATCTGAAATCACTCTAACTCACCATTTTTATCAAAATATTCGTTAAACACGTATTGAATTCTTTTAAAGTTCTGTCGATGGTGACATCTTCCGATTTATTTTGAATAAAAATAGAAAAAACATTTAAACCTAAACAAAGAAGGAACATTATTTGTGATTGTTCTTAGTCTCTCAGCCGAAAAGAAGAAAGAACCAAAAAAAAAAAAAAAAAAAAAATCTAATTTATTATTTTTTATGGCCAAAAAAATTATTTTTCAAAACACCCAAAAAAGTAAAACCAATGAATTTGGTTTATAAAATTAAATGATAACCAAACTAGTTTACTTGTTTTAAATAATTAAAATTTAGTAACAAATGGATATAATTTAAAATTAAAAATATAAAGATAAATAAGCATTTAAAATATCAACATATGATTTGATTATGATTTATGTAATAGGTTTTAAATTGACATTAATTCTTTTAAATTAAATAGGTGATTGTACATCAAATTTCACCTATAAAATTCTAAAACTACAATTTGTATTTATGTAACACAAACATGTTGTAATACATATACACTTTTCAAAATATAACACAGTCAAGGACTTTCTTACTCTTCATATAAAAAAATAATTAATGAAAAAAAATATACTAAAGGTGAATCTACCTCCTTGTCCAAGTTATTCTAAGAGAATGAAGTAAAAATAAATACTTGAGATTAATTTATAATCGAAGAATAAAAAGATAAATATTTTAAATGAAAATAATAATAATTTATGAAATATATATTTAAATTTAAAAAAAAACATTTTTTTTATACTTTAATTATGTAAATTAATCCATTACTTAATTTCAAATATACTACAATTTATATCTAGAACAATTATATATATATCATCATCAACCATTATCAATCCACTGCAGGATAAAGGTCTCTCCATGTTCAATCCATATTCTCCAAACTCTAGCATCTCTTCTCCGTATCACCCCTGCACACTTTCTTATTTCATCCATCCATCGTGTGGTCTGTTTCTGGATTTTTTACAATCTCTTGGAATCCAATTTAAGATTTCAATTGTCCATCTATTATTATCTCTTCTATAAATATATCTAGCCCACTGCACTTCAGTCTTTTATTTTTTCAATGAGGTCAGTAACACCTGTTTATTCTCTTACTGATATATTGTGTTTTCAATCTCTTTGTTACTCCCAACATGCATCTCTCCATATTTCTTGCAGTGGTCTGAAGTCTCTGTATTGCTCTTGTATTAAGTGTCCAAGTCTCAGATCCAGAAGTAAAAACTGGTAAAACACATTTAATAAAATCCTTTTTTTTTTCAAACACATAGGAATATTTCCTTTTAGTATCAAGTTATTTCTAACAAAAGCACTTCAACCAAGTTTAATTCTAGGATTAATTTCATCCAATATGTTTCCATCTGTCTTAATAATCTGAGCAAGGTATTTGTAACTGTTAACTTTTTCTAACTCATCATAATCAATCTTTATTTTCATATTTTGAGAAAACCATTAAACATTACTTTAGTCCTTTTAACATTTATCTTTAGTCCTACTTTCCTACTTACATCTGATAACTCTTGCAACATTTCCTGAAATTCTAAAGCCTTATCTCCAAAAACAACTGCATCATCTGCTAAAGCTAAATGAATTAAATAATCTCCATTTACTTTTATTACAATAGCTTCCCATTTTAATCCACAAAATACTTCTTGCAGCACTGCTGTAAAATGTTTTGGAGATATGGACTCACTCTGTCTTACACCCTTCTCAATGTTGACTTTCCTAATGTCATTATATAATCTAATTGTTAATGTTGCATTTTTATAAATATTCTTTTAAATGTGACAAAATCCTGGATGTAAACCTTGATGATCCAATGCTTTGATCACTGAAGAAATTTTTATAGAATCAAATGCTTTTTCATAACCTACAAATTCAAAGCATAATGGTAACTCATATGTATTTGTCCTTTCTATAACTTCTCTCAATACCTGGATGTGATCTACTGTACTAAACAAACTTTTAAATCCAGCTTGTTCTCTTGGTTGGTGAAAATCCAATGTTCTCTGTAGACAAGTTGTAATTATCTTGGTGAAGATTTTGTATAAAACTGATAAAAGGCTGATTGGCTTGTACTTTTTAATGTCTTCTTTATCATGTTTTTAAAATATTAATATTAATACTGCATTCTTTTAATCATCTGGTACATCATTATCATTTAGACATTTTGTATATAACTTTGCTAAAAAAAATTATATTTCTTCACCTGATTCCTTTAATATATCAATTATAATTCCATCATTACCTGGAGCCTTTCTTTTCTTCATAAATTTAATTGCAGGTCTCATATCTTCATTTTAAATTATGGGGAATTTGGAAAATATAATAGATATAGAAGGTATTTGTTTTTTATTTCTATATAATTCTTGATAGACGTCTTCTATCTATTTCATGATATCATCTCTTTTTTTAGTAATAATTCCATCTTTTTTCTTATTGCAGATATAAATGTCCTACCAATACCAAAATGTTGTTTTACACTCTTAAGAATTTTCTTCTTATATATATATTGTATTGAGGTACATCATTACAGAGTGTTTTAGTGTATTAAGAGTAAAAATACTTAGGAAATTTGTTTTTTAAAAAGAAATTAAATCAAAAAAAAAATTAAAGTAAAATAAAAGTTTAAAAGTTTGAATAAAAAGAAATTTAGGTACAAAAGATTAGGGTAAGGCGGTTTATTGTTAAATAAAAAAAGGGGAATTGAAATAAAATGATTTAATATTACTTTTAATTAATTCATAATAAAACTAAAAAAGGTAGTTCATTTTGTCTTATAATAAAAAGATTGAATGTGTGCGTGTATAAATAGATTTTGAAAAAAGGAAAAAAAAATTTAAAAGACAATAGAGCTAATGTAATAAAACAAAAGGAAATCTAATTAAATGGTTAAGAGAAAATTAACAAAGAAACTAAATATTACTATTCACTTAAACCAACGATCAATGAAAAGGATCAGAGACTTCAAATAAAAAAACAACAAGTCCAAATAGGAGCGAAATAGAATGTATGATGAATTTGCAAGATAAGAAGCATCGGGTAAAAAAAAAAGAACTTTGTATTGTTATAAAAAATATAATAAAAATAATAATAATATAATAAAGAAAGAAAATTTTTTAAAATTATAAATAAATTTGATCAGAAATAAATTGGATCAAAAATTATTAGTTAGAAATAAACTGAATAATAAATTGATTGATTCAAGAAAAATTACAGAAGCTACTATTAGAAGAGAATAATGCATAGCTGAACTCATCGTATCATGTGTGCAGCCTGAACTTTCTCTGCAGCAGCACCAGTAGATAGTTCGAAGGACAAACCATGTTCATGAGAAGTCTAAAGAACAATGGAGTGTTCATGCTGAGATCCATGAGAGCTCATATAATATCACAAATTAAGAAAAGATCTATGAGGAATTACCACCAACTGGTTGGAACTAACATTTTACAGAAGCTACATTTTGCCATACTCGCAACAAATCAAATTCAAATCCTAGATAACATTTCATTTTGTTATTCTCCAATTCTTGATTTATAAGCTGTGGTAGATAAAAAAATAAAACAAAAAAAAAATTTTTATCTTTTAACTTCTCACAAACTGTTATCTTAAGGGTATAAATTATATTAGTTCCATTGTCCATCTTTTATGCAGTATTATTAATTGTGTGTGTGTGTGTGTTGAATTTTAATTAAATATGTTTTGTATTTTATTTTGTCAAAGGTATTAAAATATTTATTTAACTGAAAAGTGTGTGCATGCTTGCTTTATGAGACAAAACGATTAGGCTAAGAAAAGAGAGTGGGGGTTAAATTAGTATTGAAATATTTATTACTATAATGATTGTATGTTTTTAATATGGTATAAAATGCTCATTTTAGAAAAAAGAGTGAGATTCAAAGTGTTATTGAAATATTTATGCTAATAGAAGGAACGTATATCTTTATTACGAGATAATACATTTAATTTATGAGAATAGAATGGGGATTCAAATATTTAGTCATTATTAGAAGTGATTTAAGTTGAAGCTAAAAGAATAGAGAGTATCTTTTGAAATAAGGATTTTGAATGACGCAATGTTTTATTGTGCGGAAAATAAAATTTTTTTATAATATTAAGAAATAGAATTTTAGAATGAGTGGGTATTTCTAAGACAGCTACAATTTGATGAGCTAGCTGGGATTTCAGGTACTAGATTCATTGCTGGTTGAGCAAACATGTTAATTACTCCATGATTAACTGGTGACTAAAAGGATCTCCTTAAAATAAAGTGCTTGGCTGGCCAGTGTTTTAATTTAGTAGCTGATTATTTATGTTATTGGTGGCTTGCTACCAATGGGATTGTTCACTCCACCTGAGGGACCAGAAACCTTTGGAGATAGAAAAGTTTGTTAATAAGGAAAATACAAAAGTATATATATATTCTTTATTCTTATCAAAAGAGGAAGGTGGGTGGTTCACTATATATATATATATTAGCAATTTCCCTGATCAATTGTTCTCAGATATGACCTTTTCAAAATAGTAACACAGTTCTAATGTCTATTTCTTAAACTACAATCTGATAAAATTTTGTTATTCCAGAAAAACATTTTATTAATTCTGATATTTTCCAATCATCCAAATTATGCTTTCATTTAATTTGATCTATGGCATTATCAGTTTACAAGTACTGGTTTATATCTATGATGATACAATTTGAATATTCTTTCCATTAACAAGTATTTCATTCATAAACCATTACAAATGAACAGAAGCAAGTTTCATTCATGACAGTGCAATGAATATTGAACCAATTTATATCTTGTGTGCAAATAATCAATCAATCTCATAAAATTATATTAGCAGATGAACATAAGCTTTATAGAATTGTTTGCCTTGTTAGTATTTATATCTCATTATTGAAAAGTAAGTAATATTATTTATAAAGCAAATAAATCTTCTGTATTTTTTTAAATGTTATGAATTATTTTTCTTCTTTCAATAAATTATTGTCTTTTACCAAATCCCAATAAACCATCCTAGTTAATGGACAAATACTATTACTTTCATGTCATCCTATTCAATTGGTGGTTATTTACTTTTAAATATAAATAAATAAAAATTTACATGAAGGAATTCAGGTTTACTTTTATTGAAGCCAAGATATGAGCGAGTTAGTTTAATGTGTTTAGTTAAACATATACATTTTTTAATTGACATCAGAGAAAATATAGCAAAACTCTGTAATAACTCTTTGGTCAATTCCAGCCAGCATCCTGTAAATAAAAGTCTTATTACATATAACAATGAAAAATTAAAAAAAGTTTATAATTACAACATACACAATATTTATATTTTAAAATGCAAATAATAACCTTTTAAAATATAATCTTACCTCTTTACCCACTAATCATTTTTTAGTTTGGAAAAGAGGTTTTCAAAAAATTAATCCGCTGTGTAATCTATGTAAGTCTAATGATGAAACTTTATAACATCTTTTTTTTTGTTGCCCATTTTTTCACCATCTTTGGTAAAATATAATTGTAAATGTTCCTCCAAATAGTACTAATGTTTTGTCACTCTTAAATGCATTTAAAAGTGACGTTTTTTCAATCATTAGAATGGCTTTTTTTTTTTTTCAATAGGGATAACAAGATGCACGTTTGTATTTAATCAAACAAATCTTAGCCCTTAGAATATTTATTTGGAAATTATGGACAAAATTAAATATAAAGACAAGTTATTGGCTCCAGAGAAATTGTATAAAGAAACATGGTTAGAGATGTTGATTGATTATTTCAAAGTCTTTTCTTTTCAGATTTATTTTACAATGTATATATAAATTCAATGTTATCTTGTTAATAATAAATATCAGAGAAGATGGATTGAACTTGGAGAGATCTTCATCCTGCAGTGGATTGATAATAGTTGATGATGACATGAAAGCAGTCAACACTTAAATAATACCAATATCAATAACAATCAACAATCTCAATCTGTTGTCATGGCAACCTCATTTTAACAAATGTGCCAGTCAAAATCATGTATTCATTCAACAAGACCAATAATTCAAGCAAAAGTATTTTGAATCCAACCATGCACAAGATACAGATGTCAGGGCAAGGGTGAATCCTAACCTATTTGCCTGAACTATTGCCTCTCTGACTAATGGATAACGTTTGTGGTGACACTAGCAAGTGCTTGGTTTTATTCCATCCCAGCTAGATGTCATGGTTCACAAAGAGACTCAAAATAATAAAGGGTTTATATGAGAAATTAATGATTTAGTGAATTCTGATGATTGCAGAATGGTACAGATGTGATTTGATATCAACTACTAATGGTTTGAACCATAATAATTATACTTCTTTCTGGCAACATTACAAAGAAGTGAATTTAAATCAAAGAAATATTATAAATAAATAGAGTAATTAACATTAGAGATTCAGAATGATGAAAATCTTAAGCTAATTTAAAATAATAATATTACAGGAATTTATTAAGAAATTGAATTAATGTTATACAAAATAAGTTGAGTTTTGTTTATACAACTATGTTATTATATTTCTTGAATTCGTTTTGATGCAGCTTTGATAACAATGTAAAAATTTGTTAATTGGTCTGCCAAGAAACAATCAACAATAAAATATCATTAGCTCTTTTTAAGAAATTAGAAATAAATCTATTCTATATATAAATAACAAAACATGAGTAATATGTATTTAAAATACTATTACATTTAAATCAGTTGTCTATAATGAGTTTAGAAAGCAAAATAGTTCTTAAATAAATAATTGACATTTATATAGTCAGATTTAACTAATTAATTGGGTTGATTGGTAAAGAATGTGCCATCACAGCAGAGAGCATTTCAGGTTTGTAAATAAATATATAGAATGATAAAGGCAGTATGATATTATAGATTACAACAAAAGAATAAATGAGGGGTGTTTCAAACCTCTGGGTGACTGCTAAAAGAAATCCCTGGTATCTAAAGGTAGATGATTAGAGAAATGTTGGCCCTCCAACCAAAACATATCTGTGAAATGTAATAATAGATTTGATGTGCTGGACTTCCCATACACATTTTAATGGCAATGCCAGAAAAGGATCTCTTAGTAGGAAAATACATCTACTATTAAGGCAAAGTCGTGGAATGGACTGGTCATATTTAAAATTCCAAAGGTCCTAAGAGATAATTAGCAAAGCAAGATCGATAATACTAAATGAATGGTTGTAACTATAAAATACATAATGCATTAGATATATAGATAGTGTATCACTAATGAAAATAATAAATAAATTCCTGATTAAAATAACCAGCTCCCTGATGTAATAGAAAATCCCCAGAAACCTTATGTCATTAATGAATGAATCATAAAATATAATATAAAAGGGAAGGCAAGAATTAAAATTAAAATATAAATTGTTTTCCACACTTTCCAAATATTTCATTTATTAGTGAGCTATCAAATAGTTCATCATTGAAGATTACAAAATAAGTCAGTCTTTTAATTAACATAAACAGACTGGGCATCAAATATCAAACTCACTTCTGGTGAAGTTTGACAATATACAGCATAATAAATTATACATCGCAATTTTAATATTTTTCTGACAAATAAAAATATATATATATAAAACATATACTGATAAAATGCTATGATAAATGCGCTTTCAATGATTTTTTTTCAAGACATTTGTTTTACAGAAATTGTGATAGATTTTATTTAATTGATTTAATAAAATTCATAATCCTTTCAGAAATAATTATGAGGGCACTTTTAAGTTGAAGATAATAATAAGATACATAACTTTTAAAATAATTTCAATCATTTAAAATAAATTTATAATATAAGAGGCCCAAAACTAAATGAGCTTTCTCTATTAATTAATTTAATGGAAATAAGTCTTCTAAGATGATTTTTAACTGGAGAAAATAAGAGGGAGAGGGTTTAAAGTTAATTGCTCATGGAGTTTTACACGTGGCAGTTTCAATAAGTCAATATTATAAATAAACCAACAAAAAATTTAAGATAAATTTGCAGCATTAAAATAATGTGAGATATTTATAAGAATTGATAATTTTAAATTTAAGAGAAAATTTTTAAAAGACACATTTTAAAATTAAGTTGTATAAACATTACAGATGTATATAATATAAATTAATATTGATTTAGAAAACAAAGTAAGCTAGAATCAGATGCTTGTGGCAAATTGGAGGTTACCTCAGAACCAATCAGTAGAAACAGGCAGTTATAAAGTCAGATCATTTAGCAGGCTTCCTTGACATAGTACAGTCTCAGGCTAGGTGCTGAGAGCACTGGAATGGCATGGTGATGAGCTGGTGGAACAAAGCTCTGAAAAGCAAACAACCATTCTTTTCACCCCATCATTTCTTTAGGCATGATGTACTATAAATCTAAAATACTCTCTTCAGTGAACTGTTCTTCAATAATCTTCTTATCAAAATTTTCTACTATTTATTTGATCTGGCCTTATCTATAGGATTCAATCTACATTGACAACTACTAATTGCAATTGCTCTAAGCAGTTCTCTGAGGTTGGTGTCTTCTTGGGAGGGAAATCTACAATCCTGCTTTCAACATGCCCCAAGGGTTCATTCTGCTAATTAAAAGAAAACAGCAACAAGCATGATTAAGATTATCAGTCATTGTCATATTAACAAAGCCTATCTAATTAAGATTTAGATTTTAAAAATGTAAATTTTATTCACAAAAATTTTAGGAATTTGGTACATTCTATAAATAATATGATGACTTTCAAATCTGATATTTGATATAAAACATACATACAAATTTACAAAATATTCCTTACAAATATTAGATTGTTTACATAATTGATTCTTTAATGTACATTTATCAAAAGATAAATATAAAATTCTACCAACTGATTAATTGGCAAAATGAACTTTAATAAAAAAAATTAAAATATTTGTAACATTTTATAGATATCTAGGATTCAATTATTTACTTGGTGCCAATTTAATAAAATAAACAAACGTACATTTCTACAAATATTATAAAATAAATAAACTATTATAAAAAGCTTAGTTTTAATTATAAAATAAAATTAATGAAATATAAATTAGATAAAGATTATAATATTGATTACAAATATTGATTATAAATATACTACCACCTATTATGAGATGGGTGTCAGTTAATATACAAGATTGGGTTCAAACCCATACTAGTGCTGATGACATTGACACTAGGTAAAGCAAAAATATGTATTATATTTCCAGCTTCAACAATTAAGGTCAAAATCCATCTTTATATATGGCCTAATATATTTATATAGACACTAATGTTGCAATTCAATGAAGTGTATATAAACCTTATTAAACAGGTAAATATAACTTGTTCTGAATGCAGACGTACAAATAGTCAAAGTTACCTTCAAACTCCACTCCATATGTGTATTGCTTATGTAATAAAGTGAGTAATTCCCAAGTCTAGATAAGTAAATAATGTAAATACATAAAAGTTGATATTTAAACAATTACACAATAATTATATAGTAAAAACATATATGATTACATTTTTATTATATATGTATATGATTTATTTTAGAAAATGGAAAACAATTTTTCCAAAGTGAAAATAAAATAAAATATTTAGACAATGATCTAAGATCAAATAAGTCATCTAACAATAAACTCTAGAGTTTGGATATATTGAAGACAATTAAAACTGACAGAATATTATGGGTTTTTTTTTTAAAAAGTTCTTTTATTAGATTTTATTTTTACATTTTATGTTTCTGCATTTTTTTAATTATTATAATTTTTTATATTTCATGTGTGTTTTTTTAATAAATATAATTTTTTGTTTAATGCGTAATTTTTCTTCACCATTTTAAATAAGTAAAAAAACAGTCTTTTGTAATAATTAGCCCATTGTAGACACAGGAGTCTTTAGCAGTCCTTCATAGTAGAAAATGAAAGGGAAATTAGTACTCATCTGACTTTCCAATTGTCTGAAACCATGTTTCCTCAAAAATAAGTCCTAACCAAAAAATAAGCTCTAGCATGATTTTTCAGGATGCTTATAATATAAACCCTACAGAAAATCTAAGGCCTAGTTAAGATCATCAATAGATCTATTTTGTTTGTCTGCTCAAACACATGATAGACATATTTAATTATAACAAATGAATGTATAAATGAACAATATTATAGGTATTAATTATTTAAATAAATGGTAATATGAATTTATATGGGTCTTTTGTATTTTCTGTCAATTATTTTTGACACATGTAATTCTACCTGTAAAGAGAAACAATTTATTTACCAAAAGTCAGTATATAAAATTATTTAAAATTTTATTTATATATTTCAAGTACTTATTTTATTTATATTTAATATTTATATTTAGAATGCTTAATTTAGTTATAGAGTTTCATCATGGTAGTTTTTAAATGTTCAGATAAAAGAGACAGTTTGATTTCTCAAATATTTTTTTTTCCTAAAAGACTTTATTAAAATAACAAAAATTTAGTAATCAAAGTTTATCTCAAGTTATATTATCAATCTTTCTCCTAAAGAAAGTTTTTAAAAATAATACTCAAGCACAGTTATTACAAGTAATTTGGAAAATGTTTACAAAGCGTGCATTTGATAATGGATGGATATGCTTGTGTCATATATGAATTGTCATAATTCAATATGTTGTATGTTATGTTGGACTTACATATGAAATACAGAAACCTTTTCTGATTTTTTGTGCATACGTTATTTTGTTGCTTTTGTGTGGACAAACCAATCTTAATTGTAATCATTTTTGTTACCACTCCTGTCTCACAAGTTTTTATTAACATTTTATTTAATGATAAATTTAAACAGGATATTCTGATTTCCAGATAAGATGAGTGCTAAAAGAATAAGCTATTTCATAAATACAAGAAAAAAAATACTCGAATTAATTTATTAATTAATTAAAAACTGTAACGGTATGATTATGATCAATGTAATACATAGGATGCCCTGAAAATTGTAGGGGGGGGGGCATTCCAAGATAAAAATGTTACACCTTGTGTAAAAAAAAGTAATACTTGAATAAATATAGATTTTTGTCCATGAAAAAAATAAAAAAAATTCTGAAAATATACCCTATGATGTCTTTTGGAGTAAAAATTAATATAAGACTGATTTTTACTTTCAGAAAAATATGGTAATTAAAATTTTACTAATTTTTATTTAAGCCTTTATTTATGTATAACTAAATATATATTTACTGACCAATGTTGCATTATTAGCTAAATTGATTAGCAGTCGAAATAGCTGTCAATAGAGAATAATTCTGTGTCTCTTAAAAAAAATAATTTTCCCTGGAATTTCACAGGTGATCGGTTTGGTTAGGCAAAATACTATCTCTGCACCATGCAGCCCTTCTAAATAATTTTGAAATGTGTAGTTTTTAAAGTTTTCCTCAGATAACAAACTTGATTGGCTCAATCCTAATGAAACATGCTCATGGAAAATTATCAGGTATATAAATACATGTAAATTGCTCATTAATCAATCTTTTTATTATATACTCAATCTCTTAAATGTTGATAATGAATTACTGATTTGGTTGAATTCTTCAAACGTTGACTTTTAGGTTGTTTATGCAGGTATATATAAAGCACATTTCATAAACTTTGAAAGAAAAAGTGTATGGTATTATAGTACAAAATTTTACAATGCACAAGTAGACTTAAATATTGAAGTAAAGATAAAAAACCTTGAGAAATCTTTCTAAGCACATGAACATTTATTCACCTTGAAAAATTCAAAACACCCACACTTATGCCATGACACAGTCGCCTAGTGCTACAATGCCAGCATAAGGTGCCAACATTACCTGGACTCTTTGACTTACTTAATTCATATAACAGATATATTTCCAATAAAAATGTTTTTTGAAATTATTATATGATTGATTGCAAGACTTGTGTTGTTGTTACAAAATAAAATAGTAAAATAATCTTGACAGGAAACTCACGCATTTGTATGACGAGAGAGATAAAGAAAAGTCAGTAGCTTAGTTTAAAGAAATATTCCTTAAAGCAATGTCTTTATTAGCACGGAAGAAGCAGCCATAAGGATTTTCATAGTATATAGCAATCCAGTAATGTCCAAAACTGATTAACATTCCGGTATTTATCTTCTTTATTGTCTATGTTTACAATAAAATAATTTATTTAATCTTATTCAAAATAAATAATACTAAATGTACCAAGACGGCATTTCTAAGGATTTAATTGAAACCATTATCTTCTTTGCAAGAAAATTCTAACTTAATATTTCAAGTTTGAAAAAAAAAATTTACTTTAAAAAAAGCTGTTAACACACACACACACACATATATATATATATATACAACTTGTAGAGAAAAAAGTTTTGAGGTTGAAAGTATAGAGAACTATGATAGCATAAATTATGTGAAAATAAGAATTGCTAAAAGAAACATTTTTTAAAAGAAATGATATGGATATAAAAGCAGATAGGTTCTGATAGAGATTGCTGAGGATTTAAAAAGCAATATGAATATATTTTTATGCTTAATACAACAGGAATTATACGAAACAAGGAATCTCAATAATTAAATAACATTGTTTTATATTTCTATGATAATTATTATTTTTATGAGAACATCTTATGATAGTGGAAATTAGTGGAAAAAATGAAACTTAGAATTATTAAAAAATGTTTTATACATGTAATATAATTACAGGATTTCTTGCTTTGAAATATAAATCTTATTTTAAAGAAAGTAGTTAAGCATAAGAGAAACTGGATTAAACTTGGAGTAATCTCTTAATAGAGAAAATGATTCACTTAACAAATGAAGATTGCTTGCAAAATTTCATATAAAGTGACAGAGAGTGTATTGAATTACTAAGTTGGTAGATAGTATTGATGTGGTAAAGTGGAGATGAAGGATTAATTTATTCTAAAAAATTTGAATATATATATATATATTCATGTGTACTGGTATGTCTATAATTCAATGTGATATTAAGGGCACTGTGTGGGTAAGAAGAGCCTTTGTCTAAGTTAAATTCTGATTTCACAATCCCATGAACATAAAATTTGTAAATTAAAAAAAAGAGGAATTCTATAAAATTTTAATCAATAACAGAAATAGAAGCAATAGAACATTAAAAAATTATAATTACACTTTTATATTTTTATTTACATATTAATTTTTCTGACATTGATGATCCCATAATAACTTCTAGAAATTTTTCTCCACATAGTAAATAATAACAATACTATGATTCCGAAAACTTCCAACAAGATTTGTCTTTAAGAAAATTTTTATTATTTTACTGCCTAGTAGTAATTTTAATTAATTTTTATGTTTACAATTTTTGCCAAGTGTCTGGAATGTATTTAATGTAAAATCAGAAGTTTGAGGTTTTTCATTTATTGAGCACAACTTTTTCAACTTCTTTTTCTCTTTTGAGCTTCCAATCATTTGACATTTTGTTATTGTGACCTGGACTGAGGAGATAGGAACAAGCAAATTTAAATCTTTTGCGACTAAAATTAGAATGAACATAGTATGCAATTATTCAGCAACAAGAAAAGTAGTTTAACATTAGTTTAATGCAAACAATTAATGATGTATTTAAAGGAATTAATATACATATGTATAAAACTCAATATAAACATAGGCAGTAACTTACTATATAAGAAACCTGATATCTAGTTTACCAGCCTTTAAAATCCCCACAGCTCTGTTGGGTTTACTAATACCATATTAAGATCAAGGTAACCTGTAGAAACCCTACACAGCTTATTATCACAGCCATAATACAATTCTCTGTGATACAATATCTTATGGCATTTTCTTCTCCTTTGCTTCCATAGTCTAAACAATCATGCAGTTCCATTCCCAGATTATGAAGAAAAAAATTTTTTCTTGATTCCTTATATAATGGCTTGTTTTCATTATATTTTCTGAAGTACAATTGTTATAATAAGGTTGATGGTGTCTCACTAATATGCTTATAAATACACAACCTGTTTTTATACATAAATAAAAATCATTTACATCTGTTCTTTGATTAATTATCTAGAATAAAGATACATATAATATATCATGTCTTAAACATCCAGAATGATCAATGATTCCAAAATATCAAGCATAGAAAAACAATCTCTCTACAAGTATATTAAAACAATCAATTAAACCATTCTTAAGTTTATGATTGCTATACATGATTTATCAGTAGGGATGTTGAAAACTTTGTAATTTACTTGTATCTTTCTAAGTTTAAGCATGTCTTTCTATCCTATGAATGCTAAGGGACTGACATTCATTATTAGTTACTATTAATAGAAAAATCGATTTCTTTTGTAATTTTTGATTATAATAACAATGACAATAAATTTTACTTTTACTATGAAACATTTTGACTGCCTCAATAATAACACATTTATTGACAGATTTTTCAACTCATGCACAGGCTATTTAAAACCTCCGAGATATTTATTGACCTTAGTACAATTTTTAAATAAGCAAATATTTTTCAACAATAAAGAGAAATTTGTCATTCAATATGTCACATATACTCAAAGTCATTTGAAAACATAACATCTTTATAATATTGTAAGAGTTATTATAACTAGGAATACCTTCAGATTCATAGCAACATCACTGAGAACAGCATACCTAAATGTAACTGATATGGCACTCAAAATAAAATGACGTTTGAAATTAAATATCTCAATATACCTTTTGATTGCATTAATGATATTCATCACCCATCACAATTTTTCCTTTGATTTAAAAACAATTTAAATAACCTTGGAATCTGTGGTTATGATACACCCTGTTATATCTCAATGCTTCCATAAATTTAGACAGATCTATTATTTTTACTCATCATCATCATCATTTGCAATCATTAATTCATTGCAGGATAAAAATCTATCCACATTTAATGCATATCATTGCAGCCATCCACTAAATGTCTTTATTCTATCCATATATTTGACATCTGATCTCTTTCTAGCTCTTTTGAAATCTTTTTTGATCTAGTTTTAAATTTTAACATGTATTATCATCTCTTTTAGAAACAAATCAAATCTATCACTAATTTAGTCTGTAATTTTTTTCAATAATGTTAATGGTATCTGCTTGTTCTCTCACCCAAGTATTTAGCATTTGATTACTTTTTGTTCTTCCCAGCAAATAACTGTCCATTTATTATTGAGTTGCTTTGAAGTCTCTAATTTATCTTTCTATTAAATGCCCAAGTTTCAGATCCATAAGTAAGAACTTCACATGATCACTTTTCCTATACTAGCACATTAATACTGTATGGAGAGTTTTGCTCTGTTTAAGTAAGAACTTGTTATTTTATATTTTAAAATTTGCATTTACTTCTTGATTTATTACTACTATTATTTTAAAGATTGAAAGTTTAATCCAATTTCTCATGACCATTTATTCTTTTTTTTTAAACATTACAGCAGAAATACTTTATCGAATCTATCTATCATAACCATTTTATTTCTTGGTTTTTACAATATTTTGAGATCCATTTATTATGTGATTTATCAATATGTTTAATTCTATTTTAGTTATTTAACTCTTTTTTTGATACCAGTGATACCTATTTATTTGTTCATCCTCTATTTTCACTTTAGTTCTGCCTTGTTATTACCAACATATATCTCTTTATATTTCATTACTTATTCAGATATCGCCAAATTACTTTCATTATTAAGCATAGAGTTACAGATTTATAAGCAAAAGATTAACAAGTACTTACATTAAAATGCTTCACTATCAAGCTCATTGACATTTTTTTTAATATTGAATTATTATTAACAAAATCATTCTATTCAAGTTCAATTCTATGATTAGTTGCTTTCCATTATGTTTTCATGTATATTAATGTGATCAAAATATTCATAGTTAAGAACTATTTCTAATTTATTACTCGATTTTTTCTCCATTTTTCAAAAGTTAAGGAACATTATTTTAATGTTTTCAGCATTTATTTTAATTCTATAATTGTATTTCTTTAGTCTTTTATCATTTGTTTTTAATTCTGCATTTCTGTTTCATTAAATACTTTTTTATAACATTTTTTAAAGCTATGAATCACTAATTTCAAAAATAAACACATAATTTTCAAAATCTTGATGATATAAGTAATCTCCATTTATTTGTATTTCTTTAGTTCCCATTTCAATTTGGTAATGTACTTCAAAAATCTGTTCTAAAAATTTTTGTAAGATGTAATCACCCCCCCCCCCCGTACCCTTCAATTAAAGTTAATCTTTTTATAATTTAATACATTGCAATTCATTGTTTCTAAAATAGATAATTAATTTCAACATATAATATCTTAGTATAAATTTTTCTTATTTTATTTTATTTTATAAGTCCTTTTTTATATTCATATACACAATGGCTACAGAAAGAAGTTTGCTATTGACTGAAAGAAAATCTTTTGATTTCATTTCGAGGCCTTAAAGAAACTAAGCAGGGAAAATTTCTAATAATTACTCTATAAGATCTTCCCATTGCAGCTGTAATTTTTATATGATTATTTATATACTGTAGTTTACAAATATGGTAGAATTGCTCACCAACACACAGCCAGTTATGATGCGTTTATTCGTTTTTATCTCGGAGTTAAAAATCAAGAAGAATGGTATTTCTTTTTTTTTTGCCTGATAGTTGTTAACTGAAACATCACATAAGTTTTTTGAAGACAGAATAAATGAGGGTGGGAATGAAACTTTTTTAAAAAAGTGATATTTCAATCACGAAAGACAAAACTAATTTATGACCTTCATTTCCAAAAGTTTGTAAAGTCACCAGCCAAGCAGTTGGATAATGTGGAGTGTAAACAATTCAATGACCAATTAATAAGGAAAATAAATACCACAAAGGTAAAACAATATCTTGGTATTAACAGAAAACCTATTTCTGCAATAAGAAGAAAATATACAACTATAACTAAAATATTACATGATATCACAAAATGCATGAAAGAGTTGTATAAAAAAATTATATAATAGAGATCAAAAAAACAAATTATCCTCTACGATTACTACATCTTGTAAGTTGCCCAGAATTTAAAGTGAAGAAGTGAATTGTGCCATTAAATGTATGAAAGTGGGAAAATGATAAAATCATACTTAACATTTGAAAAGAAGCAAGTGAAAAAATAGAAAAATTGTTAACAAAGTTACATTCTAAATGTCTAAATATAAAGAAGGTACTATATGATTGGAAAAATGCAATTGCAATAATGATATTTAAAAAAATATAATAAAAAGGTATTAAAAGTTATAGAAGAATCATTGCTTTATCTTTTTATACAAATCTTTTGCCAAGATGATTACAACTTATCAACAGAGAACATCTTGAATTCAAAAGTGGATTTAGCATAGTGAATAACATACTAGTACTGAGAAAAGTTTTATACAAAAATAATGAATATGAGTTGCCATTATTCTTTGAATAGGTAGAATATGAAAAAGCATTTGCTTCTATAAGTACTTTTTTTCATTGACTAAATCATTGGTTCACCAAGATACCTATTCTAGATATAAAAACATAATGGATATAATTAATCATAGAATTAACTATGGGGAGTTTTTGAAAAAAATAATTTAATATTGAATTTGTTTAAAGAGAAAGAATTTTAATAAATATGTTTTATCAGTTTCTATTTCTGAATCCAAGACATGACCACTTAACATAAGATCAACACATATCTTCAGACTCATTCAGTGAAATAATGTGTGTTAGGTGTAGCAACAAGGAATCAAAAATGCAATCCATAGGTTTGAAAATAAACAGGTATTACTGATATAATTGAAAGATTAAAATATTAAAATGCAGGTATTCTGGAAATATTGGCAGAACAGATGACAACAGATGGTAAACTAAAATTTTAAATTAGATGTCATGAGATTGTAAAAATTATACTAGAGACCACACATGAGAGGAATGTATAAAAGATAAATTTTTAGTGATGTGATGTGAAAAAAAAGTCTAGAGATATGGAAAATTAATAAACTTAGAGAGATCATCTTTCATCTATGTTTTGATCATTTCCTACAATTATTTTTAAAGCCTATTATATGCAGAACATGTTTATAAAAATACACAGTAACAATGACAAAAATTCATTCAATGAAATTTATATTATATTCTAAAATCAAAATGTAATATAAATTTATAAAAGAATTATTTGGATTCTATAAAATATAGTACAAATTAATGTGAATATTTATAATATTATTATCATGCATTTTTGTAAATATTTTATAAACCATAAATTTAGACATATATATTTGTAGAAATAAACTTTGGTAATGACCATCTTTATGAAAATGTGAATTAAGATATCACCATATAGTACATTTATTCTTTACACCTTGCATGACTTGAATCAATGGTATAAAATATTGACTCAAGAGTTAGTTCATAATTCACTATTAATCCTCAAATGTCATATGATTCTTTGAACAACAAACAATAATTAAATTACTATATCTCTATTGCATATTACTCATAATCTAACTGATACCTACATAGAAGACATTATTATTGTATCATCATTAATATAACACCTCGTGTATAACTCGTATTACATAAAGTAAATAAAATTTCACAATAAATAATACTCTCGAATCAAATACTCAAAGGTTTATGACTAATACCGTATTACTAAATTTTCTCACAGAAACTAATTACCAGAAAACCTCTTAATATAAATGCTGTCTACGTGAGCTTACTAACCTGAGTGTGTACTCTAACAATATCTATTTAATATGTATCAGCCAAAATATAATTATGGAATATGTGCTACTTGCTAAGGAAGGAAGGACAATAAATTAATGTTTGACATCGTGTTGCAAATATGATTATCAAACTAAAAATAAATAAATAAAAGTAAATGTTAATAGTAATCAGTAATGGTATTTTAAAATAAAATAATACAACAGTACATTAAAATTTCGTCTTTGAAAAAAAAAATGGAGAAAATGTACAATTTAGTTAAACTATATAATGAAATAGAAGGATAAAAAAGTAAAAAAATTACATTAAATATTAACAGTTGGTTATTTGTTCATGGGAGACATACTTATAATGAAATTGAATATTATATTAACTAAGAAAATAAAACCTTAGTCTCATCTGGGACTTCAAAGCAAAATATGTCTATTGAGAATGACATGAGCTAGTAGAAAATCATATTTATTTGATAAAAACGTTTTTAGATAACTCTCAGTCAATGCATTTTTTTTTTTTAAAAAAAATCAATTTTAACTTTTCGTTGTCTGTTCAGAGAGAAAACATTTACTAGCCGGAAAGCGATTCAAATGATGGGGCAAAAATATTTATAAGTTCACCTACTGTATAAATATTTAGATTTTAAAAAGTCTTTATATATATATACTACATGCAAGTTCCAAATAATTTTAACGGTAAAAATAATAAAATGTATATCTTAATTAATCAGTAGCGATTTCGATTACGTTGTAATCCTTATCAACTATTACTTTACAGTTGATAAGGATTATTACGTAATCGAAATCGCTACTGATTAATTAAGATATATATTTTATTATTTTTACCGTTAAAGTTATTTGAAACTTATATATGTAAGAAATAAGTAGGCAGATATATAGACACAAAGTCAACACAAATAAATACGATAAATTTTAAGCAGATAGGGAGGGATAAAAGTATGCACATAGATAAAAACATATATAATTAGTAGGTAATTAGATAGATAGATAGATAGATAGATAGATAGATAGATAGATAGATAGATAGATAGATAGATAGATAGATAGATAGATAGATAGATAGATAGATAGATAGATAGATAGATAGATAGATAGATAGATAGATAGATAGATAGATAGATAGATAGATAGATAGATAGATAATTATAATAAAAGTCATATACAACAGCTATATAAATTAACAATATTCAAATAAAGCATCAATAAACTAGAATAATATCTTTATATAGAGATCTATTATAACTTCAAAGAATTGTAACATAACCTTATATAGAATAAATAATACATACATTATACATTATATATGCTCTTATATAATTTTTCATATATATATACTATCTTATACATATATGATATTATATATAATTTGTATACTTTATGAATTATTTGTTCTGTATATTAATATGTTATGTAGTCAATTCTAGGAAGATATATTGAATCTTTATATAAAGGTGTTATTCTATTTAACTGATGTTTTATTTTATTATGGGTTGTTACTTTACTTCCATTATGGAACATCTGCAGTATTTGGTTAATGTTAAAATAGATTAATAGTTAAAAAGGGCATTCAACTTATAATGCAGAAAAAGACTTCTTACATATAATTATTTTTAATATATACATATTATAACTTTTGTATATGATTTTTATTATTTATTACAATTTATATGAAAGAACAGTGTGATGAATTTCATTAATTTTTGATAGATAAATAAAAAGTTACGTAGGTGGATAGATAGGAAGGAAAACATTGATATATAGATAAATAAATAGATAGATAGATAGATAGATAGATAGATAGATAGATAGATAGATAGATAGATAGATAGATAGATAGATAGATAGATAGATAGATGGATGGATGGATGGATGGATGGATAGATAGATAGGCAGGCAGGCAGGCAGGCAGGCAGACAGACAGACAGACAGACAGACAGACAGACAGATAGATAGATAGATAGATAGATAGATAGATAGATAGATAGATAGATAGATAGATAGATAGATAGGATTATATTCATTAACATTAAGTCATCATTATCAATTATTATTAATCTATCTGGGATTACTTCCAAGTTCCATCAATCTTCTCTGATTTCTAGCTTCTCTTCTCCACATCACCCCCTATGCACTTTTTTATTTCATCCATTTCACATATGGTCTCTTTCTGATTCTCTTACAATCTATTAAAATCCAGTTTAATATTTCAAGCATCCATCTATTATCATCTCTTCCAGAAATATGTCCAGGTCAATTCAACTTTAGTCTTTTAATCCTTTCAATGATGTCAGTTACACCAGTTTGTTCTCTTACCCATGTATTGTGCTTTTGATCTCTTCTAGTTACTCCTAACATGCATCTCTCCATACTTCTTTGAGTTGTCTAAAGTCTCTGTATTGCTCTTCTATTAAGTGTTCAAGTCTCACATCCATAAGTAAGAATTGATAAAACACATTTATTAAAAATCTTTCATTTCAAACACATACGCAACATTCCTTCTAATATGGAGTAATATCTGCCAAAAGCACTCCAAGTTTAATTCTATAATTAATTTCATCCATTATGTTTCCATTTGCAGTAATAATCTGACCAAAGTATTTGTAGTTGTTAACTTCTTCTAATGTATCCTTATCAATCTTTATTTTCATCTTTTAAAAAAATCCTTTGAGCATTACCTTAGTCTTGTTAACATTAACCATTAGTCCTACTTTTTTACTCTTATCTGATAACTCTTGCAACATTTCCTGAAGCTCTGAAATATTATTTGCAAAGGAAACTACATCACATGCAAAATCTAAATGACTTAAATGATCTCCAGTTATTTTTACTCTTTTAGCTTCCCATTTTAATCCACAAAATATGTTTTGCACCATTGCTGTAAAAGGTTTTGGAGATATGAGTGACTTCATCGTACACCCTTCTCAACATTAACTTTATTAGTATTATTATGTAATCTAATTGTTGCTGCTGCATTTTTATAAATATTCTTCAGAATATGACAATATTGTGGATCTATACCTTGACAAAAAATACTTATAGAATCAGATGCCTTTTCATATTCTACAAATTCAAAGCATAATGATAACTTTTATTCATTGGTTCTTTCTAAAACTTCTCTCAAGACTTGGATATAATCAATTATACTAAAACCATATTTAAATCCATCTTGTTCTTTTGGTTGATTGAAATCCAAAGTTCTCTGCAGACCAAGTTGTAATTATCTTGGTAAAAATTGTGGATAAAACTGATAGAACTGTAATTTCTAATATCTTCTTTATCACTTTTTTTTACATATTAATACTGTATTCTTCTAATCATCTTTTACATTTTTATCATTTAGACATTTGGTATATAACTTTGCCAAAAAAAATTCTTTCTTCAACTGCTTCTTTTAAGATATTGATTATAATTCCATCATTACCTGGAGCTTCTCTCTTTTTTATAAATTTAATTGTATATCTCACTTCTACATTTAAAATCCTTGATAATTCGGAATATATAATAGTTGTTGGAGGTACTTATTCTTTATTACTATATAATTCTTGATAAAAGTCTTCTGCCCATTTCATGATGTCATCTCTCTTTTTAGTAATAGTTTCATCTTTTTATCTTATTGCAGATATAATATAATTACCAAAATCAAAATGTTGTTTTACAATCTTGAAACTTATTTTCTTCTATAGCTTTCCTTGCTAGTTCACAATCATACCTTCTTATATCATTATCAACTCTTTTTATATAAAAAAATAAAAGACAATATTTATAATGTAATTAAAATTAATACTAAGTTAAGAACTCTTTCCATATCATACAATTCATTTATGCCTCCATTCTCTCTATCACATATATTTTAGAATGTTTATTGATCTCAGTTATTTTTACTCATCTAGTAATTTATTCAAATTACTATTCAAACATAAAATATTTTTTCTGTACATAGTTTTACCTTTAAGCACATCTATCAAGATTTAGGAAGAAATTATAAAATCTTTTAAATATTTCATCAACATTTGATGCCTCCTATATTATTATTTACCTAAATTATTATGGATGAGAAACTGATTTTATTAAATACTATATTCAATAATATATCGTAATAAGAAGGATGGAGGTTTTTTCAAATATGAGGTATCATATTTTGGCAGTCAGTCATTATCTTAATGATTCTACCTCCAATTTACCCTGGCTTTTTTCCTGAGTACTTACTGTATATACTATCCTCATTTCTTTGTGGGAAACTCTCCCATCTCCTTCCAATAAATATATGGGCATCACACAAATTACTCCCACTTAACTATTCCTCAGTTCTCCAGGATGATATTTTATCCTATCCTGGAATTTTAAATCATCTTCTTGATTGTGTATTTGACATCTATTACTCTACTAATTTTAAACTAACAACTTAATATAATCTTACAGTTAGCATTATGTTCGCCACACACATACTTTCACATTATAACTCATGATTACTTTCTTCTTATATTTAAGCATACCTTTAACATTATATACCAAATTTCAAACATAATTTTTTTAAATTGTCACTATGACAAATACTTTGCATTTATATTTCATTTTAAACAAGAAAAATATTGGTGATAAATTTAAAATTAAATTATTATTTTTCAAACCCACTTCCAGTTTCTAATTTAATATTACCATAGTTACTCTTTAAATGTATACCATTCTTCACACATTGAGTTATTTCTTCTATCTTTTCTCTATTAAAAGACATGTATAGTTAAATAAAACATGAACAAACAAGCACATATTAACTGGACAAAATTTTAAATTGGATGCATCCTTCCTTCTTAGCTAGTTTTAAATTTGCATACACATAGTCTCACTCTTCAAAATGCACTACAAAAAGTTTACTAAATATTATTAAAAATCTGACATTATTCTCCCATGCAGCACAAGCTTTAAAACATGTTCAAATAAGTCATCAATAAGTTTACTTTTTGATGTCTTTTATTTTCCTGACATTCATTAGTCTTGTAATATTTTAAAAGCATATTGGATAATTCATTTAAATTTCTAGCTTGTAGTACATTTTAATCTCAGTTATGTTTGCTCATCTATCATTAAAAGTTACACGGAATTTTTTTTCTAAATATAAGTTAAACATTTTCTTCAGAATTTTACAAAGAAAAATATTTCTTAGAAATCAATTGTTTAATTCAAAATAAAGATTAAATTTCTTTTCATACATTCCTCATGACAAATTAAGTATTTTTAACATTCTACAAAATATTTGTATCAACTTTACAATTTTAGTTTTAGGAATTTTTAATCTGTTTTTCATGTTTAAGCTGTGATCAATGAAAATACTTATTTAGGATACATAAATGAATGCTTTCTTATATGATCACAATTACGTTTATTTTTAAAGCCATATAGTGGTTTCCACTTTATCATGGTTATCCCAGACAAAAAAATTAAAATAACAAGTTGGATTTTTCAAACTTCTTTGTGATTATCTTGGCTACAAGAAAATGATCAAGATTGGCACTTTAGTCATAAGGAAGATTAGTTTAGTTTACTCCTAGGTATTAATAATTATTTGAAAATATTTTATAATCTTAGAGTACTTTTTAAAGATGATTAAAATTTTAAAATTTTTAAGTTTTATAATTCTTTTTCTGCGAAATAAATTGAGATTGCTATTTGCTTTTAAGTTTTTCTTGAATCTTTTTTTTTTCCAGATTGTCTGATGTGTTTTTTTTTTAAAAAAAAACCAGGATAAAGTGACGTCAGGGAAATATTTATTCAACTCTCATTGGTCAACCCCAAATCAACTTGTACAGTTTTTAACTTTTTCTGTTTCTATTTTAAAATAATTGAAATTAACAAAAAAAAAATTATTTTTAAACAAAATTAATTTAAATCATTACTTGGAAACCAAATTTCAGTTCTGATCATCTTTTTAATAACTGATATTATTAATTGAATTTATTCCTAAAGTTTGATAATAAATATTTTTGTTTAAAAGATATTACAATTACAATAACTTTAAAATAAATTCTTATCTTGTAATAAATAATTGGCTCTTCTTTCATTGACTACAATTTTATGTTTTTAGATTTTAAAGAAGCATTATATTGAAAATAAATTAAAGTCAAATTTATAAGCAACAATGTTTATTTAGATTGGCATTTGTTGTATTAAGATTATATAGTAGATTATATTAGAAATGATTATAAATAACAACAATTATTTAATCTCTACAGAAGTTTCTTTTTAAACTTTATATATTAAATGATTTTTTACTGTTATACCCATGTTTGTAGCATTACTATTATCTTAATTTTAAATTTGAAATTTTAGAACTATAATTTACATTTTATATGCCATTCTTACCATGGAAAGCTGATCAAAATGCCTATATAAAATTAAAGATTGATATCCTTTGCTATAGCCAGCATACGGCATATTCTGCCGCCATCTTGAGTAGCAATATGTTAATATTTAAATCTTATTAAACTCTCACACCAGTAACGTTCGCACATGTATTATCTACTTTCCATAAATTATGAATACTAACACAATTACACTGTTTATTCAATACATTATCTGTACTATTTATAAAATCAGATTCTTTAATTTTTCTTTTCTTCAAATCATTTTCCATATGCAAAATAAAAACTCTATCAAAGCAGAATTCTCCTTTACAAATCACTGCTTGTTCTGCAAAAACAGATTTATATCTATCTGCAGAATAACAAACTTATTATATAATAATTCATTCTCCCTAATCCTCTTTTTCAATGCACACTTAGTCTCCAATGTACCTATATCCACAATGACATATCATTTTATATATAATATTACATTTGTTGCATTTATCAACACAATCTTTACCATTAATAACCAATCTTCTAGTATTTACACTCACATTAAATGCAACATTAAAATCAGCAGATACCAATGATGTAATCTTATTACAAACAATATTATTTACATAAGGCAATGATATCCACCTTTTCTTTTCCATATTATCTCTTCTCCATATATTTCTAAACCTATACAGTGCACATAAAATATTTTTACTACTATATTCCACACCCAATAAATCCTTCACATATCTTTCAATATTAATCATTTTATCACTCTGAAATTTACACAAAACATCATTTCTAAAAAGAAATGTTCTAAAACCAGCCAATTTATAGGTAATTGGAACATTTGAATTTGAAAGAACAACTCCTCTAATTGATAATGGTTTCAACACCATTTTATTATTAATTTTATTATCTTCTTTCTATCAAATCAGATTAAAATATTTTATACTCTTCTCACTATCTTCAGAAATAATAGTTTATGTTAAGACATCAATATCATTTAATTTAATAAACAGTTTTTGAACTATCATATTTGATCCTGCAATAAACATATCATCTACATATCTAAAATAACTTTTAACACCGAACAAAAAGTATTCTTTTAAAATCATTCCTTCATAATATAACACATAACTACATATAATTGCTAATACAAGAAAACCCATAGGACAAACTTCATTCATCATATACAACCAATCTTCAAATGTAGCTATCAAATTCTGATCAATAAATAATAAATCCTTCACAAACATACAATAAAACTTGTACACTCCTTTTTCATGTGAAACTTGATTAATAATATTAATAGACTCCTTACTTTTTATTGAATGATATAATTCTGCAACATCCAATGTAAATAATCTATCATCATTATCCAAAACAATATCATCAATCTTTTTAACTAAATCAAATGAAGATCCAATTGTATAATCACCAAAATTCAATTCATCATGCAAAAACTTTCCAACAAAAACTGCTGCATGAAAATACATACATCCTCCAAAATCCAACATCAGTCTAATAGGTAATTTTTCTTTATGCATTTCCAAATTTCCAAAAATCCTTGGCATAATTGCAGCTGATGGATAAAGAGATAGATACAACTTCCTATTAAACACTTTATTTATGGCTTAAGTACGGTATTAGTAAATTTCAATCTCACTGTATCAATATAATAAGAATTTATCAAATTAAATTTCAATTTTTCAATTTGCTGATGAACTTTTCCTCTATATAAACTATTCAACATCAAACATGATCTTCCACCTTTATCTTCTTTAATGCATGTAATATAATTATCTGATAAATATCTCCTTATTAAATTAATTTGTTTATACCTAGAATCTTCACACTTATCTCGAGTAGGCTGCATCTCGTAAGCACTTTCTATTGTTGCAAAAACCTCCATTTTATAGTTTTTAATTGGACCTCCAACAAACTTTATTATTTTCTCCAAAACTGAAATGTCAAGCAAATCCAAAGATTTATCAATTAAACTCGCTCTATTCGATTCTTTTTTCGTAAAGCCACTCTTCTGCTGAGACTGTTTATTAAACAAAAAATTAAACTTTTTATTATATTTCCGCCTTAATCTCCATTGTAAAAATTCTTTATAAAAATCAAAATTATTTTTAAAATCCAACCAATTTTCAAATTCATTACAAATAAATTTTTTTAAAACAGTCATATTTTTCCATTGATTTTAATTTTTAACCCTTTTCCCGCCTCTTATGAGGCCTCTCGTTGACATCTGATGTCACTCTAACTCTGCCAGTTCTTATGCTAAAATATTCGTTTGACAGGTATTGATTAGGTTTTTAAAAGTTCTGTAAGATGGTGCCCTCTTCCGAATTATTTTACAAGTAAAAAATAAAAAAAAACGCATTTAAACCTAAACAAAGAAAGAACATTGTCAGTCATTGGTTGTCAGCGAGCTCTCAGCTGAAAAAGACATTCTGATTGGCTGGAAAGAACAAAGAAACTGCCTGATCAAAGAAAATAAGAAAAACGCTGAGATTTTCATTTTGAATGCAATTTTAAGTATTAAAAAAATATAATTTCAGAAATTAAACTAGTTTTTTAAAAAATATACTAAAAAACAAAATTATTTTCAAAAAATATTGAAGATTTTAGTAAAAATATTTAAGATTTAGCAAAAAGAAATCTTTACTTTTCCAGAACGTAACATTGAAAAAAAGTGTTTGCGTCACCACTTTTTTGTTTAGACATTCGCTTTATATTTGCCGAAATTGAATATATTTTATAATAAATAAATAACAATTTATTTTTGAAAGAACTTTCGTTCTCTTTCAATACCCTGAAAAATTAGTAATATACTTTTTATAAACGTATCTGAGTTGAATTTAATATTATAGGCGAATATGTTTTAACAATAGGCTTTGTCTTCAGTTTGTGAGTTGGCCAATTAAAAGATTTGATTTTTACCTCATACAACCAATAATATAATTAGCAGTTTAAGGGTTAACATCATGAATTTACTACTTCAGTAATAATCAATTGTTTAACTTTACCAATTACTATTTTAAGATCATCAATTATGTCATTAATATTTAAATACACAACAAAAGTTCGGATAAATATTACTTCTTTGACAAAGTTTTAAAAATTCAATCCTCTGAGAAAGTTTAATAAAACGTTTATAATTCCTTCGCCATTCAGTCAATAACCACGGAACCATATTACTATAGGGCATGTAGAAATTCCCGATAAAATAAGTAAAATCAAATAATATAAATATAATAAAAAAATCCACTAGAATAAAACAAATGCCTATATAAAATTGAAGATTAATATCCTTTGCTATAGCCAGCTTATGGCATATTCTGCCATCTTAAGAAGCAATACATTAATATTTAAATCTAGTGGATTTATATACAAATGTATATAATCATTGTCAATCATTATCAATTCATTGCAGAATGAAGGTTTCTCCAACAATCCATCTAATTCAATCTCTAGCTTCTCTTCTCAACATAACTCCTGCATACGGTTTCATTTCATCCATCCATCTCACATGTTGTCTCTTTCTGGGTCTTTTACAATCTCTTGAAATCCAGTTTAAGATTTTAATTGTTCATTTATTATCATTTCTTCTAGCAACATACAGCTTAACTTCAGTCTTTTAATTTTTCAAGGTTGTCAGTAAAACCTATTGTTCTTTTACCCACATATTGTCTTTGACCTCTTCTTGTTACTCTAACATACTTTCACCATACTTTTTTTGAATAACCTAGAGTCTCTGTATTGCTTTTCTATTAAGTGTTTAAGTCTCAGATACATAAGTAGGAACTGGTAAAACACATTTATTAAAAACTTTCCTTTTCAAACACATAGGCATATTTCCGTTTAATATTAATTAATATCTATCAAAAGCAATCCAACCAAGTTTAATTCTATGTTTAATTTTATCCATTATGTTTATATCTGCAGTAATAATCTGCCCAATGTATTTGTAGGTGTTTACTTCATCTAACTCATCATAATCAGTCTGTATTTTCATCTTTTATAAAAATTTATTGAACATTAGGTTTTTTTTTACATTTACCTTTAGTCCTAGTTTCTTAACTTTCATCTGACAACTCGTGCAACATTTACAGAAACTCTAAAGCATTATTTGTAAAACCAAGCTTACATCATCTTCAAAATGTAAATGACTTAAATAATCTCCATTTACTTTTACTCTTTTAGCTCCCCATTTTAAACCACAAAATACTTTTGCAGCACTGCTGTAAAATATTTTAGAAATATGCAGTCACCCTGTCTTACATCCTTCTCAATGTTAACCTTTCAAGAATCATTATCTAATTTAATTTTTGCTGTTGCATTTTTATAAATATTTTTCAGACTATAACAATATATTGGGTCTATACCTTGATGATCCAATGTTTTAATCACTGAAGAAATGTTTATAGAATCAAATGCCTTTCCATAATCTACAAATCCAAAGCATAATGGCAACTGATATTCATTTGACCTTTCTATAACTTCATCCAATACTTGAATATGATTTGCTATAATAAAACCACTTTAAATGCAGTTTGTTCTTTTCATTGGTTGAAATCCAATGTTTTGTGTAGACAAGTTGTAATTATCTTGATTAAAATTTTGTATAAAACTGACAAAAGGCTGATAAGTCAGCAATTTCTAATATATTCTTTATTATAGTTTTTAAATATTATTATTAATACTGCATTCTTCCAATAACTTGTTACATCTTTATCATTTAGACAGTTGGTAGATAACGTTGCCTTTTTTTTTATTTCTCCACCTGCTTCTTTTAATATATCATTTATAATTCCATCATTACCTGAAGCTTTCCCCTTTTTCATAAATTTAATTGCATATCTCACTTCTTTATTTAAAATTCTTGGCAATTAAGGAGGTACTTGTTCTTTATTACTATATAATTCTTGATACAATTCTTTTACCCATTTCATGATGCCATCTCTTTTTTTAGTAATAGTTCTATTTTTTTTTTGTATTGCAGATATGTTTTTTACCATTAATAAAATGTAGTTTTATACTCTTGAAACTTTTATTCTCTTCTACAGTTTTCCTTGCTAATTCACAATTATACTTTCTTATATCATTATCAACTTCTTTTCACACCATTTTACAAAATTTGAGTTATTCAATCCTCTTTAATTCATCATTTTTATATATCTTCATATTCTGTCTTTTCTTCATAAATTCTCTTGTTCAGTAGAAATTTTATTGGTCAATTGCTATTTTTTTCTACCAGCCATCTTTGTTGCAGTTTTTCAAAAGTATATCAGTTATTTTCCTATTAATTTCATTCAAATCTGAATCATGTTCAAAATCTACTAATACTTGAAATCAATTTGCAAGTTTTTATTTTAATTCATTACAATGTTTCTGAAGATTAGGAATATCAACTGTAAATAATATTGCTTTTCTTTATAATTTTTGTCTAGCTAGTTTTGCAATAACAAGTATCTTACATCTTACTATTTGATGATCATTTCCTGTGTTGAATTTATTAAGAACATTACAATCTTGAAATATGTATTTTCTATTAGTCAAAATATAATACAACTCTGCTATATTTTTATTTGGATGCCCCCATGTCCATTTATTTTTAACATTTTTCTCAAAATCAGAATTTATAATATAATATTTTTTTCTACAAACTCCACAAGTCTATGTCCTCTCTCATTTCTATAACCATAACCAAATTTAGCTACAACACTTTCATCCTTCATTTGTTTATCAAATCTAGCATTAAAGCCTCCCATAACAATTTAAAAATGTTGTTTAGTATGATCAAAAGCTTTTTGTACACCCATATAAAAATCTTCTACTACTGCATCCCTTTGAGAACTTGTTGGGACATAAAATTGAATTATCACTAATTTTCCACTCTATCTAATATACCATCAATGTCCACAATGTTGATCTTCAACTTTTTATTTATAATGAATCCTACTTCACTTGTATTTCCAATATTTGTGTCTTTGTAGTAGAATACATGTCCACTTTTTAAATCAATTGTCTCACCTTTTCTTCTAACTTCACAAAATCCAATAATGTACCATTTAATATAAGACAGTTTTTTTTCCAATTCTTGCCATTTTCCTTCACTTGAAAGTGATCTGCAGTTTTAAGCACCTAAATAAAAAGTCATCATCAAATGGCAGCTTTGGTCCACAATCAGGGGATTCTTAGCATCCTCTGCCTTCAACCACCAACCTTTATCTTCGGTGGTGGCTTTACAGCTTCTTGGGAATAAGGGTCATTATTTATTTTTTGTTTAATCATGATTGTATATATTTATTAGAAAAAGTTTTAATTCACACACACATTCATTCTGTCTTATCAGGCAACTGAGAAGAAAGATCATGGTGTTTCACACACACATTCATTCTGTCTTGTCAGGCAACTGAGAAGAAAGATCATGGTGTTTCTTGATTTTAAACTCAGAGAGTAGCCCATCCATGTTGATATACTATATAAATAATCAAGTAGTATTAACAGCTACAACGACAAGAACATATGGAGTGGACAGGTGCATGCAAATAATTGAGAGTTAAAAATGAATTGTGTCTTTAAAAAAATAATTGAATAACTTATTGATTGGGAGATTCCCAATCCATAGATTTAAAGCTCTAAAGTTTTCCCTTCAACTGCACCAGAAAAATATATCGAAAAGGGAGCAAGCTATTATTGATGAGGAGTAGGCGTCCATCTTTGCTCTAACTGTCTCATCTCTCTTTAGATTAATAGATACTCAGTATATAAAAATTTGAAAAGAAAGGGATTTTGTAAACTGATAATATCTACTCATTATTTTTTTTCTTTTGTAGGATTCATAATAGAAATTTTAAAAAGTACAGGCGCGTATGTAAAACAACCAGTAAATAATCGACATGCAAAAACTAAATCAGTTAAATAATTAATGAAAGCTTTTTAAAATGCGAAATGTTTATTAATTTTATATAACGTTTTTAAAAGAACAAAAGAAAGTATGAATGAGATGTTAAAATTGCTGCGTGGGCTAATCTTACTTTTAAAAAACTTGAACAAAAGAACATTTACAAGGGTAATAGTAATAATAAAGCTATCTGATCTGTTTAAAGTTAAAAAATAAAAATTAAATTAACATTTCATATCATGTAATATCGACTAATTATATATACAATTAATGATATTAAAAATGAATTGTTGATGTTCGGAAACCTCAAGTCCCTGTTTCTGTTTTAAACCATGATCCTGTGTGGCTAAACAATTCAGAATCATTATTATCATGATTATTACTTCGTATATAAATTATGACAAACCATATAAAGGATAAGTACATACGATGTAAAGAAAAATAGATTTCAATATAATCTTTGAAAAAGTGAGTAGTTTATAAGATAACGGTGCGTGTGAAATAATAAATCTATGATTGATTATAATTACGTCCTTCAAATACATCACCATTTTAACTTTTGCTCTGTTAACTTAAATTATTTTACTCTAGAATGTAAATGTTTTTATTGTAAATAAAATGTTTTTATTGTAAATAAAGGATATATTTATATTTATTATAAAAATGTTGAAATTATTGTTTCCTTTTTCCACTAATTAGTTTCGCTTCGATCAAAAAGTACTATTATTTCCCTCTAAGCTCAACACACGCATAAATATCCACTTTAAATTATTTTATTATATATACAATTTAAAGCAAAAATGTAAAAAAATTTTATTATTATATTTTATAATTCTTTTACTAATAATTTTTCATCATCATTAGCAGCAACTTTTAAAAGAAGAATTGTATCAACAAAGCATTCATGACCTTTGACTGCATATTTCTTTTAAGAAGCAAATCAGTTTTCCTATTCCAATCTTCTACTCTTATTTAAAACGCTAAAATTTCCTAAGCAAACAGTTACCAATCTGGTGTCAGGTCTATATAACTTTCAAACAAGTTCCCTTAGATTCAAACCATTAAGATATTTTTGAATTTCAGGCTGATCGCTTGTTAGTAAAAAATGATTAAATGATTTTTGATGGAAGATCCATTAAATTGAAAAACCCCAAGAGAACTAAGTCCAGGTCCAAAGTTCCCCAGTGATGAAAGCCACATACTAAAATTAGTTTAAAAATATACATAGAGATTTATTAACGATTGCCAACTGACAACTATTCATAATAGCAGCATACACTAAAGTTATATGATGGTGGCAGGTGATATCACCAAAAGAAACACAACTGAAGACTATGAATAAAAAGTTATAAAAATATCTTGGATGAACAAAAGCAAATTAAACCTGAAACATTAATATGTTCATATATGCAATCACATTTATTATGTGTTGGATATTTAATTTATTTTAAATCTTGTATATCTTCCTTTAACTTCTGCACTAAATGTCAGTTTTTGAAAGTCTTCAACATTTCATTCTCCAATGTACTTTACCCTCAGTTCATATTTTTTAAATAAAAGCAATCAATATTTTACCTCTTTGGAAAATCTTTGTAATAATCTTAATAACAAAAATGAGTTTTACTTCACAAAATTTTGCTAATATTTGCCATAAAATAATTTTTTAAGGAAATTATCCCAGTTCATTTATTTCACATTGCACAATCCAATTCAGTACATCACTTTCTGCATGCTAAGTCACTCACTATGCATGACAATTTAGCATGTGCTCATGGCCGCCATTTTGAATTACGAGAACAACCCAAAAACACACTGACACATCCAACCAATAAATGACATTGATCAAAATGACCATTTTCATAAAAAAAAAAAAATCCAAAAACCCAATTTTCAAAAAAAAAACAACAACCAATTTTTGTAGTTATAGAAAATGTAATTATGTAATTAAAATATTAAACCACAATATTCATCATTTTCATAAAAAAAAAAAAAAAAAAAGAAACCCAGAAAACCAATTTTCGTAGTTCAAAATTTCCATTTTCCTCAAAAATTAAAAAATAAATAAATCAGTGATTAAAATATTAAAACACAAAATCGCCATTTTCGATCAACCCCCCCCCCCTCAAAAAACCCAATTTTCGTAGTTATAAGAAATAAAATCATGTGATTAAAATATTAAAACACAAAATTCATTATTTTCATTGCAATCTGACCATTCGTTACAAAATTACCATTTTCATAAAAATAAAAAAAAAACCAAAAATGCAATTTAAGTTTGCTAGTTTATCAAGCATTTTTGGTAATAAAAAAAACAATTTTCATAATTATAAAAAATGTAATGATGTGATTAAAAAAGTAAAATGCAATTTGCAAATATTTGAAATTAATTTTAAGCAATAATTATATTTTCATCCAGTTATACATATGAGACCATGTGAAAAAAAGGAACACAAACCTCTTAAATTCATGTTATGTAAATTTACACCAATCTTAAAAAAAATCAAATTTAAGTTTACTAGTTTATTAAACCATTTACTAATCACAATCAAAAGGATATGCCCATATGAAATAAAGCATATGAATTTTTAAACAGAAAAAATGAAGAAAAAATTAGAAAAAAATATTAATTAAAAACCCACATGTTCAATAAACGTAAAATTGATAAAATTCAAAATGGTAATGACTGCACTCTAAATATTAAGTGTTATTAAAAGTCTGATTTTCAGAATACTGAAACATTATAACTTCTACTTACTACAAATTCTTGCTTTGTTCCATGTAGATATTGTTTGAAATTCATCTCCTAATGTCATAATGGAACCCACTCTTGGTCACATGAGACCCACACAGGCTGGAGAAATTGATAATTTGCATTGATACATCAAACTCGTGAAATTGATACAAATCTCTAGTTATTTACATGCAAGTGACTTTTACCATCAACAAACAAGTGAACATGGAAACATGTTTAAAAAAATAAATACATTTTATTATTGCTCATACAAACATTGTCTAAAGTTAAGAATATTAATACTACATTAAACAAAAAAATAATAAATCAGATTTATGACTTGGGTTACTCTTAATTTGATTCCTACATGTTGTTAAAATTCTTTAAGGTTTGATAATTATGAAGGAGAAGGTTCATGTCAAAATACATATGCTAGAACATAAAAAGAATATTAACATAAATAAATAAAAATTTGTTGATTATTTCAAATGTAAAAGTTATTTATTTGTAAATAAGATAAACACTAACCTTTTCACCATCAGTAAGTATCTTTAGCATCTTTGGGAAATTTAATAAATATATATCTCTCATTTAAATGCTTTTTATCCATCTGCCAACAAATTGAATCTAAATGTGATTGTAAAAGATCCGATGATGTCTCTCTCATTCTTTTTAATATCTTAACTTTGGATTCCAGCCATGATTGCTCAATGGATTGTGTGTCACTGGATTTATATAATTTTGTTAGTGGTTGATGGTGAAATGTTGAAAACCTCAATCTTTGAGGTCTGAATAGGCTGGCCACTCATCTGAATGAATGACCAAACCAGCTGCGCATTTTCTTTCTATAATGGGAATCAACACAGCTGTGTCATGACATGGCACTACAAAGTAGGGACAATTGATACCTTTTTTAGTCCAAACACCCAGTGTCCATCAATTCAGGTTCTGTGGGTTTTTTTTATTAATTAGAGTTACTGATGTATCCTTGGAAGTACATGGATGATCACCACTTAGCAGTCTTCCCCTATTATATTTTCTTCTGCCAGAAAATCTTGCTTCATTTATCTGAACTGGTTCTTCTTCTGTTTCTATTAATTGTCCTTTCTTCTTAACAGTTCATGAACAGACTTCCCTGCAAAAATTAAACCAGTCTATAATTGTTGGCAAAGATTTTCTAGCCATCATCGCTGCTAATCTGGTCAGCAAATCTACAATCAGAAAAAAACAGCTCCATAATTTCACGTATAGTCATTCGGCTTGCAACCCTACCTCTTGCATCTATATAGTGGAAAAACAGATTGCCTGTATGAATATACCTAGAAATATGGTGCTTGGGGCATCACATGAACCCAGTCACCCTTGTGATTCTTTTTTCACTTCTCTACCCTTGGGTTTTCACACTTTGCATAGGGCTTCTTACTCTCTTCATTGATGAAAAGATTATAATCCCTCAAAAAGGTGACAGCTTGATTTTCACTAAAGAGAACATTATAGTAGAACGTTTTAGAAGCCATGGTAGCTACAAGATGCAATATCTGTTTACAAATCACAAAAATTTGGTTACTAAAGACCAAAGATTTTGAATCAAAAATGTCTTTTATAGACATTTTCAAATTATATGATCACATGTCAACAATACTGAGTTTTTATTTCTATTTACTTAAATATAATATGGACCAACTGATGATTGCTGGTTTAGCATGAAATATGTGTATTGGTGATTATTTATCTTTTCAACATATATGTGTTGAAGTGTATCAGTGTTATGAGATAGTGGGAAGAGTGGTGGGTTGTGTGAAAGTCTGTGCTCATATACCCTATATATTACATATATAAAGACAGTATATAATAAGCCTGTGTGTTTCAGTTAAAGTAATTAAGCAAAAGAATAAAGATCGAAAAGATTTATTGCAGGTGAAAGGCAATTTTTAAAAACCTAAAAAAATTTAACGTAAATAATTTTAAGTAAGCTTTTGTATTAGCAATAATAAAATCTATTTATTTTTTTAAACATGTGTCTGGGTTCATTTGTTGATGGTAAAAGTTAGTTGCATGTAAATAAATAGAGATGTGTATTGATTTCAAGAGTTTGATGTAAATTATCGATTTCTCCAGCCCATGTGGATCTCATGCAATCAAGAGTAGATTCCATTCCAATGTTAGGAGATGAATTTTGAACAGTATCTATGTAGGACAAAACAAGACTTTTGGGTAAGTAGAAGTTATAATGTTTCAGTATTTTGAAATTCAGACTTTTAATAACATTCATAGTTTAAAAGATATAAACATTTAATATTTAGTGTGCGGTCATCGCCATCTTGAATTCTATCAATTTTATGTTTATTGAACATGTGGGTTTTTAATTAATATTTTTTCCAATTTTCTCTTTACTTTTTCTGTTTAAAAATTCAATATGCTTTATTTTATATTGGCATGTGTTTTTGATTGTCATGAGTAAATGGTTTAATAAACTAATAAACTTAAATTTTATTTTTTTAAAGATTGATGTAGATTTAGATAACATGTATTTAAGATGTTTACATGTCTTTTTGTCACATGGTTCCATATGAATAACTGGATGAAAATATAATTATTGCTTAAAATTAATTTCAAATATTTGCGAAATTGCATTTTACTACTTTAATCTCATGATTACATTTTTTATAACTATGAAAAATGTCGGATCGCGATGAAAATGGTGAATTTTGTGTTTTAATATTTTAATCACATTATTTGATTTTTTATATCTATGAAAATTGGGACTTATAACTACGAAAATTGGTTTTTTTTTTTGGGGGGGGGGGGGTTTGATGAAAATGGCAATTTTGTAATGAATGGTCAGATCGTGACAATGTATATATTAATTGATGTCATTTATCAGTTGGACGTGTCAACAGGAGTTTTGGGCGGTTCTTATAATTGGAAACGGCCATCAGCACATACTAAATCAGCACCAAAGTAGCATTTTTAAATAAATTTTAAGAGTATCTTTAAAATAAATATTTCTAGAATTATTATGTTTTCTAATAAAAAATCAATATCTCACTTCCATAGAATAAATTATTTTTTTAATTAAATGGTTTCTTGCTTAAGAAATTCATGAAATGATAAAGCTAGGCCACAATTAATAGAGCATAGTTAACCAAATAGGGTAAAATAATGTTTTACATAAGTAATTTAGTCATGGTATTGCAATAATTAAATAACTTTTAATTTAATAAATGCAACAGTATAACAGTTGAGTCTGTGCTCTAACTAATATCTATATTCATCTTTTTATCTACAACATGGATAAAAATATTCAAATTAATTCTCATTTTTAAGTTGATAGCAATTCAAAGTTAAAAGTGATTGAGATTTCTGACATTAATAAATAAATGATTTGAGATTATTTTTGATATGACTTAATAAACTGAAGCTTTTATACAAATTCATGTAAAACGTTAAATCTCTAAATAAATTAATACTTCTTTAATAATTATTAATTATCAACAACTATTCTCCTTTTTGTTTATTTTCCAAAGTGATCAAACATAAAGTTTTCTATTCAATGTTTTATTTTTTAAATGTCATTTCTTATATGGACATTTTTTTTTTTAAATTACACTTCAGATTTACTTCTATATTTAGACCATCTTTTATGATCATTTTCAAAAAAATTTCTTTACATTTTTTGAAATGTATATTTCCATTAAAAACAATTTTTATATTCTAAATTCTTTGTATATTTTATTTCTAATCTATTAATTTTATATAAAAACAAAATATTTTAAAATGTATACATTAAAAATTGTTTTTAAAAATACGAATGATCAACATAAATTAAAAAAAAAGATATATAAGAATATTTTTTTAAAATTATTGTAAAAAATAAAGTATAGGAGTGAATTTATATTATCATGTAACATTAATATGAATGAAATAGCAAATACAAAGGATTCAAATAATAAGCCAAGAATTAAAAAAAATAAAATGAGTAAGCAATTTTATGTAATAAAAACTTATTATTTTCTGAAATATCGAGAACATTACAATTAGCAGCACATTGAATATCTAAGCTAAAAACTTTAAACGTTTAAAGAATACAAATTATAAACTTCATAATCAAATTAAAAATTATTTAGTAGGGAAATATATTTTTTCTAAGACTAGAGAATTTATGAAGAAAAAATGAAATATGAAAACATATAAAGGTGATGTATTAAATATGATTGAATATCTTGAATTTTGTCAATTGACATGAAAAAGAGTTGATAATGATATAAGAAAAGATAATTGTGAATTAGCAAGGAAAGCTATAAAAGAAAATAAAAGTCTCAAGATTGTAAAACAACATTTTGGTATTGGTAAAAAACTTATATCTGTGATAAGAAAGAAAGATGGAACTATTACTAAAAAGAGAAATGACATTATGAAATGGGTAGAAGAGTTGTATCAAGAATAATATGATTATATAGGACAAATACCTTCTTTAGCTTTTATATCTTCTGAATTGCTTAGAATTTTGAATGAAGCAGTGAGATATGCAATCAAATTTATGAAGAAGCAAAAAGCTGCAGGAGGTGATGGAATTATAATTGATATCTTAAAAGAAGTACAAGAAGAAATTGAAATTTTTTTGGCAAAGTTATATACCAAATATCTAAATGACAAAGATGTACCCGATGATTTGAGGAATTCAGTATTAATATTAATGTTTAAATAGGTGATAATGAAGATATTAGAAATTACAGGACCTATCAATATTTAATCAATTTTACATAAAAAATTTTACAAAGATAATTACAACTTATTTACAGAGAATCAAAATCACATGCTGGATTCAAAAGTGATTTTATTACAATGGATCATATCCAAGTATCGAGAGAAGTTATAAAAAGGAGCAATAAATATGAGTTGCCATTATGTTATGGATTTGTAGATTATGAAAAGTCATTTGATTCTATAAGCATTTCTTCAGTGATTAAAGTATTGGATCATCAGGATATAGACACAGGATATTGTTATATTCTGAAGAATATTTTTAAAAATGCAATAGCAACAATTCGATTACATAATGATACTAATAAAGTTAACACTGAGAAGAGTGTAAAATGGGGTAACTGCATATCTCCAAAACTTTTTAGAGCAGTGCTTCAAGAAGTATTTTGTGGATTAAAATGGGAACTAAAGGAATAAAAGTAAATGGAGATTATTTAAGTCATTTAGATTTTGCATATGATGTAGGCTTGTTTTTACAAATAATGCTTCATAGCTTCAGGAAATGTTGCAAGAGTTATCAGATGAAAGTAAGAAAGTAGAACTAAAAGTAAATGTTAAAAAGGCTAAAATAGTGTTTAATGGATTTTGTCAAAAGATAAAAATAAAGATTGATATTGATAAATTAGAAGAAGTTAACAACTACAAAAAACTTTATTGGATTATTACTACAGATTAAAACATAATGGATGAAATTAATTATAGAATTAAACATGGTTGGAGAGCTTTTGGTAAAATAACTTAATATTAAAAGGAAATATGCTTGTGTGTTTAAAAAGGAAAGTTTTTAATAAGTGTGTTCTACCTGTTCTTTCATATAGATCTAAGACTTGGATACTTAACAGAAGGGTAAGGCAGAAACTTCAGACCCCTCAAAGAAGTATTGAAAAATGCATGTTAGGAATAACAAGAAGAGATCCAAAATGCATCACCTAGACAAAAGAACAAATAGGTATTACTGGCATTGTTGAAAGAATTAAAAGATTAAAGTGAGGTTGGCGTGGACATGTGTTTAGAAGAGATTATAATAGATGGACAGTTGAAATCTTAAACTGGATCCAAAAGATTGTAAAAGGCTCAGAAAAACACAATGTGTGAGATGGTGCATGAAATAAAGAATTATGAAAGGGTGATATAGAGAAGAGAGGCTAGAGATTAGAGATGGATTGAACTTTAAGAGACCTTTATCCTGCCATGCATTTATAATGGTTTACAATGGTGATGATGATGATTAATCAATTGTATATCATATCTTATATGCTTATGTAATAAAGTTATAATCTATAAGTAACCAAAAAAGTGGATGAACATATTCTATATATGGAAATATTCGTAATTCACTGATCAGTTTGTATAATCATCACAAAATCTATTTCTAAAGCAGTCTTTACTCATTCTTTCATTTGTTTTTCATTTTTGCAGTTACAATCGGTAATATTTGTTTAGGACTGGCTGTTTATTTTTTTATTATTAAAAATTATTTGTAGAACTTTTTTATACATTTTATAACAAATCTCTTTTTAATAATAGTCTTGTCTTTCCCTTATACTTTTCCTAGAACACCAACTTATGTTGTTTTATATTTTGGAAAATTTTATCCATTTCCATAGTTTTTCTTGCTAATTCAAAATAATATATTTCTATATCACTATTAAATATTTTTTTTATCAATTTACAAAACTCTTAAAACTCAACTTTTTTCAATGGAGCTTTTTTGTAATTTTTTATATTTTTTTTTTTTTGCAGGTGAATTGCTGCTTTTTGAACATTTTTTTTGTTTTTATTAATCAGTTGTTTTATTATTGATTTAGTAAAGTTTGAACCTATTTTACAATAATTTTTAAATTGTAATTTAAATTCATTTAAGTATTTTTGAATGTCATGGAATATCAACTGTTAAACTGATTTTCTAAATAATATTTTTCTCTTTACTGTTACAATAACGTGTATTATATTTCTCTAATTATTTATGACATTCAGTAATGAATCTATTAACATTACAATCTTGAAATATGTATTTTCTTTTAATTAAAACATAATCAGATTCTGCTATGGCTAATGTTATATCATTTTATGTCCAGTCGAGTTTCCTTGAAGAGAAAAATGTGTGTGAATGATCGTTTTCTAAATATATATTTACGATCTTGATCGACAAGAGTAAATTAGGAGCTTATTTCCTTATTTCTAAAAATCTTGAAGGTTTAAAGTCAACAGTGAAGGTAGAGGTTGTTGGTCAAGATGAAAAGTGCTATAAATTCTTTTATTGAGATTTAGGTTGTGATTTGATGATGGCCTATTATTTAAATATTTATAATGGCAAGACACTTTCACTTAGAATAAAAAAGACACGAATAGAAAGAATAATGTCATATTAAATGGATCAATGTTTGACTTTGTGAAATTAGAAAGAAAAATGAACAAAAGTGATTTTATAAATGGATATATACTTTCCAACAAAGACATAAAAAAGGAAATATAAATGGAATAGGATTAGCAATAAATAAAAATGGAAGAATAACAATGTGCACATTGATAGTATATCAGACAGATTAGCAAAATTAGACTTTCAAATTAATGGAAGATACTAAGTGGAGATAATTCAAATTTATGCCCATAAAGTAGAAAATTTTTATATTGATGTAAAAACTTAAAAGACCAAGTGACATTTTAAAATTGTTAAGAAAGACATTAATACTATAATTGGTAAATGATTCAAAAATGAATGAGTTATGGGTGTTGTGATAGAAATGAGAGATGATACAGATTAGCAAAATTTCAAAAAAAAGAAAAACTGTATGGAGATTACTCAAGAAAAATGGTAAATGAAAATGGACATAGAAGGATATAATATAAGATGTAGCAGAAATGAATTAAATTTTAACTAAAATATATATATTTCAAGATTTTTATAGATTAATTAAAGAAAGTAAACCAAATAAGGAAGATGTAAGGCATATGTCACTGCAAAAGTAAAAAGGAGAATATTATTAAGAAGGTCAATTTAACAGTTGATATTCTTAATCTTTAGAAACATTTAAATAAAATTAAATTAAAAATTGAAAATAATTGTAAAATATTATGACTGAATACATTTCAAACTTGATTGAAATCAGTAAGAAGATAATTGATACTCTATTAAATGCTTAGAATGCAATAATTTATCAGCATTTTTTTAATGAGAGAAGATGATATATGAAGAAAAGAACAAATATAAACATTAAAAAAATAATCCATAAAAAAATTGACTTTTTTGAATTAATAATGATACAAAATATGTAATTTTGAATCAACAAGGAGAACTATAAAAGAAAATAAAAGTTTCAAAAATATAAAACAAAATCAGTTGGTGTTGTAGGACAACTGCAAGAAGAAGAGATAAAATTATTAATAAAAAGAGAGATGACATCATAAAATGTAAAAATGTTCTATAAAAACGTAAAAAAATAAAGAAATAAACAGATACTCCTGAACAAGTATGACAAACTCTAACTCTGGGCTGGGGGCAAAGAGAAGAAGGATGGAATTGTATAGAAATGAGTTTTGTGATGCTTATATGAACTAATCTGTGAATGACAAACCTGTCCATATATGGAATATGCTGGTCAATTTTCCTGGCCATTAGTATTTGTTTTTTTTCTTTATGATACAGACACATAACATCTGATATACATTTGATTATGAAGTTTAGAATTTGAATTGATTATAGCTTTTCTGTTTTTAACTTAAATATTCAAGTGCTCTAACTGTGATATTCTTAGCAATTAAAAAAAATCTATAAACCTTTTTAATATATATAACTTGATTTACTATTTGGACCATTTGCTTTTTTATTAACTCACTTCTATATTTAGAACATCTTTTATGGTCATTTTCAAGGAATTTCTTTCATATTCTTCTTTATTTATGGTTTCCTCATCATATGTAATAATATTTTCTTAGAACTTTTATATTGTAATTTTTTCTGTATATTTTGTTTTTAAAATATTTAAAACAAAATATAGAGTAAAAAACTTCTACTTCCTGGACATAAATCTGAAGTATCTTTATTTGATATCTTCCATTAATTTAAAAGACTACTTTTGCAAGTCTGCCCAATGTTCAATCAATGACCATATTATTGTTTTTCTACATTTTATTTATAATAAATTCCATGTTATTTGTGTTTCCAATATTTGTGTCATAGTTATAGAATTTGCATTCACTTGAAAATCAATTTTTTAATTTTTCTAATTTCACAAAGTTCACAATTAAATGCAGCCTCTAATTATAAATAACTTAAATAAAATGCCATCTTCAAATTACAGCCTTTGTCTCACTAAAGAGATTCTTACATCTTTCATCTCTGACCACTAACCTCTGCTTTTTCTGACGATTTTGCAATAATGGTCCAAATTTATCCTGTATACTAACATTGTAAATATCTATTTAATAAAAAAAGAATGGGTGAACATTTTAATCCTGTCTTCAAAAACTCATTATGTTTCATTTAAGAACTGCTAAGAAACACAGAGGCTAAACTCTCCATACAGTAGTGCCATTCAGTACACGTCAGATAATCAATGGATGCAAGAAGTTTGTTCATAAAATGCATATCTAGTGCTTATTTATCTAATATTCCCAGATTAGTTTCCAGCTTGTGGATTTCATCATTGAAGAGCCTTGGATCTGAGAGAACTTCATTAAATCTTAGGATCTAATGCAACCCTCCAGAAGGCACCTTTTATCTTATTAGCTAACTATAAAGTGTTCTAAACATAAAAATCATGATTGTGTGAACTATCAAGAAACTGAAAAAAAAGACTATGAAATTTCTTGATAAGAGTTGATGCATCCTGGAGAGCAACCTATCCATGGGTATTAATTATATGAATAATCACATAATAAAAAGAGCTGCAATGACAAGAATTATGAATTTGCCCTTTTCAGGATTTTAAGCTTCAAAGATAAATAAAAAGTTGTCATTTTAGTCCCCCACAAATTCTATTTTGCAGCCATATCTGACAGTACATAAGGGTTAGTTAATTTAAATTTAAATTAGACATTGGGATATATCTAAATAGTTCAAAGACTGAAAAACTCTGTTACTAGCAGTTTTTTTTCCGATAATCAATTGAAGGAAGAGTAAATGTGAAGTGTCTTTTTTTATTAAGAATAACTCAAAAAAATAAATACTAATAATGTAAACAAAATCTATCTATCTCATGAAAACCAGGCTGAAATTCATCACAAAATTCATTGTTCATTTTCACATTTTCTAAGTTTTATAATCCTATCCTATATTTTTAAAATGTTAAGAAACATTCTAAAATAAAATTTTGTGATGTCTTTATGTTACCTTGATAAGATGACATTTCCATTTACTAAATTAAGCAACTGAAAAACCTTTTTTTTAATGATGATTATTAAATAATTTTATTTTTATTGAGTTTATTTGTTTTTTCACTACCATCTTATTTATAAATTTATTTATGACCCTTTTTATAGTGACCACTGCAGGGTAAATATTTTTTAATAGTTCCTGAAAAAGAAAACATGAAGGAGAAAATAGTATTCACCTTGGTGAAAAAGAGCAGTTTTACCTTTCTTTTGCGTTTGAGCTAAGATTAGTTATATTTCATTTACCAACGAATAACGATTGCTTTAGTCTGTTTTTTAAAAAATATCCCATGTCTATTGATTTATGTTACAAATCTATTTAATATGGATTCAAACTTGGACATGGCAACAGTTGCATTTCTTCATAACCTAAAGGCTTTTTATGCTTATTGTATAAAGAAAAGGTATGATATATATATATATTGTATTATGGAATAAAATGAAAATTAATAATTGATGTTATGTTGCAAGCTTAATGTTTTTGAAAAATTTACCTTTCGTAAAACTCACATTTTTAATATTAAAACTATTCTTACTTTCTATTATATTTTACTATTGTTTTTATGTGTATGTGTGTGTTTTCTCAATGCTGGAAAGAAAATAAACATATTGATTTAAAATTCTGATTTAAAAATGTACTATATTGCTATTTAAAAATTATTTTAATTGCATGTCTGTAGTTTTTAATGAAAAAAAAAACAATTATTTATATACTTTGAAAGTAAGAATTAATTTAAATATAATCATAGCTTTCTATGATTTACAGCAGTGATGAAAAATAAAAATCTGCTGTTCAATGACCATAGATCATCACTCCACTCCTACTACTTCCTGTACTTGTACTTATTATGAAAACTACCATGCACTAAAAGTAATTCCAAGGGTGAATATTGAAAGAGTTATCTATACTCTACGCAATAACCATTCAACACATTTTAATAAATTAACACAAGTATTACTGCAATGATACTATAATTGTCTCCAATATATTTCACTCAATACTTAGGTATTTCCCCAAAATAAACAATTTTACATGATCTTCATATAATTACTCATGTGCTCCCCAGAATTGTTTTCACTCTAATCTAGAATCATTTAGTGTAAGCTAGAATAATGGAGGGGTATTCCTAATTTTCAAAACAAGTCACTTAAAAATTCAAGATTAAACTTGAAATTTAAAAATATTAACACACTGTAACAGTAGTTTGGACTTGAGAGAAACGCATAAGAAGATATCTTATATTTTACTAAAATTTACGTTATGAAGTCAAATTATACAAAATGCAATTCATTAGAAAAATTTCAAAAGACACAATGTGCTAAGAAAAAAAATGTATGACAATATTTAAAAATAATCCATGAAACAGATTCGAATATTAAGAATTTTATAAAATAAAATAATAATTAATAGTGGTAAAAGAATATATAATTGTCAATGTGCAGGAAAAAAAAAAGAATGTCTCAGAACTATAGAATTATATTAGGTATTGGAGAAAAAAAGATGGAATTATTACTAAAAAGAGAAATGACATCATGAAATTGGTAGAAGATTTTTATCAAGAATTATATAGTAATAAAGAACAAGTACTTCCTATATCTATTACATCTTCCGAATTGCCCAGAATTTTAAATGAAGAAGTGAGACATGCAATTAAGTGTATGAAGAAAGGAAAGGCTCCAGGAAATGATGGAATTATAATTGATATATTAAAAGAAGGAGGTGAAGAAATAGAAACAATTTTAGCAAAGTTATATACCAAATGTCTAAATGATAAAGTTGTACCGGAAGATTGGAAGAATGCAGTAATAATATTAATATTTAAAAAAGGTGATAAAGAAGATATTAAAAATTACAGACCTATCAGTCTTTTATCAGTTTTATATAAAATTTTTACCAAGATAATTACAACTCGTCTACAGAGAACTTTGGATTTCCACCAACCAAGAGAACAAGCTGAATTTAAAAGTGGTTTTAGTACAATAGATCATATCCAGGTATTGAGAGAAGTCATAGAAAGGACAAACGAATATGAGTTGTCATTATGTTTTGGATTTGTAGATTATGAAAAGGCATTCGATTCTATATACATTTCTTCCGTGATTAAAGCATTGGATCATCAAGGTATAGATCCAGGATATTGTCATATTTTAAAGAATATTTATAAAAATACAACAGCAACAATTAGATTACATAATGATATTGGAAAAATCAACATTGAGAAAGGTGTAAGACAAGGTGACTCCATATCTCCAAAACTCTTTACAGCAGTGCTGCAAGAAGTATTTTGTGGATTAAAATGGGAAACTAAAGGAGTGAAAGTAAATGGAGAGTATTTAAGTCATTTAGATTTCGCAGATGATGTAGTTGTTTTTGCAAATAATTCTTCAGAGCTGCAGGAAATGTTGCAGGAGTTAGCAGATGAAAGTAGAAAAGTAGGACTAAAGATAAATGTTAAAAAAACTAAAGTAATGTTTAATCGATTTGCTCAAAATATGAAAATAAAGATTGATTATGAAGAATTAGAAGAAGTTAAGAGTTACAAATACCTTGGTCAGATTATTAATACAGATGGAAAGATAATGGAGGAAATTAATCATAGAATTAAACTTGGTTGGAGTGCTTTTGGTAGAAATAACTTGATACTAAAAGGAAATATGCCTATGTGTTTGAAAAGGATGGTTTTTAACAAATGTGTTTTACCAGTTCTTACTTATGAATCTGAGACTTGGACACTTAATAGAAGAGCAATACAGAGACTTCAGACCACTCAAAGGAGTATGGAGAGATGTATGTTGGGAGTAACAAGAAGAGATCGAAAACGCAATGTATGGGTAAGACAACAAACAGGTGTTATTGACCTTATTGAAAAAATTAAAAGATTGAAATGGGGTTGGGCTGGACATATTGCTAGAAGAGATGATAATAAATGGACAATTGAAATTTTAAACTGGATTCTAAGAGATTGTAAAAGACCCAGAAAGAGATCACATGTGAGATGGATGGATGAAATAAGAAAATGTGCAGGAGTGTTGTGGAGAAGAGAAGCTAAACATCGGAGAAGATGGATTAAACTTGGAGAGACCTTCATCCTGCAGTGGATTGATAATGGTTGATGATGATGATGATTGGAAAAAAGGTGCTAGCAAATAAAAAAATACCAAAAGGTTTATCAATCAAAATTCATAAGAAATTTAAGCATTGAAAGTTATACAATTGGATGAAATCCATGTCTTTTGAGCTTAAGAATCTGACAATCTGTTAATACAAATAGTTATGCAGTTATAAAGAGTAAAAATAGAACTATTATAAATAAAAGGGAGGATATGAAAAATGTAAGAAAGTAACCATTATAATTATAACTCTTTTTTCTAAAATTTCTGTGCATTATAAATTAAGTATATCTGAAAATGATAGAATTATTGCTGACTTCTTAAAAAGAGCATAAGAAAAAATAAAATAATTGTTGGTAAAAAGTATATGATATATGCCTAAATAAAAATGTGCCAGTTGACTGGATGAATAAAGCCATGTGAGAAGATGCTAAAGTCAATATTAGAAATGATAGATTTATTGATCTATTAATTATATACAAGATCATTGCCAAGATAATTACAAATTTTCTAGATAGAAGTTTTGTCTCATATAAACCAAAAGAACAAGCTGAACTTAAAAACAGTTTTAATACAAGAGATTAAATCCAGAATTAAGAGAAAATATAGAGTGAGATTAATGAATATGAATTGCCATAATGCTTTGGGTTTGTAGATTATAGAAAGACATTTGATTCTTTGTACAGTTTCTCAATGACTAACTTTCTGCACCATCAAGTTAAATAGTTACAATATAACAATATGCTGAAAAATATTTATCAAAATGCAGCATACATATTTACATTCTATGGAAATAATAAGAAAATTAACATTGATAAAGATGTACAACAGGGTGATTTAATATCTCCAAAAAATTTACAGCTGTTTTACAATAAATAAATGGAAAGATAAAGAAAAAATATACAAATATTATTTAATATTTTAATACAAATATATTGTCCACATTTAAATGAATACAATTAGAAGGGATTTGAACTCAGACTTGCAAGCTCCCTATAACTATTCACTCCATCTTATATAACTGATACACTTGACCACATACTTGTGAAAAAAATAAATGATCTCCAATATACATATTTTATGGCTGAACCATTCATCAGTTGACCCAGGTCATTATTTCCCACACAAATATATAATCATTGCTCAGTCTAAATTAAGATAGCAAATCTTCAACTTCAATAAACAAGCCTCAATCTTCCCTAAACTTCAACTCTTCAATCAACCATATTATTGAAAATCTGATCATGGACTGCTCAAAGCCCCTGTTGATGCCAATATTAATGTCATACCCATGATGACCTTAAATCATCCTGACACCTCTCATATAGGACTTATATATGTCCATTTAAATACACAGAAGAGGGCTGGGAAAAATACAGACTAAATATGTAATATTTAACTACAAGTATATTGTCTATACTGAACTTAATGTAATTAAAATGGATTTAAACTCAGACTTTCAAGCCTCCTACAGATATCCACTCTATCTTATTTATATTTTTCATATGCTGCTATTTTTGCAAACAATGCATTAGTGATTTAGAAAATATTGCAAAAAAAGTATCAAATGAAAGTGATAATGCGTGACTAGAGATAAATGCTAAAGAGATTTAAATAATGTCTATAATTTTCTCAGAAGAAGAAAATAAAGACTGTCAATCATGAAATAGAATTAAGCATATTTTGTTAAAAGAGTAAATCTTACACACAATCAACATATTTATTTTGTTGTTGTAAATGAAAATCATAATGGGTGAAATTTATCATAGAATTAAATTTAGAAAAAAACATTCTGATAGAAATAACTTAATATTAAATGAAAATATGTTTTAGAAGAGGAATTTAAATGATAAAAAAATATTCCAGTTTTTACACATGGATCTGAGACTTAGACCCTTAACTAGAGAATAATACAAAAATTTTAAACTATTCAATAAAGTGTGGAGCGATATATTTTGAAAATAATAAGAGATTATAATAAAAATATATGAATGTAAGAACAAATAGATCTGAGTGACATTATTAAAAATATTAAGGGACTGAAGTGGAGTAGGCTACTTATATATTATTAGAAGAAGTATTAAGAAAAAACATTGAAACTGGATTTCAAAAGAGAGTATCCTAGTAAATGCCAACATATAATATTAATAAACGAAATAATAAAGTTATACGAGGTGATGTGATAAAAGGAAAGTGAAGAAAGGAAAGCTATGGATTGGAGAAATTAGATTAAAGTATAGATTAAAGTTAGAACGAAATCTTTATCCTGCAAAGAAAAAATAGTATTTGAAAATGTTGATGATTATATATTGTAACATAATAAAAGAGATCAAAATCCATAATAACATAAATAATGTAGATCAAGAGAATTAAAATATCTGAGTAGTCTAAAATATATAAGATCATAATATTTTAACTTAATAAATGAAAAATGGTAACTTAAATTTTTATATCAAAGAGAAAAGAATTGTATTTTTATAAAATATTACCATCTGAGACAATTATAACAAATAAAAGTAGATCAAAAAGGAAAAATTGTATTTTTAATTTTATATTAAAGAGAAACTAATTGTAATATGCAACTTGCTGAGTATAAGCTATTTAACAAATGATCAGATTATGAGTTATTAATCATGTTAAGAAATCATATATAAGTTGTAACTATAATAGTCATTGAATTTTATTACTTTCAATATTATTAAAATATTAGTTATCCAGAAATTTATCGATGGCCTAAATTTATCAATTTTTACTTAAGATTTCCAAAGATATCATAATATCAATAATTAGAAACAATAATGCCTGGAGACTAGTCATTTAAGGTGTCTGGTTTATTTCAAACCCTAGTTAGGCAGGCATTGTACCATCAATAAACAAGTAGAAACTATAAGCAAATTATTAAGAACAAACTATTATAACTCAGGAAATAACATCAAGTGGGTGAGTACACTGGTAACTCAATAAAATATCTTCTCAGGTATACATACAGTAGATTTTATCCACTTCCATCTCTTGGTTTGTTGTCAAGTGCATATTTAAATAAATAACAAGTGAATATGGTCTAGCAGGGCACCAGTAGATTATCTGAATCTAGACATAGTTATATCTTATAACCTTTTCACATGTACTAGGTTTGAATCCCTTTTTGGTACTTTATTTCTAACAAAAGTAGAGGATTTTGCTTTTAGACCCATATCACTGTATGCACTAATATTTAGGTAAACATAAATCATCCTTAAACTAAAGTGGAGTATATAAAATTCATAAGACAGTAATCGTCTCCTAGATCTTAACATAATGAGTGTGTTTCCATATCTTTATAAGTTTTACTAGCTCAGATTATACTATTAATTTAGGATGACAATTCACACATCCTGTCATGATGTAGATGATGGAATGGTGGTCATTATGATTATTCACAAATGCCAACTAAATATCATGAAATCACTTATTTATTTATGGCCTTTAAACATTTATCTATCTCATTAATTAAAATGTGATGATGATGATGACGATAATGATAATAGTTCCAACCACAGCTTTAGGACTAAGCCTAATCATAAAACTTAATTTTTAAAAAAATTCATAACTATGGGTTAATCTCAGTATATCTAATTAAATCTTAAATAATTAATACTAACCATTGATGATGAATGATCACAACTAATAAAGAATACTCTCAATAAACTATATACACCTTGTTTAATAAAACAATTTAACATTTATTAATTTATTACGAACATATACAAACAATTCAAAGATAAACTAAGAATTTATATGAACAATAATGATAATAACAATAATTAATTATTTGGCAATCATAAGATTAATTTTGAATTATTTCCCCTTTCCCAGAAATATATAATGTATATTAAATTGGATACTAAGTTTGCTAAAGTTTTCAATTCACAAGAAAATATTTCATAAAAAAAAAAAATCACTCTTTTTTTCTTTTTTACACACATACTTTTATAATATAATATATAAAGTAGAATGATGAAGTAGAGAAATGTTAGTGAAATTGAGAGAAAAAGATTTCCAGAACCATGTTTTTAAACTATTTCATCCCCCTTCCCGCTAAGCATGGAGATCACTTTTCATTAAATCAAAACAAAAATCACCTAATATTTTTAATGCTATATATGTCTATTATTCTTCCATCCACATGCAATTATATCCATGTAACAATTTAATATATTACTGTGTAGGTGTGTTTATCCCATAATAACCAAAATATTATTTAAAAACAAAATAATAATACAAAAAAATATCTTTTACATTTTAACCAACATTTCATAATTTTAGATTAGTATACAATAATAGTTTTAACATACATAAAATTATTACTCAAGGTTATAACTATTCTTATTGAAGAAAATTTTTGGTTTCAATTGATTATGTTGTTTTAAAGCTCTAAGAAAAAAAATACAAAACTTCATCTCTAAAATGTTACGAATTAGAGTTGGCAACAGACGGCGCCAAATGCTTACTTTAAATGCACATTGTCTAGCCCTAAAAAATCAGAATTATATATCCTTTCCAAAATATTTCTTCAATCGGAGCTGTGAGGCAAACAAGGTAAGCTCTTATTTTTGTGTTTAACCTCTTAAAATACAAAATGAGTATCGGTGTTGATTTCCTAGAACATAAAAACTTCAGGTTATGCCCAATGACCAGATCACAGAGTGATACTAATGTTAGGCAAGCCTTAGTCAAGCTTAATCCAAGCCCTCAATCTGAAGAAGAGAAAAACACTATTAATTATACCAAACCCTTTGATAATGATCATACTAGTTTATCTACTGCTAAAATGCCAGATAATTGCTTGCAAAAGCAGAAATAAACCACACATAGTAAACAAGAAATTGTAGTAATAGATACTTAAAAAAAACGCTAAGAATGATCTGACCGTAAACGCTAAAAAATCGTATTCTCCTCAAATTCTACCTAAAGCTATTTTTTCTCATGAAAACCCCAACAAAAATAGTCAAAAACAAAATGATAATCCCACAAATAGCTCACCCCAAACAGAAAATCGCTCGCAAAATTACGATACAGAAAAATTTAAAAATGCAGGTGGTGCTTTGCTGAATGATTTGGAGCTTGATAATGTAGAAATAAGAAAGAAAATATCATTCCAGCACCAATCTGACAGACATATATCATCACAACAAAGCTCCCTGGAATTATCTGCCTCTGAATCCATCACTGAAAATAGCGATATTAATCGCAGCAAAGTTTTAAAGCACAAACGAGTGCTAGAATTACAAATTGCTCAAAACTTCTTCAAATCAGATTTTCCTAGTCTTAGCTTGAATAATAAAAATAAGAACACACAGTCTGACAACAACATAGCATCATACCACAAACCAAGTCGATTGTGTTTAAGCAAACAAACGATAGAAGTTATGCTGCAGCACTTAATAATAAAACAAACAATGCGCAAAATCAAATAACAAATGTCACAACACAACACTATAACAGTCTAGATTTTGTTGAGGAAGACAACAACACACCTATTAATGATGAGATCAACTCCCAACTCAAACAACTAAGCTCACTATATCCTTTAAATAACTATGAAGAAATTAGTCAGGAATTCAATTCATGAATCCCTCCACTACTCTTTAATTCATTTCTAAATTAACATAGTGGTTACACAGTAATCCTCAGTACTACTAATGATAATTGTGACCTTTTCACATTCCCAACTGATGATTTCTTCAAGCTACTAACATGTCATCAACTAGAAGATGCCATAAACGTATTTATCATCATCCTAACTGAAGATATCTGATAGTGGAATTTCATAACTTAATGCAAAAACAGCTTTTCAAAAGAAATAAACTCTACCTCAAGCAATGGCACTTAATTAAAATCAAGATGAATAGGCCCAGAATAGCATATGGCCTTGCTTGAAACTGTTACTTTAACTTTTCAGAACTTGACTTGCAAAGACTTTTGGCCAAATAAGGAGTAATTACTAACTTCAGATATCTAAGTAAGAAAAGGGCAGACCTCGATCTACCATCAAACAATACAGCATTTACCCTTAAGGTTAACAAAGGTTACACTCCATCTGACATTCCCTCAAAATTGGATGAGAGGAAATGTCCCATCTACATTTTAATCTGTGGTGTTCAGCCTCAAGCTTTGTTTGTGGTGATCGCACACACCTAGTCAAATCTGTCCAAACAAAATTTGTGAAACATGCAACAATGCAGCAAATAGTTTAGTACAATCAACAAATGAATCACAAATGGACATTCCTTACCAATATGAACCTGAAACCTTACCTGAGATCATGAAGAACTTTCCATACACTGGCTCTGCCACTCAGCAGCCATAAACACTCTGTTCACACCAGCTCTCACATGAAATCATAACTGAAAATAAAACCAAAGAGCAAATACAGCTACAGAATACAGCAAATACAAACAAATTACCAAAACAACCACATGCCACCCAAACTACCCAGAGAGATCAAATAGCTTCCAACAACAAAAGAAAGACTCATGAATCTTCAAGCTCTCAGCCTGAAGAAACTAGCAGTTCCACAGCTGACTCAGTTCAGAATCCAATCATTCACATAATGCAACAAATAGAGGTCCCAACATCAGAAAGAAAAAAGATCACAAGAGAGCCAGAACAGCGGAAACAAAATCCATACAAAACAGCTTTTCTCTGGAATTGTCAAACCCTACAAATTCGCAGTCCAACACCAACTTCAACTCAAATCAGTGCATCACAAATGAAACAAACACAACTAACCACACTACCTCAAGATCCTGACTGCCAAAGTAAAGAATCCCACAGCCTGGAAGAACAACAAGTCTTAACTGACAATTTCCAGACCAATGATTAACTTCAAGTCTGCTCACTTATAATGTTATCATATCAATCATGCTTTTAAAAATTGGAGGTATTAATGTAAGGGGACTCAACTCCATAGCTCAAGTAATTGCAGTAAGAGATGGCTACTGTTCTAACCTACGCATCGCATGATTCTCAGAAACAAAGCTTCACTTTCAATCAAACTTCAAAATTAATGAACTAATGCAGCAATTTGGTGTGTTTCATTATTAACCAATTACCACTGCCTTATCTGGAGTGGTGTTTCTTATCAACAAGAACCTGGCTTATAACAATTACAGAACTTTATATTTCAGTAAAGAGTTATTGATCGCAAATCTAACATTTGGCAATAACTCAATCAATATAATGTATCTCTATATCAAGAATGACCCCCAACTTTGCTCTTTCAGTTATCTTCAAAATCAATTCCCTACTGTCTAATTATCCCTCACCAACTATCTGCTTTGGAGACTTCAACATGAGCTACAATAAGTTTAACATCAACTACCTTCCCCTGCTCAAAAGAGTCTTCCTTTGTGGAGAAGGATTCCCCCCCCCTGACTTTTTCTCATTCTATACACTTCGAAAAAGATCACTAATAGATCTCCTTTATTACACTCCAAAACTACATCATAATCTCAATGCCAAGCTTCAAATAGTACCCTTTTCTGATCATCTGGCTCTGTTAATTTCACTCCAGTTAGACCATGCTATATCCTTACTCTCAAATCACACATGTATCATTAGACTGCTAAATAAAGCTGCTATTCCAGAGTGGATTTTTTCTGAGGCATATATACTTCTAAATAAAATACATATCCTCACACTTCCTCCACTTCAAGCTTGGTCTTCACTGGTAGAAATACTGAGCTCACTTATCACTGCTAACACTAGGATGTCAAAAGGTCCCAATCAGCTGTTGAAGGACCTTGACTCCATCAACACTAGGTTCAGTGCTCTCACACAAACAGACACCAGTATCCAAGATATCATGGAACTCAAAACTCAATACCATGATAAACAGAAGGAACTGGCACAATATATAGCCACAAAAAGATCCAAAATATTCTTATCTAACTGTCACAACTGGACTCACAGTTACATTAGGTGGGCACTTGGTTTTGCAAAGAGGCCTATGCCTACTATGATAGTAATTGATCAAAACTGCTACAGTGGTCCTGAAATGCTTGCAAGAATTCACAAACATTTTATAACTAAACTGCAAAACCAAAATTTTTTGGTTGGCAAAATCTGGAAATCATCAAGTGATAGTCTTCAACATAATATCACAGAGATGCAAATAATACAAAAACTGCAGTCTTACCCTGAAAGCACTCACTTTGGACTTCCATGGAATTACTTACCCTGAAAGCACTCACTTTGGACTTTCATGGAATTCCCAGATTTGTACTCTTCCACCTAAGTCAATTTACTGCACCTATCATTTGTAGGATGATTCATGTTCTTTTGGGAGATTTCCAGTGCATTCCTGATCTATACCCAGTGGCATTGGTTCCTTTTTTTAAAAAAACAAGAAAATACATCCAGCCTGGCAAACCTCTGCACCATATCAATGAATCCCTTTTGAATCTCTAGTCAAAGACTTGATTCAAGATCAACTTTATCAGCATATCTCTAAATATCAATTTGCTCAGAAAGGGGCTTCCACTCTAGATGCCATTCAATGCTTCTTGCTTATTACAGAACATGTCTGATCACATAGAACATCCAAACCTTTAGTAATCCAATTGGACTTCTCTTTAGTAATCCAATTGGACCCTCTTCTGCATTTGACTGAGTAATTCCATCATCCCTACTTCAAACACTTCAAGATGATAATCAAGTCCCAGAAGTCTACATACCCATCATTGGAAATCTCCTGCTTAATCATTCCTGCTTCACCACCCTAGATGGTAGGCTAACTGATGGAATCAGACCACATCTGTCAATCCCACAGGAATCCCCATTGGCCACCCTTTGCTTCATTAATTATATCAACCCATTCTTCATTGAGATTGAATGCAAATTGCCTGGTATCTATGTGCCAGCATTGAAACACCAGGTACATCACATCTTATATGTTGACAATGTCTCAATATTCCTTCTTTATCAAAAGCAACTACAGCTACTTCTGCAAATCATCGATAAACACACAAAAAATTAAATCTACACATTAATTATAACAAATCCTAAATGTGGACCATAAAATCTGGTATAAAAATTCCATCTATATTCACACCCCAAACACAAATTTTTTTAGGTTTTTCCATATCCAATTCAAGATTGGCTATGTCCAAAGAGATCCAGAGCTCTATACTTGAGAAGACTAGAAAAATCGCAAACTCATTGTTTAGAGTTTCCCTATCACTCACTGGGAAAACCACATTACACAATATGTTAACTTAGTTATTATCTTCCCATAATAAAGGCAACCAAATCATTTGATCCTTCAATAAACTCACTATGCTCAAAGTTGCTATGGAAGGGGATAGTGGTCACTATAAGCATTGTTAAAGCTCACATGCCCAAAGACTTAAATGGTCTGGGGTTTCATACAGTCTCTACACTCTACCTACAGAAAGTATTAGGGGTCATAAGGGCAACTTATCTCAAACACCCAGAACAGAATTCATTCTTACCAGTAGTTCCCATGGACACTCCTCCCCCTTTGGCAGCAAATGGATGACAGACCTATGGACTTACGTAAAATGCATGACAAACCTGACAAAACCCATTTTAGAAATAAAAAACATAATAGGAGACTTTTAACCTCAGACATCCCAATCTTATGGCACTCTAGAACACTCTTTGCCTAAATAACAAACAGTTAATCTACAAATCAAAAAATTGGTACATTGAACCCAAATTCATTGACTTTCTCTTGAAGCTTAACCTCTTCTCTCTGCTGATGAACCACTTTTTTGTATGGATGAGAGGCTTTGCTTACCTCAATCCACAGTGTCAATTGTGTTCAACAGCGAATGAAACCGTCCCTCACCTATTACACATCTGTCCTTTCCTTAGTCCACTCAGATCTTTTATTAGCAAAAGAGTATATCTTGATTATAGAGACACTCTCTCCATCCAAAATGCCATCAAGACTGGCATCTACTCAATTATCAGAATTTCCATTTTTCTCTCCTTTGCAGTATGGCTTACCAAGCAAACTCCAATGTTACTGAAACTTTCATAGAACTATTGAAGAGTATTTGTAACAGAGATCACTTACTAACCCCTGACTGGCTACCCAAGGAATCATGGTCCAGAGTTAATTTTGCATGTAATCTAACCGGCACCTCAACTACAGTCACACACCTGTTAGTTTTGCATCTCGGTTTAAAATCAGAACTTTAATTATTTGAAACCTCTGTAAAATTTTTATTTCTTTCAAATGTCTCAATAAATCTTTTTTTAAAAAAAATGTTACGAATAGTTTTTGAAATCATAAAAAAAATAGATAATGAAAATTCATATTACCAGTCCCACGGGTTCAAACTTAGCTTGTTTAATGTTCATACTTTTGCAGCAATCATGGTTTTCTTTTCTTGAGGCTTGTAATTATTGCCACTGGAAATTTTTTTCTATCCTTCCTTCTTAAGCATAATTCTTCCATTAGAGTATATCAGTTGTTCTCTCATTTGCAATTTCTTTTACTGGGTTTAAATTCAGTCACTGGAATAATTGTATTAGATGATTTAATTTGTCATAGATGATTTAATACTTATCAGTCAATTAATCATTTTTCTTCAGCTTTCAAATGCAGGTGAATGTTTCTTTTGCTTAAAATATCGAATTTTCTTTCAATCAGTCATCAGGGGTATAATATTTTAATTTCAGATGACATTTTTTTATATGATATGCTGGTTGATAATGAATCAGGGAATTTCCCCAGATGAGACCTATATATTTTTTTCTAGCCCAACATCCTTATATTTTCAATATTTAAAAACTTGATATTAAAAAAAATGATTTAAAAAAAGATTATCTAGCAGAATTAAAATGTTTGTCTTCCTTAGTTTTAATATTTCAAAATCTCTCCTCTGATTTTTCCAGACAAATTTTTATACTTTATTTTCTTAGTTAGAGTGATAGTAACAAACAATATAAAAAACTTGCACTTACATGAATTTTGGAAAGCTTAATTTTCTTTTCAAATAAAATTATCTTAAACATTTCCCTTCTCACCTTACTGACAAATTTCGCACCACTATAAAATTCCAAATCTTTTCTTTGAAGATTTCTAGCTGGACTTCTGAGTCTTAAGAAATACAGACACAAACAATAAACTTTTATAGTGAAACCTTTGAGTAAAAAAAATAATTTAACAGAATTTTTTTTCTTTAACATTTTTAATATGTACAAATCTAGATTTATTTATGCAATGTACACATGCACTCTATCATTTATAAAGCTGGCCCATTAAAACAATCTGAATGTTTTTTAGAAATTATGATTTTAATATTAAAATTAAATCCTTAACTTTCAAACCCTAAACTATAACTTTTAAACCCCAAATTATAATCATAGATAAACAGAATAAAAACAGATAACAATAAAATATTAGAATTTAGCAAATGTAGGTTAGCTTTGAAGAGAGTTTAATATTTGAAATATGCAATGATAATTAAATAGCTTACACCCACTGCCTATATATGTATTATTACTTTACTTTTTAACAAAAAAAATAACTATGAAATAACTAAATGTGTGTACTACTTTTTTGAGTTTTTTATCAATACACAAACAAATAAAGAACATAACTGTTGCTCCATTCTCTTTTTGTCTTAAGCTTTCAGAACTTGATCTGGTAGGGTTTAAACTTGGGTGCCCTACAGCTTCCTTTACTATCTAAAAACGTGAAGATGATTTTTGTTCCACATTTTCTTTCATGCACATGACTAAAAATTTAGCTAGTGGCTATATTGTAATGGCACAAATTCCCCTTCTTCTAATAAAATCATCAGCACCCTTGCTTTAACTATAATAAGAAAATCATAACTAATAAAATAACACTAATAATACTAAATATAATAATAAAGAAAAATTTCTGACTACTGGAAAACATCATCTAGATGCCCACCAAGTCCACTTTTCATTATAAAATTTAAATGTGATTTATTTGGAGATGTTTTCCAGGCTACTCTGCTGAAGGATAAGGGATATAACTCCTAGCATTATAGGTTCCCTTATTTCCATCAAGAGTAGCAAGCGTAAAAGCATTCTCTCTTATCTTTTTAGTAAATTTGGAATGGCCCTTCATACAAATGCAGAAACTTTTTAAATTGGTTTTGTTGGGGGTTGCTAACATAATAGATTATCATATCAGAACCACTCTAGTTCCACTCTTGAGTTTTACTCTGGGCTTTTCCCTTTTGCAAATCATCTTGTGGTCTGCATAAATTTGCCAATGTATATCCAGTCCATTTTTAATATTTCCATTTTTCATTTTGACTGGACACTTATAGTATATATCTGGTGGATTTATTTTGGGTAACCTCTGATTATAGAATACCTAGAAATATTGACTTTTTATACCATACATAATTTATCTTAAACTTTACCAGAAAGATGGACTCTCTGTACCATATATAAGGCACTTTTAAATTTTTCAGAGAGATTGAATCTCTGTACCAGATATAATTTACTTTTCACTTTTTCAGAGCATTTAAATTTTTCAGAAAAATTGATTCTCTGTACCATATATAAGGTATCTTTAATCTATTTAAAAATATAGATTTTTGAAACCACACATGCTGGTTGGTTAATAGATTGAGAAATATAGATTGTCGAAACTTTTGTTCTTCTTCTAAAATATCTGGTTTTATCTCCCCTATTGCCTCTTAACTTTATTGCATTATCTTGTGTGTGGAGTTTTTCCTCCATCTTCTTTCTCTTCACCTCATAATCCACTTTAATCAAACATTTATCCCTTTCCCTATAGGTTCTCTTCCTTGGGATTTGTTTTAGGGCTTCCTCTTTTTATATAAACATCTGATCTTTTACATCATGTTGTTCCTTCAACTCTGTTTTTATTCTTTTATCTTCAAGATCTCTCCCAATCTGCCCTTCAGTCATCACCTCATATATTGTCTTTGTTGGAAGATTTGGTTTTACTTCTTCTATTGGCATTTCTACTTCTGGAGACTTATCCTCTATCAGTGTATTAGCTGGTTTATTTATTGTCATCTAATTTCTCATTTCTTTCTTTATTATCAGTGTTCTGGCTATCTAGTTTATCTTTTAACACTGGTAAGCTCTGCCTACTTTTCTCTTTTACAATTCTAACATATTCACATACCTCTTCTGCTCTATCTTCTAAAAAGGTTTCAGCATTATTTTCTAATCTTTGACTATCTTCTATTATAATTTTTGCACCTTTTTGCTATCCTCTCTTAGACTTTCTACCCATTTTTTCATAAAATGACATATCTTTTGTTCCAGACTTTCCTTATTTCTTTTGGAATTTTTATAATATTCTATGATATTTCAATACATACTATCTATCATCAGCTCAGTCCATTTTATACCTGATAGTGCTTCTTTTTTTATTTGAATCTGAAAATCTTCAGTACTTGCTACTATCCCCTTTACTTTTATGGTAACTTCTAATCCAATTACAACCTCTCCATTCTTTTCTGTATAAAGATTATCATCTCCAAAATTTGAGGCACTTTCCTAATGTTTCTTTATTTTACTTCCCAAATCCATAGGTGTTTTACTGTTGTTTTCAATTGAGCTATTAATCTTTTTTTTTAATTCATCTTCACTTCTCTTATCCTCTTCTGTTAAACTTTCTATAGTTTTCTCTCTGTCTTCTCCTAAACTTTCTATAGTTTGTTCTAAACTTTTATAACTTTTCTCCATCATTTGTTCTAAATTTTTATAACTTTTTTCTACCCTTTTAAATATTTGCATAATCCTTTCCATCATTTCCATTTCACCTTTATTCATTCTATTAAATTTTCAATATATTCAATATTTATCCATCTGTGCTTCCCAGACCACCAAGAACCTACACATCCTTTTCTTGTCTGACACCTATCTCTGACTGACTAACTGATTTGCTTTTTCACCTGGCTTTACTATGCATTAAAAATACAAAAAAAAATTATTTAATATCCCTCATTCAATGAATCACACAACAATAATCTATATAGTGCATGTCTGTCTGTAATAACCCAAATTATATATCCATCTATTTTCCCAGAAATCTGACAGATACTGACAGTTAACAGAATGACTAGCAGCATGAGATAAAGAAAAAAATTCAGTCACAGCACTACAATCACACAATGCATCATGCTTACTCAGAAGATCATCCCAATTCGATCATCTTAAGCTACTACAATCTTTGATCTAATGATGCAAACTCTGTTGCAATAAAAGAAGTTTAAGTCTTAGGGGCTAAAATAGATAAACTATGCCTTGCTCTCTCTCTTGGAGTCTTATGTGGCAAGTATCAAGGAATGTCCTGCTTATTATAGACTACAGAAAATTAAGCCTTGCTCCCTGTCTTGGAGACTTATAGGCTGATATCATGGCAGGACTAATGTTAACTGCTAAAAAATAACATCACATAAACTGGATTGGAAAACTATGCTGTGCTCTCTCTCTCTTGGAGACTTATAGGCTGGTATTATGGCAGGAATGCTGTTAACTGCTTCATGATAAAATAAGGATAACTTATAAATTTGGTTGAAGCAGTGAATGGGTTTGATCATTCATGAGTTACACAAATACATAGCATTCTCAAGGCAATGACAAAACTCTCCACTCATTATCAAAACTGCAATCTAACCAACCAAACTTTAATGATCAGATATCCAATCCAACCTCCAAAATCATAGACTTTTTACAAAATGAACTCTCCAAACACATATGAGACTACCATCCCATAATTCATCACTATTAATATGCCTGTTTTATCTGGCAATAAATCATTCTAATATTTCAAAAAAAATTATTTCACCACTGTCTTAAGTTGTAATATACATCTATTTTCAAAATTGAAAAAAAAAAAACTAAGCTGTTTTATGGCTGTACTCTTAATTTTTCATTGATGATGATAAAATATCATATTAAACATCATCACACACAAATCTAAAATAAGACTATATGGCTAAGACAATTTTGTAAGAAAAAAAATTTACTAAAAAAAAATTTCTCTTTTAACCACACATCTCCCAACATTCTCTAGACTCCTTTTTATCTCAGGTATATGGTAACATATCATACCCCAGTTGGACATCCATTTAACATAATAAAGGAGATCAAAATCCATAATAACATAAATAATGTAGATCAAAATAATTAAAATACCTGAGTAGTCTAAAATATATAAGATCATAATATTTTAACTTAATAAATGAAAAATGGTAACTTAAATTTTTATATCAAAGATAAAAGAATTGTATTTTTATAAAATATTACCATCTGAGACAATTGTAACTTAAATAAAAGTAGATCAAAAGGGAAAAATTGTATTTTTAATTTTATATCAAAGAGAAATTAATTGCAATATGCAACTTGCTATGTATAAGCTATTTAACAAATGATCAGATGACAAGTTATTAATCATATTAAGGAATCATATATAAGTTGTAACTATAATAGTCATTGAATTTTATTACCTTCAATATTATGAAAATATTAGTTATCCAGAAATTTATCAGTGGCCTAAATTCATCAATTTCTACTTAAGATTTTCAATGATATCACAATATCATTAATTAGAAACAATAATGTCTGGAGACTAGTCATTTAAGGTGTCTGGCCTATTTCAAACCCTAGTTAGGCAGGCATTGTATCATCAATAAACAAGTAGAAACTATAAACAAATTATTAAGGACAAACTATTATAACTCAGGAAATAACATTAAGTGGGTGAGTACACTGGTAACTCAATAAAATATCTTCTCAGGTATACAGACAGTAGATTTTATCCATTTTCATCTCTTGGTTTGTTGTCAAGTGCATATTTAAATAAATAAAAAGTGAATATGGTCTAGCAGGGTGCCACTAGATTATCTGAACCTAGACACAGTTATATCTTATAACCTTTTCACATGTACCAGGTTTGGATCCCTTCTTGGTACTTTATTTCTAACAAAAGTAGAGGATTTTGCTTTTAGACCCATATCACTGTATGCACTAACATTTAGGTAAACATAAATCATCCTTAAACTAAAGTGGAGTATATAAAATAAATCAGACAGTAATCATCTCCTAGATCTTAACATAATGAGTGCATTTCCATATCTTTATAAGTTTTACTAGCTCAGATTATATTATTAATTTAGGATGGCAATTCACACATCCTGGTATGATGTAGATAATGGAATGGTGGTCATTATGATTATTCACAAATGTCAACTAAATACCATGAGATCACTTATTTATTTATGGCCTTTAAACATTTATCTATCTCATTAATTAAAATGTGATGATGATGATGATGATGATAATGATAATAGTTCCAACCACAGCTTTAGGACTAAGCCTAATCATAAAACTTGATTTTTAATGAAATTCATAAATATGGGTTAATCTCAGTATATCTAATTAAATCTTAAATAATTAATACTAACCATTGATGATGAATGATCACAACTAATAAAGAATACTCTCAATGAACTATATATGCCTCATTTAATAAAACAATTTAACATTTATTAATTTATTATGAACATATACAAACAATTCAAAGATAAAACTAAGAATTTATATGAACAATAATGATAATAACAATAATTAATTATTTGGCAATCATAAGATTAATTTGGAATTCTTCCTCTTTTCCCAGAAATATATAATGCATATTAAATTGGATACTAGGTTTGCTAAAGTTTTCAATTCACAAGAAAATATTTCATAAAAAATATTCACTCTTTTTTTCCTCTTTTGCACACATACTTTTATAATCTAATATGTAAAGTAGAATGATGAAGTGGAGAAATGTCAGTGAAATTGAGAGAAGATTTCCAGAACCAAGTTTTTAAACTATTTCTCCCCCTTCCTGCTAAGCTTGGAGATGGCTATTCCTTAAATCAAAATCAAAATCACCTAATATTTTTAACACTATATTTGTCTATTATTCTTCCACCCACATGCAATTATATCCATGTAACAATTTAATATATTACTGTGTATGTGTGTTTATCCCATTATAACCAAATTATTTAAAAACAAAATAATAATACAAAAAAATATCTTTTACATTTTAACCAACATTTCATAATTTTAGATTAGTATACAATAATAGTTTTAACATACATAAAATTATTAGTCAAGGTTATAACTATTCTTATTGAAGATGGTTGTTTTAAAGTTCTAAGAAAAAAATAGAAAACTTTATCTCTAAAATATTACAAATAGTCTTTGAAATCATAAAAAGAAAATAGATAATGAAAATTCATGTTACCAGTCTCACGGGTTCAAACTTAGCTTGTTTAATGTTCATACTTTTGCAGCAATCATGGTTTCCTTTTCTTGAGGCTTGTAATTATTTAATGGTGATATTATTTGCCACTGGAAATTTTTTTTCTACCCTTCCTTGTTAAGCATAATTTTTCCATTAGAGTATATCAGTTGTTCTCTCATTTGTAATTTCTTTTACTGGTATTAAATTCAGTCACTGGAATAATTGTACTAGATGATTTAATTTGTCCTAGATGATTTAATACTTATCAGTCGATTAATCATTTTTCTTCAGCTTTCAAATGCAGGTGAATGTTTCTTTTGCTTAAAATATTGAATTTTTTTTCAATCAGTCATCAGGGATATAATATTTTAATTTCAGACAAGACATTTTTTATATGATATGCTGGTTGATGATGAATCAGGGAATTTCCCCAGATGAGACCTATATATTTTTTCTAGCCCAACATCCTTATATTTTCAATATTCAAAAACTTGATATTAAAAAAAATGATTTAAAAAAAGATTATCTAGCAGAATTAAAATGTTTGTCTTACTTAGTTTCAATATTTCAAAATCTCTCTTCTGATTTTTCCCAGACAAGTTTTTATACTTTCTTCTTAGCTAGAGTGATAGTAACAAACAATATAAGAAACTTGCACTTACATGATTTTTGGAAAACTTAATTTGTTTTTCAAATAAAATTATTTTAAACATTTCCCTTCTCACCTTACTGACAAATTTTGCACTGCTATAAAACTCCAAATCTTCTCTTTGAAGATTTCTAGCTGGACTTCTGAGTCTTAAGTAATACAGACACAAACAAGAAACTTTTATAGTGAAACCTTTGAGTAAAAAAATAATTTAACAGAATTGTTTTTTTTTAACATTTTTAACATGTACAAATCTAGATTTATTTGTGCAATGTACACAGACACTCTATCATTTATAAAGCTGGCCCATTAAAACAATCTGAATGTTTTTTAGAAATTATGATTTTAATATCTAAAATTAAATCCTTAACTTTCAAACCCCAAACTATAACTCTTAAACCCCAAATTATAATCATAGATAAACAGAATAGAAACAGATAACAATAAAATATTCGAATTTAGTAAATGTAGGTTAGCTTTGAAGAGAGTTTAATATTTGAAATATGCAATGATAATTAAATAGCTTACACATACACACTGCCTATATATGTGTTATTACTTTACTTTTTAACCAAAAAATTAACTATTAAATAACTAAATGTGTGTATTATTCTTTTTGAGTTTTTTATCAACACACAAACAAATAAAGAACATAACTGTTGCCCCACTCTCTTTCTGTCTTAAGCTTTCAGAACTTGATCTAGTAGGGTTTACACTTGGGTGCCCTACAGCTTCCTTTACTATCTAAAAATGTGATGATGATTTTTGTTCCACATTTTCTTTTATGCACATGACTACAAATTTAACTACTGGCTAAATTGTAATGGCAAAATATATATATATTTTGAAATAGAAGACTGTGTTATTTTTTAATATATATATATATATCATTATAAATGTTACTATAAATATAATAAATACAAAATTAAATTTTAAAAAGTATTAATTTTTTTCCTTAAAATATTCCAGTAAAAAAGTGGCTTTCTTTCAAAACTTATAATCAATAATTAGTATATTGTAAAAAAATTAATAATTATTTTCCAGTACAAATTAGTTTTCACAGCAATACTTTAAGAATATATATATATAGCAAATCATTATTGTATAATAATAAATAGATTTAAATAATTTAAAACTAAAAATAATTATTTATGAATGTTTTGAGTACTTAAGACAATTAATTTTTAATAAATCATACCTTAATAAAATATGATAACGCTCACATTCAAACATGATACTAGATTTTATTATGTCTTATAACATTTCCTGTTTTCAGTCTTGATGTCAATTGCATTATTTTAGTAATGTTTTTTTTATTCTTCACTGAGGATGGAAGAAGCCAGAGACCAATCAGTCTAGAAACGAAGATTTTAAAGCATTATATCACCTTAGTTTCTTTGATTATTCAAGATTACCATAAATATCTAAAGTGGAATGAAGCTAATCGCACTTGGAAGCATTTGAGGAAGTACGTAAGAGATGATGTATCTTGAATTTGCATTTGCATTAAAGTTTATTTCACACATTGGTAACAACTAAATATATATTTATTATTAAATATATTATACATTTTTTTAACACAACGATTTAACATAAATCTCAAATGCACTAAGGAAAATGTAAAGCTATCAGTAAAAAAACAAAGACTAGGATATAAAAAATGATGGGAAAAAAAACAAAAAAATAAATATATAAAGAAACAGTGTTCCAAAAAAGATAGACATTAAAACAGCTGTTGACTGAAGATGTGAAATGATGGTATTTTATTATAATTATATAATAGACTATTTATAAATTTAATTAAATTATTAAATGATTTTTAAAAAATACAAACTGTTTATTGCATTGTCACTTGATCAGGCCAGCAATATCTGAACAAACTTGAAACAAAATGCTGTAACTACCAGAGTGTTATTCCTAATAATTCAATGCATTTGGAATGATATAAATAAAATTTGGAGTTTTTAAAGAAAACAATGAAATAAAGTAAATAGAATACATATAACTATCATTAAAAAAGCTATATTTTGTTCTTAAATTATATAATAGCATATCAGTATTTTGACGCCTGCCGTCTATGTATTTTGGATATGAGAACATTGATACACTAATTTACAATACAAACTATTACATGGCGATATATGAACATATATAAATTAGATTTAATTTTGATAGTTATTTTTTTTGTTACCAAATAAAACATGATTTAAAATCCATTCGTCATTACTACTAAAATATGTAGCTCTCTTATTGTAAAAATAAATAAACAAAACAGAAAAAGATGAATAGTATATACTCGTATATGTGTTATTGTGAGTGTGATTAATTTAGTAAAAATGCATTCTTATAATCAATGTGTGATAAATATGACTTTGTTTACTTTATCACATTTAAATGAATAATTCTGTGCTTCCTTTTGTAAATGTAATAAATTGTAGTTTATTGTCTTTAGACGTGTCTCAACATAGAATCCACAGTTAAAACTTTTATTATCTATTTTTTATTAGAACAAAGTATAAAAGTTTCATTATACTGAAAGCTTTAAGAAACAATAAATAAAATGTAAGAAACTCTTATTATTAAAAAGTAAGAAAATATATACTTCGTTTTCCAAACTATATTTGATAGTTTCTAATTTAACATATTCTTCTTAACGACATAATAAATGACATCATATTATATAATCTTTCTTATTGCAGCTACATTTGATGAATTAGTTTTTTTTTTTTTTTTTGAAGTTTCATCTTTAGAATTTTGGCTATCTGAAATATAATTTTTTTTTCGGTTTCATAAAATCAGCCGTCAGTTTTACCTTTCAATAAACTTTTTTATAGGTGATATTTGCCATTTTTATTAAGCAGTATTACCATTAAATTCATACCCTTTCTTTTGTACTTCAAAGACTCAATGCTTTACTCTGACTACTTTGAGGATTATTTATGACAGAAACGTTTGTTTGAGTTTGTGTGACTATTTAATTTTTTGAAAGATATTTCTATTAAAAATATCAATTCTTCAGTTTGTTGATTGCAATGCATATTTGTCTAGTTTGTCCTCATTACTTTCTTTCTAAGATTTTTCTTCAATAACTTTGTCATTAACTTGTTCAAGTTTTTCTCCGATTTGAATATCTCTAATAACATATTAGAAAAGATGGAAGACTTCAGACAATTATTTAACTTTTGTTTCTGTTTTATTTTCAAACAAAACAAAAATTATCAACATTACAGTTTCTTTTTTACAATTTATCAAAAACATTACTTAATTTAAAACATTAATATTGCAATTATTAAAAAAAATTAATAAAGTGACGACAATAGTGAAACGGAAATCTCCAATCCCTTTCCGTTTCACCATCAAACCTAATGACACTCTCATCTGTGCTAAGTTCGAACCTATTTAAATGTTAATAAATTTAAAATTCGTTCATGTCTGTATAAAACAGTATTATATATTTACGTGCGAACCAACGCTATAATTAGATAGGATTAGTAAAATTATAGCGTCCTAAAGTTATTTAATATTTCTAAAAATGTTTATTATATTATTTAAGTTAAGAGTAAATTATTAATTTTGTTGTTTAATATTGTAATTTCGTATGTGGATATATAATCTGTGCTATATAGAAGAAAGACATGATTTAAAATATGTAAAAGCCATTATCTAAAAATAATATTGAATATGTTTAAAAATTGTTAAAAGATTTCTTGTTTTAAATATATTTCAGAGAAAAGTTTCTCGAAAATATATTTAAAAGCTATATCAAAATATATTTGTAAATTATTTTTAATAAATATGTTAAAAATGTTTTCGTTTTAAAAAAAAATGTTAAAAGGTTGTTTTTAAATAGAAAGAGTTTCTATGTAAGATTAAAAATAAAAGCTGGTCAAGTAATTAAAAGATTTTTGGTTGTAAACAAGTGTCATTAACGACCACACCTGGAATTCGTAAAAAGTAAAACTAGTTAAAAATTTACTAATTAAAATCCCCTTAGATAAGATTAAGTTATTTTAAAATCTAAATTGGACAATTGTTTGCAACGAAAAATCTTAATTATAATAATAGCTTATGGAATGCTTCTAACATAAGTTATCTAAGATCTGAATTATAAATTGAAAAACACTTAATTAAATTCCTGAGTTTAGTGAGTCTTGAGGCGGGAGATTCCGATAAGGAAAACATATAAATACTCTGTATTTTTTAACAAGAGAGGACAGCCATATTGTTAGTGAGAGTTGTAGCCAGTCTTCACAATTGTTAAAGTTTAACATGTCCGGCTAAAAGCGGGCATCTTGTTGCTGTTACTCCGCGGGAGAACGGGGTTTCTCTCGTCGAAATGCCTAAACCACCATCATGCCGATAGAAGAGACGAGCCTAACATAATGGGAAAGATGATGCCGCCCAGTCAAACTAAACCAAACCAACAGCCAAGAACTTGCAGATAAATCATACCGGTACCGTTTTATTTTTCAAACCGCAGAGCTCTGTGTAATTCTAAATGTAATAATATCTATCTAAGCTAGCTAACTTTCTTTTTAAAATAATGATAAAGCTACAATGTAATCAAAACTTAAATCCATTTAATATTTTAAATATGTCAATTGCTATCCGAAATTTCATGTTGTTAAAGTTTAAATAATCTGAGTAATTTATATTTTCCTTTCATTCAAAGTAAATTATTTAGTTTAAAGTTATATCACTGCGGTTGTGTCTATATTTCTTTGCTTATTTTATTTTAAATGCTTATTATATTTCATATGCCAATATTTCGAAACAGTGAGCACTTAATTTCATGTATATTTTAAGAAGATATTATTTGAAAATCTTCGCGTAATTTATTTATAGCATCAACTTTCTGCGCTGTTTCAAAATCCTATTTTTTTTATTATTTAAATGATTTAATATGTGAAATGTGGCTCTTTTGATCAACCAGTTAAAAACTTAACCTTATAGTTTTATTTAGAATTAAATTTAGCCTTGATCATATTTATAAGTATAGTTGACATTTAAATTCTTAAGTCCATAGAAATATACTTTTCCTCCTTAAATATTTCTTATCTATAAGTAACTTAATAGATCGAACATGTCAAAGTACAGATGTAATAATATTCCCTTTAGTAGCATAGACATTTATTATCAGGCTACGCAAGAGTTGGTTCCAATTTGATAGAGCTAATATGCTATTAACTCGTATTTCGTAGTATGAAATATACTATTCTTTGCTTGGCGGATGTGATCTTATTTTATAAAATTATTCTCATTTTGCTGCTATACATAATATACGTATCTTAAGATGGAGCCACGGCATTGCCAGCACATCTTCTCTTATAGGGTAGAGCAGTAGCGAAGCCTGAGCCAAGGCCAGGTTAGCACGTAAGACCCCTGCCATTCCTGAACACAATGTTCCTTTTCCCGCAGCATTGCGATCGGTTACAGGGTACCGGCGTTTGTCGCAAGAACCCTGAAGTTATTTCATCCATCCGCAGAGCGACTTTTCCTATTATTGTTTACCTGTGCCATAGCGCATTGGTAATATCTAATGCAGACAACTCTCCCACCTTAACATAACGCTTTCAGCATTCTGAAATTTTCTCTCGAAAGCCATGTTCGATCGATCATTACTTGAGCTGGTTTATGCGCTCGTTATTAAATTATATTGTATGTTTTAGTAAATGAATTCATGATCAAAGTTTAATATAATTATTTATATACCAGCCACAAATGTAATAGGATTTGGCTTATCGAGATTTATAGACATAACGTAGTGATTAATTATGTATTAATTGAAAAGCAACTCATAAGATGGGCATATGTTAAACCTCTCTATGAAATTTAATGATTACTTATGTAAAGTGATTTTGAACTGTATATAAAAAGAGAATGTGTTCTCTTATCCACCCAATGTTTGTACATTCGACACTGAAATGTGTAAAACTGATCAATTTCATGCCAATTGTAAATAAATATATAATTAATTTAATGTATTTCGTTCTCTGTTTCGTTATTGATCTAATTCAATCCAATTCTAATTACTATTTATAGTCTATATATGTGAAAACTATGCATTAAGTTAAATTAAATTTAGTGATATTTTAGTCAATTAAGAACCTCTCTTTTAATTATCAGAGTCTCATTGCTTCTCCGTGACCTATGTCGGCCGTGTGGAAAGAGGTATACTACGTGTAATTTCAAGGTGGTCATTCGTAGGGTCTTGAGTCTTGGAATCCTGGCTTACGAGTTGAAGTGCGGTCGGACTCGGGATGTCACAGTCCTAGTCTGGTCAGCTTCGGTCTCTTTTGCTTGGATTCTGAATTCTGTTACGCGAATGTACAAACTTGACTGTTACAATAGATTAAAGGACATCTCCCTGTTAGTGACAAAAATGACGTCGACTGGGTGCAGAGTTAGCTTGATATCTAGTACATATTTATTTCAATAATTTACATTAAAAAATTGTTGAACTGAAATAAAACTATAAAATAAAATTATATAATTAAAAAAATCAATTTTGCCAAAAGACAATGAATTAAAACATTAAACTGGAAATTTATTTATGATTTCATAAAAATTTCAAACCAACAATTGCACGGCAATGGTTTGATTTTGTTTGAAAACATTCTTATTTTTGTTTATTGCTTAATGTTTAAAAATAATCATATAATTAAAATTTGAATATTTAGTAATCATAAAAATATATTTTAGCATATTTTTTCTTTTATTTTTGTTAATAAATGTTGAAAAAATGATAATACTATTCAAGGAAAACCATGATTTTGGCATAAAAAGTAATAAGAATCTGAACATGATTTATAGAGACTCCAATTTGAATAATAGGTGATATTTTTAATTTTCTATAAACCAATTCAATCTCCAATTCCTTGTATAGTTTGTTTTTGTTTCTATCCAAGGAATTAAGAAATCTCTAGTGTCTCTTTTAAAGACTCTCTGCTGTGTCCAGCAGCTCTCTATTGCTTGCTGGATTGCAAATATCAATAACACAAATATATAATAATTAAAGAGGCAGCTCGACAAGTAAATTTAAATAACAAGAATTTATTTACAGAATTAAATATGAGTTAATCACTCTTAATATATACAAAATTATGACTATTATACACACACTATTATTATATATAAATAAGGGGCCCGAAGGCATATCAAAATAATAATGAAATCAATACGACCTGTTGTATAGTTCCTAAGTTTACTTTGGAACATCCAGAGGTAAACCTCTTTGCAAGGCTAAGTGAAGGAAGGAGCTGACAGGACCACCCGAGGAAATGGCGCATCTACCTTTCAAGAGCTTCACTTAGCAAGTGTCCAGTCTCAGTTCAATTTTAGATCCATTACTACTCATGACTTGATTTAAGAGTAGCCTCCCTTGATTGTCCATCTACTGTCCATGTGGTGGTCATCTCTTTAGTTCCTATTCGATCCTTCATTAGATAATGCCACGACTTTAGAATAGTCTATTTTAAGCAATGGCTTTGTTTACATTATCTAATCCTTTTTGATAAATTACTTTACAGTTTCTCCTTATTTAAACTATTTAATTAGTCTAATGCAGGGGTGAGCAATTGTTTTGGCTCAGGGGCCACAGAGGCTGGCAGAGAGCCACATCGGGGACCACTTTGTGAAAGCGAAGGTTAGCGGAGGGCCGTACCTTTTTTTCATGACACAATAAATACACTGCTTTATTGCCTGTATTACCAAAAAAATATTTATTTGTCCATTCTTCATTAAAAACATGACATTCATCACCGATTTTACATTTTTTCGGAGGGTTCATGGTTTCACTAAAGTTGGAAATGTATCTATTTTCTAATGCAAAGACAAAATTGAAATGAACCAGATCAACTGGGAAAGCACTGCACATTCTATTTACACTGCACATGTGTATTGATGTGGCCATCCTACTGGAAAATAAGAGACGAATCTTCAGTCATACACAGGAAGGAAATCTCAGTTCAAATTGGATTTTTCTGATTGTCTTGGTGGGCCACATAAAAACTCTTAGCAGGCCACATGTGGCCCTTGGGCCGCTATTTGCCCACTCCTGGCTAATGCTTTATCAAATATTGTAAATGCCTCTGGCATCTGTGCACATACTTTTAGTTTAACTTTAATATATCATTTATTACTTATAATACACAATTAGCAATACGTTAGTTTTACATTTATAATTATTACTAGTTATACGTATTTTTGTATACATACATATACACACACATTTAGTACTCTCATTTTGTAATATTTCTGAAAAACATTAGGATGTCAATGTTTGACTCTCTACCATGTTACTTTTTCTGATGACATGACTATTAATGGGAACAGGGGGACACAAATTTTAAAATAATTTTGATATACAAAATAAATTTATAGACATAATCTGATTTATTCTGCATATCTCTCAAGACTATTAAATCTAGAGTTTATCTGTTTGAAAATTATTGATCATACTTTAATTTTGGGGGCCATTTGTACAGGTAACTTTTAAATGTTTTTATAACCTTCATCCAATTTTCATAATCCTTTATAATTTCTTAAGTTATACTTTTTGGCAGCTTTTGAATATTCTGGGCTTTTTTGATCATGGATATTTTGCCAAGTATATTCCCTAATCAAAATTTTCAATCATGTAATGTATATCTGATATTTCATCATTTGAAAAATTATCTTGATTTACTAATTGCTAATCTTTTATTTTGTCATTTTTACTGGTGTTATCAATTTAATATTAATCGAATTGATCATCATCAATTGATGTTATTTGGCCATAGTACTAATTCTGCTGTCTAATTTCTCAACCACATTAAACAGAAAACTTAAATGTGCCCCAAAATAAAAAAATGAACCATTTTCATGGTGTTGCCAGCAGGCTGAGAAGTACTCAGTTGTGGCTATATGGAACATTTGTTTGATGGTTAATTTGATGACAAATTTAAATAAAATGCATATTAATTTTGATTCCCACTAAAACTCCTAGATGGTAGTATCATTCAACAAATATTAAATCAAAGAAATTGTTTTGTATTATAAAATAATGATTGTTTCTTGTGTGATCATAGCTTCTGTGAGTATATTTATTTTTATTTTTGTAAAATTAAATTAAATATTTTTAGTAAGTAGATAATGTTTGTATTATCATCAAAAATGGAAAGGAGTTTAATCCATTTTTCTGCTTTTACATATATTTAAATAAATAATACAATATAATACAATATATTTATATATATATTAGCAGAAATACAATAACAATGAAAATGCAGATAAAAGCACTTTACAGCAAATATCAATTTTTGCATTTTCAGTGTGTTGGGACTATTTTATAATTACATTGCAATGATGTGATGCAATGTGATGCACTGTGACTTCTCCTGTTTTGGAGTCAGAGTCGCTCAGCCAATATACCCAGAGAAACCTGTTAACTATTTTACCTTCCCTTTCCATTCATTGCTCTAAGTATTTCCTATATTTTTCTCTAACCTGCTCTATCCCATTTCCAAAATATAATCTTTGTCAACTCCATGGCCTTTATATCTAAATTTCCCTTATCTTTTTCCAAATGTAGCACAAAAACCAAGAACCTATTTTTTGTATAATCACTTTGTTTATATTTATCCTTCCACAACTTCATTATTTGTATCTTTCAGTTTGCAAGCATTTGCATTCAATTAACATATGCCTAATATTTTCTGTGCCTTCATTACACAACTTGCAGACTAAACCACCCACATTTTTTTATTTATGTGTATATTCTCTTGTTGCTAAAGATCTTGTTAGAGCCACAAACAGTAAACTATTTTCCTTAATATTATCATAAATTGACTCACACCCAATATTCTGTTTACTTCTCTATATATTTAAATTCTTTTTATGCTCCATATTAGTTCTCCATCTTTCCAACTTCCTATTCTTTATTAATGCATGTATTCTTCTACCCCATTCCCTGCCACTATAACACTTAACAATTCTACTAACACAATCATTTCATCTTTTTTATAAGTATACTAACATAAATTCTTTATCAAAATTTTCTGCACACCATACTACATTTCTCACTCATCTTGTTGCCTGCCCTTTACTCATAACTCAGCTAAATATTATTTTGATTATTTTTTATTATACATAAACTGCAATCTACTGAACATTTTCATTTTGGTTTTTATATGTCATAAAAAACTGGATCATCCCTATTTTCCTTGACTTGTCTCCTTTGACATCCACATGTCTGCATCTAATGGAAATGCACCATTACTATGTGTTAACCCTGCCACTGCCACTTCCTTCCATACAGTTTTAGCTATATCATATTTATTATATGAAAACACTGTTTAATTTTTATCAGACCCTTTCCTTTTTTTCCTTCATTTAACAATTGTTTTTCTCATTCACCCAAGCAATTTCTCTGATTATTTAAGATGATTCCCAAATAGTTATACTTAGGCACCACACTTGACTTTATATCCCCCAGTAAAAATTCTCTGTCTTTTTTACCCAGTATTAAATCATTACTTTTGATTTTTTTTCACTAAATTTAATCCTACATCTTTTTAACCACCTTTGCACATGTCCTCAGCATAACTTCCATATCTTCTTTTCTTTCTGTGCACAAAAAGTCATCATCTGCAAATAAATATATCTGATAATATATTTACTTCCTTACCATCTATTAATGGTATCTCTACCCCTTTTCCTAGTCTTTTTATTGTTCTCTCCATTTTTCTCAAATACAACAAAAAAAAAATAGGTGACATAGAGCATCCTCTTTAGTCTTACCCCATTTTTAACTTTAAATGATTCTATATTCCCTAATTAAAAGATGTAGTAATTATTTTTATATAATCGCTTAATCATCATCATCATCAACCATTATCAATCCACTGCAGGATGAAGGTCTCTCCAAGTTCAATCCATCTTTTTCTATCTTTAGCTTCTCTTCTCCACATCAGTGATGCACACTTTCTTATTTCATCCATCCATCTCACATGTGGTCTCTTTCTGGGTCTTTTACAATCTCTTGGAATACAGGTTAAAATTCCAATTGTCCATCTATTATCATATCTTCTAACAATATGACCAGCCCAACTCCAGTCTTTTAATTTTTTCAATGAGGTCAGTAACACCTGTTTGTTCTCTTACCCATACATTGCATTTTTGATTCTTTCTTGTTACTCCCAACATGCATCTCTCCATACTTCTTTGAGTGGTCTGAAGTCTCTGCATTGCTCTTCTATTAAGTGTCCAAGTCTCAGATCTATAAGTAAGAACTGGCAAAACACATTTATTAAAATCCTTCCTTTTCAAACACATAGACATTTTTCATTTTAGTATCAAGTTATTTCTACCAAAAGCACTCCAACCAAGTTTAATTCGATGATTAATTTCATCCATTGTATTTCCATCTGTATTAATAATCTGACCAAGGTATTTGTAACTGTTAACTTCTTCTAACTCATCATAATCAATCTTTATTTTCATATTTTGAGCAAATCGATTAAACATTACCTTAGTCTTTTTAACACTTATCTTTAGTCCTACTTTCATCTGATAACTCCTGCAACATTTCCTGTAACTCTAAAGCATTATTTGCAAAAACAACTACATCATCTGCAAAATCTAAATGACTTAAATAATCTCCATTTACTTTCACTCCTTTAGCTTCCCATTTTAATCCACAAAATACTTCTTGCAGCACTATTGTAAAAAGTTTAAAAGATATGGAGTCACCATGTCTTACACCCTTTCCAATGTTGATTTTTTTACTATCATTATGTAATCTAATTGTTGCTGTTGCATTTTCATAAATATTCTTTAAAATATGATAATATCCTCTATCTACACATTGATGATCCAATGCTTTAATCACTGAAAAATGTTTATTAGAATCAAATACCTTTTCATTGTTACAAATCCTAAGGATAATGGCAACTCATATTCATTTGTCCTTTCTATAATTTTTCTCAATACCTGGATATGATCTACTGTACTAAAACCTCATTTAAATCCAGCTTGTTCTCTTGGTTGGGGGAAATCCAGTGTTTTCTGTAGACGAGTTGTAATTATCTTAATAAAAATTTTGTATAAAGCTGATAAATGACTGATAGGTCTGTAATTTCTAATATCTTCTTTATCATCTTTTTTAAATATTAATATTAATACTGCATTCTTCCAATCATCTGCTATATCTTTATCATTTAGACATTTGGTATATAACTTTGCTAATTTTTTTTCTATTCCTTCACCTGCTTCTTTTAATATACCAATTATAATTGTATCATTACCTGGAACCTTCCCTTTCTTTACAAATTTAATTGCATGTCTTACTTCCTCATTCAAAATTCTGAGCAATTTGGAAGATATAATGGGTATAGGAGGCATTTGTTCTTTATTACTATATAATTCTTGATAGAAGTCTTCTACACATTTCATGATGTCATCTATCTTTTTAGTAATAATGCCATCTTTTTTTTCTTATTGCAGATATAAATTTCCTAGCAATATCAAAATGTTGTTTTACACTCTTTAGACTTTTATTCTCTTCTACAGCTTTCCTAGCTAGTTCACAATTATACTTTCTTATATCATTTTCAACTCTTTTCCACACCATTTTACAAAATTTGAGATATTCAATCTTTTTTAATGCAGCATTGTTGTATATCCTCATATTCCTTCTTTTCTTTATAAATTCTCTAGTCTCAATAGAAATTTTATTGGTCAATTGCTTCTACCAGCTATCTTTGTTGCAGTTTTTAAAAGTATATTGCTTATTTTTCTAATAATGTCATTCAAATCTGAATCATGTTCAAAATCTACTAATACTTGAAACCGATTTATAAGTTCTAATTTAAATTCATTAGAAGGTTTTTGAAGATTAGGAATATCAACTGTAAACATTATTTTTCTTAATAATTTTTGTCTCTCTAGTTTTGCATTAACATCTTAATAATTGATGATCACTTCCTGTGTTAAATTTATTAAGAACATTACAATCTTAAAATTTGTATTTTCTGTTAGTCAAAATATAATCCAATTTTGCTGTACCTTCATATTTGGATGCTTCCATGTCCATTTCCTTTTAACATTTTTCTCAAAAAAAGAATTCATAATATAAAGTTTTTCTTTTTCTGGAAACTTCACAAGTCTACGTCCTCTCTCATTCCTATTACAATAACCAAAATTACCTACAGTATTTTCATCTTTCATTTGTTTACCAATTCTAGCATTAAAGTCTCCCATAACAATTTTAAAATGTTGTTTACTGTGATCAACAGACTTTTGTACATCCATGTAAAAATCTTCTATAACTTTATCACTATGAGAACTTGTTGGGGCATAAACCTGAATTATCTGCATTTGTTATCTGCTATTAAGTTGTAAAACTAATCTTGCCACTTTGTCTGATACTCCACCAATCTCCACAATGTTATTCTTTTATTTTTTATTTATAATGAATCCTACTCCACTTGTATTTCCAATATTCGTGTTTTTATAGTAGAGTATATGTCCACTTTTTAAATCAAAATGTTTCTTCATCTTTTCTTCTATATTTACAAAGTCCAATAATGTCCCATTTAATATAAGACAGTTCTTTTTCTAACTCTTGCAATATTTTTTTACTTGAAAGTGATCTGCAGTTGTAAGTACCTAAATAAAAAGTCATCATCAAATGGCAGCCTGAGTCTGCAATCAGGGGATTCTTAGCACCCTCCGCCTTTGGCCACCAACCACTGCCTTAGTTGGTGACTTTACAGCCTCCTGGGAATAAGGGCCATGATTTATTTTTGTCTGTCATGATTGTATATATTGGGGAAAATATTCTTAAACTCGGAGGTAAAAGCCAATAAACTCACCACACTGGCTATTGCATGTTGGTGAGTTCCAGCCATTCCCAAATTTACTAGTCCATAATCTATTTCTATATACTCTATCATATACCTTTTCTATGGCTATAAAAACCATATATAACTGTATACCTGTATTTTTATTCATATCTATAAGTTGTCTAACTGCAAATAAACCATCTTCTTATATGCCTATTTGATTGAAAACCTCCTTGCAATTTTTCCTCTATATAGTTTTTTCTTCCATCACTTTGCGATCCTTCCAGCCATCATATATGTGAAATCTTTATATAATACTGATATTACTGCTATTGGTATATAATTGCTTAACTTTCTATGATTTTTACCCTTTCCTTTAAATTGTAGCCTTCCTCTTATATTACTTTGACTATCCAGAAAATCTTTTTTCTGTGCCACCTTATTGAAATATGATAATAGATTTAATTGTGTCCTATTTCCAAAATTCATCATCATCTCTGCTGGCTATCCATCTAATCCTCTTGGCTTTCCACTTTTCAATTTCTATTCTGCCTCATTCAGTTCATTTTCTGTAAACCTAATGTTCCATTACTATATACTTTTATGTTCATTATCACCCTGTCCTTCACCTGTAACATCTTTTCTATATCCATTCCATACTTATTTAAGATTGAATATAATTCTTCTTTGAGCTTCATTCTACTTCCTCATTATCTAGTAATACTCTTTCTCTCTCCATACAGTTTTTTTAAATGTATTTCAAAAAATTTCTACTTCCATCTCTTCCACTTTTATTAATATCCTCCAACAATTGATTATTTAATTTTATTCCCTCTCTATAATTATCTATTTTATTTAACCTATTTCTTTTTTTAAATACTTTTCACATTTAACATTAATATTTTTTTCACTTTCTTTGTTTTTAATAGCACACTTATATTTTCTGCATGCTTTTCTCCTCCCTTTTACACTTTTATTAACTCTCACATTTCCATTACTTTTATTTTTTTGAATATTCGCACCTAAAATCCTATTTGCCACTTTTTCTACTTCACTACACTAGCCCTTATATTCATCCCCAACCATCTCTTCTATGGTTTTTTTTTTCAAATTTTATTTTATATTACTCTAACTTATTCTTATTATTTATTCTTCCATCACATTTCTAACCATTTCTATTTTAAAGAAATTATGATTACTATTACATATGCTCTCTCCATTATCAAACACTTTAATTTTCTGTACCTTATTCATTTCCTCTTTCTCTGCTAATACATAACCTATTGTGTGAACTATATTATTTTTAGATCATGTGTATTGTCCCTCATAAATATTTGATAAATTTTCAATATTAAAATTCATTCTCTGACAAAAATTCTTCAATAGCTGTACATTCTTGTTATCTCTGTTATCAAGTTCTTCAATGCTGATTCATATCCCCTATAATCATTATTCTTTTCTATTTTTGAAACTCTGTATATCCTTAACTAGGCATTCATATATGCTAGTGTTCCACTTTATTATAGGTTGACTATCTTCAATGGCTATATACATTATAGCCACTATCATTCTTGTCTTCCTATCCTTATCTCAATTCACGAATGTTATTGACATTTAACTGTATTTAAATATTTTTTGACATAATTCCTATACCACCACCCCTTTATTCTGTGCCTTTTTTATTTATACAATTTTCCAGTATAGGTTTGTCTTCTTCCTTAGAGGTGTTTGCACTACTGCTAATATCACAAGCTCTTCATTTTTAACTGCTTTGTTTAATTCCAGTCACATTTCTGGTTTCCTATCACCTTGCTTATTCAAATATCCAATTTTAACAATTTCTTCTTTCCTAACTACTCTTTCATAAATTCTTTTTACTATTTTTTTCCATTACATTTAAAAATAATTTGTTTACCATTAATTTTACAGACCCATTCCTTTTCCACATCTACATTTATATCTAAATCAGCTACCCTTTGTTTATTTTTTACATCCCATCCATTATTCTTTTTTCTGATAACACTGCAATTTAAAACTTTACCCATCCTCCCTATAAGTTTTCTAATCTGTTTTCTTTATAAAGCAGACTCCCTAAAACTTCATTTTCTTGTTTTTCTAAATGCAATGCATCTTTACTATATAACTTCCTTTTACTAATAAAAAAGCCCACACCTCCAGAAACATAACATCATTTCTCTCACAATTTTTCAATCTCTCATTTATAGAACATACCCTATCTAACATATATCTATTGTCAAATCTTGGTAATAATGCAACTATTCCTACTCTTTTTTTAATCTTACTGAAATTCATAATCAAATCTATCTATACTATCTCTGATGGCTCTGACAAACTATTTGTCCCTACCACAACATTCACATCTCTACTCCCTTATTTCTTTTCCTTATCTATAACACCCCTAATTCTAACTCCAGGAAGACATATTTTTACATACTTGTGTACCTGTTTCTTTTTTCCTTGCAATTATATCTCCACTTTCTCTAATTAGAGAATCCCATAACAATACTGTCTCATAATTTACTTTCCCTACTTCATCCATAACATTCTCTTCCATGTATGGACTTTTTTATCTACTTCTCTATTATTCCTATTTAATAATTTCTTTATCTGCTTCTATTTTCTGTACCTCTTCCTTTACTTAATTTATTCTTTGGCTAACCATCTCCATTGCACTACTTCTCTTTTTATTCATATCTCTTGTCACTCCACTAAAACATTCTCCAACCTATTTTCCTCAACTACATATTTCTTCCTTTTTCCTGCCTTTCTCTTGAAACTATGTACACTTAGAAACCATGTTCCCTCTTTTTTATCACATTTACATATTGTCTACAACCATAAACCTGTTACATCCTTCTTAGTTGTATTTAAGCATTTCAAATGTTAAACTTCATCATATATGGTATACTCTACCATAGTTTCCTATTTTTTTCTGACAATTATATATGTATTGTGGGATACAAATGTAATCCATAATCTGTATTTTTTAAGTTTCTTATTCTATATTTAACTTATGCTTCCTCTTTTACCCCTCAAACCTTTTTATACAAAAGAAGAAAAACTTTATTTTCTTTCATTGGCAATCAATAAACACATTTTCCCCAACCATTGGCCTCAAAACATTATTTTTTTTTTAAATAAAACATAAAACACTTCCTTTCTAATTTTTTAGTAGCAAAATTATTAAAAACCAACTAATCTTACATACAACTTAGTTATAAAGTCTTCTTACAGTAACACCTCCACAACAAAAAAATGTTTACTTCTATATTTAAAATGGCATAACAAAACATTTTCCAAACATTTTAAAAAATATATTTATTGACATTATAAAATTGTACAGATGCATAATAAAAACACTTTGTTAATGTTGGCTCATCCATTGCTGGCATTGGTCTGGAAAAAGTATGCAAGAGCCATTCTCCGCACTAGCAGGTTATAAAATGAGCAAAAACGTACTATTTAGTTGGCATTGCCCACCCCTGCCAGTGCAAAGAATGACCCAATAATGCTAACTTATCAGCTGGGATAGATGTAGTGTGAAATCAATGCCCCTCTAGAAGAATCTGACATGTTGCAACACAGACTACTTCTTCTACAATGCACTACAATGTGGATATATCAGGTCCAAAATTCATGTAGAGTCTGTGGGCCATACTAGTAGGCTCCATGTATTATTAAACAAAAATCTAGAGGATAGTATCTTATCCTTGTCTTGAAGAGCTTTGAGCTTATCGCAAAATATAGCATTGGGATCCGGTGTTGGTTGTGTGAACTTTGTCCTGCACCTTGTGTACCAAAAAGCATATGTCAGGAAGATTGATAACCTGATTACTGTAAAGTCTCCAGAGAAGAGACAACCCCTGATGTCCAGGATTTTATCCACTGCTATAATGCAGTGTTGAGAGATAATTCTTCGAATACTGTTATAGCCTGGACATACATTTAACAGGTGATTAAAGGACTCCTCTCCTCTAGAACAGGCATGACAAATAGGGTCTATTTTATTTAGAAACCGCTTGTAGTATAAGAATGTATTAGTTGGCATGAAATCCATATTCACCTTAATCAGATAATCCAAAAGTTTGGGCTCCAGTAGCAGATATTTAAATATTGAGGTGATTTTATGATTGCTGCACCCTAGGTGACCATAAATAACTGTATTAACAGGATTCAGCAGGCAATGTGCCTGCCAGATGTTGATTTTATTATTAAACTCTGTAATTGAGTGCCCGATGTATAGAGATTGTTGTTTAATAATGGTGTCAAGCCATGTGTGTTTAATGGGGGGAGGTCTGTCAGTAGGTATTACAGTCTCTATAATATTTGATAGAGGGTATTTTTCCCCAGGTTAACTAAAAGTGAATGCCCTTTTTGGAAATTGATTGTCTGTATTGAATGGAGACCCATACCGTTCTGTTTCCTGTGAAACTGAAGTCTGCAGATGCTAATTGCAGTGGTCCGACCTCTCCATAAGAGTTGACCACAGAGCCTCTGAATCTGTAAGGTGAATGATTTGGTAACTGACATTATTTGCAGGTAGTAATTTATGCTCGCCATAATCTTCATATTAATAAGAGCAATCTTCCCTTGTAGGGACAGGTATGTCCTTGACAGTGACTGAACCACCTTAGTAGCATTGCTTATGATGGATTTTTGTAGGCAGACAGACATAGCAGTCTGTGACTTGAAGATAGGAAACCCCAGAAAACACTGAGGTTCCGCTAAAAAATTGGATAGTATTTTCCAAACATTATCACTATTATTCCCCATTTTTTCAAATCCAATTAAATCTATCTCTTTTAACCCCAATTTTCTTTCCATGTCCATAATGTAAGCACACAATTTTTGTAGCAGTAAAATTATCTGATGATAATCACAAAAACAAATATAAACTTTAACTTATCTTGCAGAACAAAGCACAGCAAATCAGTTAAAGAGTACTAGCGACATCTATTGCTTTTATATAAATTTAATTATAACCTATTTAACACTATTACAATATATACAAGGCAGGAAAAAACCCTATATGTTTATATTTAAAATATTTTTAAAAAAATTATTTTAGCAGAAAACAAATTGATTAAAGATATTCTAACATGGCACAGGATGAATTTAATAATAAGAAATATCTACTATAAATATTATACATATTAGGTTTTTTTTCTTTATAATTATAAATCAAAAGGGTAAATTTCAAAAACTATTTTCATTACTTGAATATATTTTTTTTATTGAATATGCCTTACAAATGCAAAATGGATAGACAATGAATTTTTATTTGTTGGAAAACATTTTTTTAAACTGATGACTAAAGTAAAAAAAAATGTGCTAATTATTGATATTAATTTATTAGTAGTTGATATAATATTTTTTAAGATTATTGTTTTTGAAATTATAATTTTGATGAATATTATCGAAAATGTAAATATTTTATGAAAATAAAAATTATTTATTAAAAATTAGAATAAAAATAATTAACAAACTGGCCACATGAGGCTGTTCAAGTTGCACAGCAAAAGAATAAATTTCATATACATTTTTTAAAAAATATATTTTGTTTTTAATTTTTTATTAGTCTAGGTGAATCTTTCATAATATTCTATGGTGAATGTTTTTATTGTAAAATATTTAATACAACATTGTATGGAGAAAAATAACAGAAAATAGAATATACTTGACATTTACAAAAGATGAAATAAATAAAACAATGCATATAGATTTTATATATCAAGCCAAGATATATAAGGAATAATAAATTTGGAGCTTAAATTCATATTTTGGATTATCAAATAAATAATTTTTTTTGAAGAATGCAAGCATTTAAACAAATAAGAATGAAAGTATTTCACAACTGTATATAAAATTTAAAAAGCAGAAATAAATATTTAAAGTTTTTATAACACAATGCAATGGTTTTGTTACTCCAAAAATCAATAAGATGTCGTATAATTTTGATCATAAAAAAACTGATTTAAAAAAACATAAAAGCACATGGAATAAATACTTTAACAAATGCCTCCCAAAGAAATTATTGAAGGCAATTTTCAAAGCACTGATCCTTCTTTATGTAACATATGAAAATAAACTTCTATAAAATGAAGTCAATGATCTAAAAATTAAAGATTTTTTAACACTTTTATTGATGAAAGATATTTTTAAAAACTGCTTATAATTGTATATAAATAGTGTCTTCTTTTGTTAATAAAAGTAATACATAAAAAAATCATTTCCTATATTTACATAAATAGACAAATAAAAGATAAACGTCTAATTTATTCCAACTGAAGATTAGTCATTTTTGTAATATAATTTCGTCACTGACTTTTAGTTCTTTTTTATTTTTTATCTTTGCAAAGGGCAAACTTCATTTCTATCACATCTGTATTTTATTTTTATGATTATTTATTTTGTCATTGACTTTTACTAGAACTGTTAGTTTGTCAAGCCGATGTGCACTAAATTTTTCTTTAGTTTTAACTTTTCTGTTAACCTCTGGAACAAGATTATATATACAAAAATAGAAACACACTTTATCATGCTATTAGATGTGATAGATAGGTCACTGAATCAACCTTCAAAAGACATTTTAAAGCAACTCATGATAAACTGTTTAAATGCAACAGACTTCCTATATATAAATATGTTTACACACATTCATGGTATATATTTACATATATTCAACATTTTAGCCACTTATTTTGAGTGCTTTTTATCACAATAGAAATAGATTTATTTATAGCAAGCAATTTTATTGAATTGTGGGAAAAGATATCATTTTTTAAAAGTAAAATTTCTGTTTTGAATTAAAAGTAAATCAAAAGATATTTCTATGTAAACAAATATGACTTAGTGTTTTTTCTTTTTACATTGATTCTTTATTACAATGAATTCAAATTACAATATATCAAAAATCTAAGATCTATAATTATCATAAAGATTTTGTTTAATTTTGCATGCCTAATAGATTTTAGAAAGTTTATAGACTTAATTTAAACGGATAAACATATTACTAGCGTTTTCTTGAATGTTTGTGGTGGTGGTGTTCTAGTTGTAGTTTTATATTGGACTATTTCCATCATTTAATGTATGTATTCAATGTCTTTAAAAAAATTAACTTTATTTAAATATTCTAAATACATTCAATTGTTAGTAATAACACAGTAAACAGGTTAGTATATGCACAACGTTTTGAGAGGCATTGTTCTCTCCTCTTCTTTGGGTGTTACTGGCCTGACCAGTGACAGTACTAGCATGAGATTTAAACCTGGGTCCTTAGATTCTTGATTATTGAATTTTAAGGTAACACTCTAACCAACTGAGCCATCCTGCCAAAGGCAATAGGAAATTTCATATACTTATCTATGAGATTCCTCCAGATTTCTCCACTTTTTCCTAAGAGCAATGTTGATTAGCGGTTTCCATACATTATGTATAGTCACACTAAGTTGGCTTATAAGATTTTTTTGTCATTGTTATGTGAGCAGCTTCTTTAAATTTTCTTCTTTGTACCTTTACTTATTTATCCAATATTTTTGTATTTTTCCAATTGAACATATGTTCATTGGTACATATATGGATGGCTACCTTAGACACATTTATTTTTTTCCTTCTAATCATCAGTTTATGTTCTTGCAAACACTTTTTAATGGGATGACTAATCTCACCTATATATGTTCTTCCACATTTGCCTCGTATTTTATAGATACAGTTTTTTGTTTTCAGCATTTCAAGTTTAAGCTTTGTAGATGTTAGAATTCCTCATAGTGTGGTATGGCTCTGGAAAACTGTTCTGATATACTGATTGCAGATTTGTCTTCATTTATCTATTTTTGGAATTATAGATATAACTACAGTACCAATAATTGTCTTTTTTCTTGATGATCGTTTTTTTGTCTATTTAACATTTTCTTAATAACAGCTGATGGATAACCATTTCTCATATGAGTTTGTTTTATATTGATCTTTTTTTTCTAAATTACTGATTTCTGAACAAACTTCTTTTGCACTGTTTCATAGTGCTAGTATAACTCCAGGTTTTGTGTTTCTAGTGTGATTGAATGTATATGCTAGGTATTTTTCAGTATGTGTAGGTTTTTGGTAAACTGTAGTTTGATTTTGCCATGAGGGAGTCTTGTCACAAGAACATCTAAGAATGCCAGTTTTTTTTTGTTCTGATTCTATTGTGAATTTAATTGAAGGGTATATGTTGTTGTGTTTCCAGAAAGTTTGTATCAGTGCTCCACCATGTGCCCATATAACAAATGTAATCATCCACATAGTGAAGCCAAACTTTAGGTGGATACAAAGCAGTTTTTATGGCTGTAATTTTAAGTTCTTCCATGTAAATATTTTTAATCAGTAGATACAATGGTGAGCCAATAGGCATTTCTTGATTTTGTTGGAAAAATTTTGTGTTATATTGAAAGTAGGTTTTTATACAGAATGTTAATAGTTCCATTATACTATCAATAGAAAGAGTTGCTCTGGTTTATAAACTGTTATCACCATTTAATCTTTTTCTTACCCTGGACAATGCTTATTCACATTGTACATTCATGAATAAACATTCCACCTCAAAGCTTACAGTAAGTCAGTTCTTTCAATTTTCATTTTCTTGATTAATTCTACAATGTGTCTTGAATCCCTTACAAAGGACTGGGTCTTGTATACCAAAGGACTTAGAACTTTAAAAAGAAATCTTGCCTAATTTTGGCAAGATAAATTTCTAGAACTAATAATAGGTCTTGATGAAACATGATCCTTTTGGATTTTAGGTAGACCATAAAGATAAGGAATTTTACTGAAATATGTTATTTTTCTTTTTTGCTGAATTAATGAAGTATCTGTGATGCTTTCTGAGTAATGCTTGTAACTTTTTGTTCATACTCAGTATCAGATTAAATACAACTAGAACACCTTTATTACAAACCTTCAGGAAAACCCTAAGTATTCAGTATGGACTCTATATTATATCAAACTTTAGACATGAAAAATTATGTCTAAAGCTGGCCAAAGTAGAAAGTCATTTAACTTTCTTATGTAAATGTAAATCTGAAGGAATAATTCCTAAAGATTTGCAACTAAAATCTCCAATTCATTCTCAGAGAGGTGAGAAAATTATTTAGACAGCAATTGAATCTCTGTTAAGGTTTTCTAAGTATCAAACAATGCACTCCATTAATAAGGCAGAATGTTTTTTAAAAAATAAACTTACTGATGATGACTACATGAGAATTTCTCAAGCAGTAAGAAAATCATATTCTACATTACATGGAAAGTAAAAGAATATCAAAATAAGAAACCTGCTAACCTACATGGGCATATCAAAAATAAATATGTACCAAGCAATGTAGCAACTTCATCTGCTAAACATCTGAGTTCTAAACATCTACAGATACTGAAATTTCATTTCGTGAGAGAGAATTAAACTTTGCCATAACACTATCTAATATCCCTTTATTAGACATAATGGTAGCCACTGAGGGAGTCACTTAAAAATTACCTTTAGAAGAAGCAGAAGAATTATGCTGGAGAATAAAAAACACTTGAAAAGCAACAAAAATTGAAGTCAAACATATCCTATGGGGAGAGGAAAGCAATTAAATCTTTCAAAGTAGATAAATATATAATTATTTTCCCTGCTGACAAAGGCAATGCAACAGTTATAATGGATACAACTGATTATGATAACAAAATGCAAGAACTTCTCACAGAAAGTCAATATAGAAAAGTGGAAAAAAATCTGATATCAAGTACCAAAATTTCTCATCTTTATGGTCTACCTAAAATCCATAAGGATTGTGTTCCATTAAAACCTATTGTTCTAGAGATTCACCTTGCCAAAACTTGGCAAGATTTCTTTTCAAAGTACTAAGCCCTTTGAAATACAAGACCCAGTTCTTTGTCAGGGATTTAAGACACTTTGTAGAATTAATCAAGAACATGAAAATTGAAAGAACTGACTTACTAGTAAACTTTGATGTAGAAAGTTTATTCACAAATATATGTGAAGATACATTTTCTATGGTAAGGAAAATATTAAATGGTGATAACAGTTTACACACCAGAACAACTCTTCCTATTGATAGTATAATGGAACTACTAACATTCTGTATAAAAGCAAACTACTTTCAATATAAAGCAAATGTCTTTCAAAAAAATTAAGGAATGGTTATGGGATCACCACTATCTCCACTGATTAGCAATATTTACATGAAAGAACTTGAAACCACAACCATAAAAACTACTTCATATCCACCTAAAGTTTGGTTTCACTATGTCTATGATACATTTGTTGTATGGCACTGCTACAAACTTTCTGCAAATACATCAACAGCATATCCTCTTCAATTAATTTCACAATAGAATCAGAACAAGAACAAAAATTGGCATTTATAGATGGTCTTGTGACAAGACTTGCTCATGGCAAAATCAAATGTACAGTTTAGTGAAGACCTACACATACAGGAAAATATCTAGCCTATACATCCAATCACAACAGAAACACAAAATCTAGAGTTATACTATCACTATAAAGTAAAGCAAAAGAAGTTTATTCAGAAACCAGCAATTTGGAAAAAGAAAAGATCTATATAGAACAAACTTTTATGAAAAATGGTTATCTATCAGTTGTTGTTAAGAAAATGTTAAATAGACAACAAAAAACCATCAAAAGAAATAACAATTATTGATACTGTAGTGTACCCATACATTTCAAAAATAGTAGACAAATTAAGAAAAATATGCAATCAGTATAACTTCAGATCAGATTTTCATAGCCATACCACACTATGAGGAATTCTAACATCTACAAAACCTAAACTTGAAATGCTGAAAAGAAAAAAACTGCATCTATGAAACACTATGCAAATGTGGAAGAAACATATATAGGTGAGACTAGTTGTCCCATTGAAAAGCAATTGCAAGAACATAAAACTAATGATGAGAAAAGAGAAAACTGATGTGTCTAAGGTAGCATACCATGTATGTACCAATGAACATATGTTCAATTGGAAAAATACAAAAATATTGGATAGGAAAGAAAAGGTACAAAGAAAAAAATTAAATGAAGCTGCTCACATGACAATGGCAAAAAATCCCATAAGCCAACCTAGTGTGCCTATACATAATGTATGGAAACACTAATCAACATTGCTCTTATGAAAGAGTAGAGAAATCAGGAGGAACCTCATAGATAAGTATATAAAGTTTCTACTGACCATTGCCTTTGGCAGGATGGCTCAGTTGGTTACCTTAAAATTCAATAATCAAAAATCTAAGGACCCAAATTCAAATCCTATGCTAGAAATGTCACTGGTCAGGCCAGCAACACCTGAATAAAGGAGAGAACAATATCTTTCAAAATGTTGTGCATATACTAACCAGTTTGATGTGCCATTACTAACAGTTGAATATGTTTGGAATGTTTAAATAAAGTTAAATTTTTCTAAAGACATTCAATATTTATATTAGATGATGGAAATAGTCCAATATAAAAATACAGTAATTTATTTCTTATTTAGAAGTTTATGTGATTGAGCATTGAAAAGCAATATTAATTTTAATTAGGAACCTAAAGCTTTTAATGTGTCACCCTATCAATGCACTAAACTTGTCTTTATGTTTAAAGTTTTATGCCCTCAATATTAAAGCAATTCATTCAAAGATAAACACACACACATATAATCTCAATCAGCTAAACAAGCATGGTTTCTCTGATTGGAAACTTTCAGTCATTGATAGTGTATCATATTAGATGAAGAAAAGACCTGATAATGCTAATAAAAGAACTAGATACATTGAACAACCAAATTAAACAATTTGCATCAGAAACAAACAACATAGAACAGCTATGCAACTTAAAAAAAGCAAATACAAAAGTAAACAAAAAGAAATAGCCACAGTCATTGCCATCAAAAGAGCCAAAGTCTATCTAACAAATCAGCCCTGTTGAACTAGAGGCTACTTAAGATGGCCAATCGGCCAAAGAAAAAACAAAACATCCAAAGCATTATAAAAATTAACAATGCAGCATATATAGGATCTTCAATGCTTACAAAAATAATGGAATGCTTCAAAAATGAATTCCAAGATCCAGAATTATATAAAGAAAACAATGAAAGAGAATATCCACTACAAGATAATCATGAAATAACAGAAGCTATGATACTAGCAAAACTAACATCAAAGCCAGACCATATATGTCCCAAAATACACTGAATACCACTATTTGTACTCACACACCTAAGTCAGTTCACAGTCCCAATAATCAACAAAATGTTAACACATCTAGCACAACAAAAAAGAGAAATTCCAGGGCTTTATCTAATTGGTGTAGTCCCCTTCATAAAGACAAACCTGCCAACAGATCAGTTGGATAATGTCAGACCAATTTCAATGACTCCACTACTTATCAAGGTGATGGAGGCAGTAATAAAAGACAACAACCAAGATAATATACTATCACAATTAATGTCAGCACAATATGCAAGAAAGGGAGCATCAGCAATGATGGCAATGGATGAAATCAGGATCCTAATGGCTGAAGTAAGAAATTATCATAGATCAAAACCAATTGCCATTCAACTTGATATATCAGCAGCAGTTGATGCTATCAGAATTAACAATTTATTAGACAGCCTTACAGAATTTTCAATATCAACCCCAATAATTAAAATTATTCACAATCTATTAAACAACAGAGATAACCATCACCTTGAATGGAAAAATATCACCAGCATTTAAACCAGACTTTCAATCCCACAGGGCTCCCCATTCAGTGCCATCTTATTTATGGTCTATATTAACACACTACTTAAGAATATAGATCAGAAGATGCCCAGAATATAAGTACAAGGACTTTAAAAAGGCATAAAAGTCATAGCCTTTATGGATGATATACACCTGGGTCTCTTTTTATGTGGATTTACTTAATGTGATTTTGAAGTTATGTGATTCACATTTCTTCGGAAGTCGAACTCTGATAATGCGCTATTACTTTAAATAATAAATTTCGCGCACTTACGTAATATTGAAAGTAATAGCACATTATTGAAATTCGATTTTCATCTTAGTAATTTCAATATTTTCAGTGCTTTATAATAGTATGATTTTATGCAATAATGAAATTAAAATCATGATTTCCACATTTAATGTATACACACATTAAATTTTACAAGATTATAATGTAAATTTGTTTAAACATTGTGCATGTTAATTTTGCATTTTAAATCACATTCTATTTTTGCTTTTTAAAAAAGAACGTAATCAATCTTTAATCATTTAGTGTCTGCAAGTTTATTTTTAATTCTTTTCTTATTAATGACACTAATCACGAACATGCCCTTAAATTCCAACGAGAGCTAAATGGTTGTATGTCTGGATATTACAAGCTTCATAAACAATTAATAAAATCATCATCTCAATGATTAATTACTAATTACATTGTCATCAGAAAACCAGTAACACAACATGAGAGTGAAGTTGGTGCTAGTTGTATTTCTTCTTGTGAAGAATCTGATTTTTTACCAGTTTGCAAACAAACCTGTTTATCGGCAAATAGCGATAATAATTAAAATGTGTATAAAAAATGTCAATTACTGTACTGTAAATTATGCATAAAAATATATTATATTGAATAAAGTTAAATATTATAGTTAAAAAAAGTTTGTCTTGTATCAATTTTTTCTTAGTCATATTTTATTTCCTTATTTTTTTTGCGCGAATTTTAAAGTAATTCTATGTTGGTGCTTTGCTTTTACATGATTTTTGAAAAATCACAGTCCGTATCCCCCCTTTTTCCAGGTAAGTTACATCTATTTTTGCGCAATTTTGTTTGCATGTGTTTTCTGAGGAACCTATCTATCGCATGAAATGAGACCCAGGTGTACTAATATTTCTATCCTCAACCAAGTTCTTACCCAAATTCCACAAAATACTGGATAAATTCTTGCACAGCTCATGTTTACAAATTAATACCACCAAGTCAGCAACATATAAAATATTATCAGGCAAAAGGTTAACCAATTCGGTGTTTATATTTCATGAAACCATAAATTAAAAAAAAAAGACTTAAAGAAATAGTGATGACAAATTATCTTAAATCTGAGGTCATCAATCTCATGAAGACATCATTTGATATTTATAAAAGATGGTAATTTTTGAAGTGAATTATGGGAGTCTATGTTATTTTGTATATATGTTCATTGTTATCAATTTAAATTTCACTTGAGAATATTTATTTTCTTAATAAATAAAACTATGGTTGTGAGAGAATTTTAGTAAAATTTTACTTTTGGCTATTATTGTAATTCTACATGGTTTTGTATTTTATTTTCCATTACCAGTATAATAATAGGCAGTATTTAATATATATATATATATAATGACAAACCACCAACCCTAAAAAATTTAACCAGAACTCACTTGGGCAAACAAATGCAATAGACAAGTTTTATATATATATATAATAAGTGAAATAATGCTTAAAGCTAATTGGGATAATTAGTAATCATTAGAAACCACCAGTAACCACATAAACATTCACAATAAGGATAGTAATCAATGTTTCTAACTGCTGTCAAGGCAACCTTTTCACCTTTTAATAGCAAGAATGGAAATCCATTCTTACTAATGGTTCATTGAATATGTATGGATACTTAAAGATTGCAACTTGACTACAGAGTATAAAATATTGATGCAGTGAAGTTTAAATAAACCTCTTTAAACATGAAATAAACATGTTACTGTAATTCAGATTAATAAATAGTCAATTATAACATTACAAACTGCAATACTTTTAAATTGCTCATGTATTATATATGGCATTTAATCTGGCCACCCTAAGGCAGACAAATGAAACTGATCACAACTAAATAACCTATTGAAAAGAGAGTCACATTCTTTTAAAGCAACTATTTAGTAGATACTGATTTTATTAAAAATATATTTATATAATGATAATGATGATCATGCCAGATGGATAAGAAAATAAGAAGAAATATAATCCACAGACATTTCTTGATGTTGTTGATAAGTCTACTCTTAATTGACAGATTAATTAAGTTTTTCAATATATCTCTGGTGTTTATCCTATGAGCAACATGATAATGAAAGATTTGTATATTAATGAGTTCAGTCATAATAAACAATGAGGAATTTCTATCATTATATGATATATCATTTCATTTTTTTTTAGATATGTTATTAACCATAATACTAATTCTTTTATAGTTAATTTAATTTTTTAAAAATAATTTTGGATATCATACAGATACTATATTTATCTCTTCAATTACTATAGATTTGTATCTAATTCAGAGATCATACAGAGAACAAAGAAGAAATATGTACATTTAGAATCAAATTTTAATAAAAACTACTCATTTTAATGCAATCAAGTAAAAAAAAATTTAAATATTAAACGCAGTATAAACTTTAATTACGTAACAAATAAATAAGCATTTTCTTTATTCGACAAATAATAAATTTTACTAAAATATTTTACGATTTTACTTTTTCTAACTTTTGTTCTGTTTAGTTAGTTACTGCCTGATAGACAAAAGTATTCAAAATAACACATTCAAAATAAAAAGTAAAAAATGATATCATTTACATTGTATTTGCGAATTTGTGAGTATTAAAAATGAAAAAATATATATGTAAATTTTTACCTATATACATATTATTTTTAGTTTCTTTATTAATTAATTTTTCTATGGCACAATTTTGATTTCATATATAATATATAAATATCATCCTATAATACATAAAAACAATAAGACATATACAACAACTAAATAAAGAAAAAATACAAGTAAATAAATAAACTACAAAAAGCAATTACAGCTGCTCTTAATGATTTAACCAGAAAAATAGTTTTAATAAAAAAATTAATTCAAATATTTTTAAAAAAAACAAACTAAACATTAAAAATCATTTACATATCTGAGACTGAGAAAATGATTTATAATGATTTGTGTTTGAAAAAAATCATTTAATTCTATCGTTTGATAAAAACCTGTTCCCTGATTGAATCATTAAAAGCCATTGTGTAGACAAGTAATGTGTTTTATTTTTTATCCTATAATTTTACTACATTTTGTCATTGTTTTATTTTAACTGTCAAGTTTAATTGCCTATCAATATTGTATATATCTCTTAACATAATAGACAAAATTGTTCATAGAATTAAGTATATCTGGATAATGATTTCAAATGCTTTTATATTTACTTGTTCTGTCTGTGCTTCTGTCAGGATAACCACATTTTTGAAATTTAACAATGGAAAAAGGTATATTCCCCTCTAGAACATTTATTCACATGCTTTCTTGTCTCAGAAAAAATTCCTAGCAACTGAGGCAGAAGTAATATATTTCTAGAGTAAAAGTGTAACATTTTCACATAACTCATAATTAATTAATTAAAGTAAATATTTTCTGTAAAAGACTAAATTGTCTTTTAAAATAATTAATATTTTATAAATATTTTAAGAAAAAAATTATAAATGCATGAAAAAATATTAGAAAATTAATTACAAAGCCAATATACAAACATTTGTATATGGTAGGTAATCACATGACATTTAAATTTAGAATTGGTTTGTTAGAGGGTGTATTTTTTATTTTCATATCTTATTATTAAATCATAATTGTAAGCTTTTGTTTGTAGTTTTAACCATTTCTTAAAATAATGAGTAGTTTGTTTTCTGGATATATATTTTATTAAAGATTAAATAAATGTGTACAAACTTAAAATATTGATATTGCTGGAATACTCCAAAAAATAAAATGAATAATTGACATGAAGAAAAAAGATACCCTAACTGCAAAAAGTAACATCATTTTTACATATTAATAAAAGACATAGTTTATGAAAGTTAGCAAAACTGGTAAAAATATCTGCAGAAGGTAAAAAAGTAAAAATGTAAATAGTGCCAAAGTTTTGTACTGAGTACTGAGTTTTATGTTTTGTTCTGTGGTCAGTTCTGTTGTTCTGAAAATTAGTAAAAAAAAACTGTAAATCAAGAATCTCAGAATAATGTGTGTAAGCAATAATATGCTTACAAAAATTATACAGTTAAAAAGATATTTATATATATTAAATCTTTATGAAGATATGAATTATTATGTGATCTATGAGATCCTGTTTTAACTAGAAAATAACAAGTTGAATTTCTAATCCTCTACTAACAGTATTATTATTATTCAGAGTAAATTAAAGTCAAATTTCTTTAATAAACTTTGTTGGTGCTTTTTAATTAACAATTGAAATTATCTGGGTGCTGCAAAGGCCCTCAAATGCTTTTATAAAATGGCAATATTTATCTAATTTCCAATTGTTATATAATGAGTCTAGATTCTTAAAATCTTTAATATTTTCCAAGAATGACAAATTAACCAGGAGATGGATTATTTTGATTACCCTTGTTATTTTGTACTTTTTAGTTGGCTATTTGCATAAAAGCATTAATTAAAAAAGTTTTTTTAACATGTTATTTATATACTGAAATTACAAAGATGATTAAGAACAATGTTATTTATTGATTTATATAATTATAAAAATAAAATTTATAAATATTTTCATTTTTATCAATAACTTTAAAAACAACAAAGGTAAGATTTTTTATATACAGTTTTAATTATAATTTTATAAGGCAATTAATAACTGTTACTAAAATGTTTATTTTGTAATTTAATCTATCAAAATTTGCATTCAATAATTAAATATAAATTTATAACTTTTAAAATGTTAAAATTCTTTTTTTTTATTTTATGATAATGACTGTTTCTAACTTTTATTGCATTTCATGGTATATTAACTTTAATAATGACTATATATATATATTATGTTTGCTACATTTTAAGTTAGAGTTTCTGTGAAAATTTTATTTATAATCAAATGCACAATAATTCAATACTTCACCCTTTTTGTAATCACAATTTTGAAAGAAAAGAAAAATTCCCAATTTGAAGTGTAAAAGGAGTATGTGACTTTTTTTTATTTATTTTCTAAATTTGCTTTAAATTTAAAAGAATCCTAGTGCTTTAAATATATATATATATATTAGAAAAATCACAATCAAATAATAATAACCAGTGACCAATGATTTAACATTGGATTTCATTATCTTAACCCATGATGGACATAATTCTAAAATAAAATTTTGCTTTAAATTGGAACAGCTATTAAAATGTTTGAAACAATGCTAATTCTGAATGGCAAAGAACCATGGGTTATAAGAAACATTTACAAATGGATTGTAAAATTGTGTGATGGCAGAAAGAGTATTGAAGATGATCTATTGAAGTATAAAATATACTATCAGTTTTAAGAGATAATATTGATTAAGATAGACCTTAAAATGTTTCTAGTAAATAGCTAAATTATATTATTCTATTACATGTTGATTCAGATATGATGTTGTAGTCACTTTTCACAATGGATAGATATATTAATAAACTTTATATTGTTGCATAGTAGGACTACATACTCAAAATGATGTTTTGATGGGCCTGCTGCAGTCTTCATCAATTAAATGTAAGTAAAATTAAATGTCACATGACACTACAGATTGATGAAATGTTACATTTGGTTTAATACTTTACTTTTTTCATTATTGAATAATATTTTTCCTTTTTTGTCATTTTATTTTTGTGTAATTTTTCGAAATTATTAAGCTTAAAAAGAAGCATGATTGTACTTTGCCTTATATAAATGGAATTTTCAACTAATATTGTTTTATTACTGTTGTGTTTATTGGTGAGTTATAAAAAAAACACAGGCACCTAAAATATATTTATTTATTAATTTTTTAATATAAACAAATATGCAAATGGGTATTTACTTTATATATTCTGTTACAATATTGCCTGCTACTTTTGATAAGTATACTTTCTAGGTGTCTTGCAACTATAAAAGAAAAAGTTGTAAGGGCCCCTTATAAATTTACCTACTACCCTCAGCTTTACTGTAATTTCCTGCCTTGTGAATAAGAACAATGACACTTCTGATTGTACTGTGACAGCTTGCCTCATGTCAGATTTAATTTAATGCAATATCCAGTCCTAAATGTGGACTACTTGCCTTACTCTGTTAATTTTATACTGGTCAACCAGTATGCTGCTATTTAGCTTTGGCAGTTTCTGTCTCACTATATTTCCAGATGAATTGACTGTTTACAATGAACTCCCTGACCATAATGGAAACTATCAAATTCATAGAGAATCATTGCCTATTGATCTGTTGTTGCCATTTTATCTATTTGAATATCCATTAGCCATTGCAATTAATGTTTAATCTGATCAAAATAAGATGAAATCTGAACTACTCCATTATTTAATTGCATGGTGGGATAGAGTAATTACATGCAATAAGCATTTTTTTCAATGATTAAAACATTGGAGCATCAAGATGTAGAACCAGGACATTGTCATTTTTTAAAGAATATTTATCAAATTGCTACAGCAGTGAAGAGATTGCATAATGATAATAGATATATTAACATTGAAAAAGGTACAACAGTGTCACTCTATTTTTTCAAATATTTTAAAAGCAGTTTTGGAAGAAGTATTTTGTCAATTAAATTGGGAAGCTAGGGGAATAAAAATAAATGGAAATTATTTAAATTATTTACATTTTTAGATGAAATAGTTGTTTTTGCAAATAATGCCATAAAGTTTCAGAGAATGTTGCAAAAGTTATTAAATGAAAGTAAGCAAATGATGTTCAATGGATCTTCTCAAGAGAAAATGTAATGAAAGGTAATGATCAATGAGAAGAATTAGAAGTTAATATCTATAAATACTTCGATCCGATTATTAATACAAATAGAAACACAGTGTATGAAATTAATTCTAAAATTAAACTTAGTTGAAGTAATTTTGTAGAACTGGTTATGCATTTAAAAAAGAAAGTTCTTAATAAAAATGTTTACCAGTTTTTACATATAAATCCACGATTTGGACCCTTAAAAGAAAAGCAATATTGATACTTTAGATTACTTAACATAGTATGGATAGAGATTAAAAGCAAAATATATCTAAAAAAATAAAAAATCCTACTGACACTATTAAAAAAATAAAAAACTTCAGAGGAGCAGATTTAGATACATTGATTGAAAACGTGTTAGATAGTTGAAATATTAAACTATTCCAATAAATTGTAAGAGAATTAGAAGAAAATCATATGTGAGATGGGGTGATGAAGTAAAAAAGTGTGCTGGCATAATGTGAAGAAAAGAGTCCAAGTGGAGAAACTGGATTAAACTTGAACTGATCTTCATCCTGTATTAGATTGATAATGGTTAAAAATGATTATATAATTAATATATTGCATAATAAAAAAAAATTGCGATAAAGAATAAAGAGGTAAAAATGATATGTCTAAAAAGAATATCACTTTTTTTTCAAATCAAAGTTAACATGAATTTATTATCAAATAAAATATATAACTATATGAGTAAGTGATTATTAATTATGAGTCTCTGATGTAAATAAGCTGAAGATGAATAATAAATATATTGCTGTATGGTAGTATAGAAGGGATTTATATTAGCATTTTTGATTGTAAACATGATTAATATAACTATCAAAAATTGTTGGTGGAAGAGGGTGAGGATTAAGCAACGTGTTTTGCGTATGGGTACATAAAACAAAAAATATTAACAATATTTATTCTAAAAATATATTACACACATATAGAAACAAAAAACTCTGCATTAAACATTGCAAAACTTAAAATACAAATATAAATAGTAGTTGTAATGTAACTGTTACATTTTTAAAAAAAAAATTTAATTAAATTCAAACAACATTAATTTTCTTCTGTAAATAACCAACTTTTCATAATTTATTTATATTAAAGCAGTAATATTACTTATTTAATACGTTATCTGTCATAGTTATAAAATGTGTTTTTTTTTCTTTTTTGCAAATCATTTTCCACGTGTAAAATAAAAACTATCTCAAAGCAAAATTTCCATTACAAATAACTGAATATTCAAGAAATACAGACATAAATCTATTCAAAAAATATTGTCATTTATTATATAAATTTTATATCTATTAATTGTGTTTTTTCATGCACATTTTGATTCACCCATGCAACTGAACCCACATCAGATTACCATTTTATACATAATATATTTGTTGATTTTATCAATGTCACTCTTTTTATTAGTAGTAAATCTCTCACACATCTATCATTTCTTATGTTTACACAAGCTGTTAGAACAGTAGCAAATTTGTTCAAGCTATAGTAATCAATAGAAAATTGTTCATATTATCCGTATTCCGTGTTTTTCTCATTCAAAATGCCAGACTAACACTTACCTTGAGAAGAATCCACCTTCATGTTTGGATATGATGTATTTTGTATGGAGATTGTTGATCCTGCATTAAGAGCTTCTGTAAACAAAAGAAAAGATTGTCATATGATGATTTTTATGGTTAATACCAATTCTATCCAATAGATAATTATGATTATGATTATTAAAAAAACCAAAACATAGAGATAGTGAACTGTATGATTATACAAGCATATTATTGGATTGAAAATGTTATTGTGTTTTCATTTTGGGCAGATAGCTTTATTGTTAACCAAATACGTAAAATATGTATGCAGGAAGGATGCATTTTGTATAAATATCCTTAAGATTCTTCATTATAGAAAAACATCTTGGACAAAAATACACTAAATAGGGAATAAAATACATAACCTAAAATGTATTGATTATTATAACTTGCACTAGGTGTCATTGTTGTATGAAGAAATTTGCTACTGTCTTAATAATTAATTTACCAATATTTGGTCTAGCATTAAATGTAACATTGAAATGAAAGGAAACTAACATAACCTACTTTATTATTATTTATGTATGATAATAAAATCTGTTTTTTATCTTCAAGACTTTTTCCTCCATGTATATATAAATTTATACAATGTAAATAAAATATCTTACCTATACCCTGCATTCGATAAATCCCCTAATTGACAAACATTTTATGATTGATTATATTATATTCTCTCCATAAAATTAAATCAAGATATTTTATGTATATTCTCATCAGAAGTAACAGTCCATTTCAAGTCATTTACATTTAATTTATTTGAAAGATGTACTGTAATAAGTGACCTTACAATACGAAAATCATCAACATATCTGAAATAACTTTTAATCCCTAATATGAAAAACCTTTAAAAATATTCTCTTCATAATATGATAACATTTAACTGCAACAAAACTAAAACTGGCAATCCTACAGGCCAATCTTCTACCAATTTAGACAATTGATTTTCAAAGATGGCAATCAAATTTTGGTCAATAAATCATTAATTAATTAATTAATACTCTTTCATACAATTTTGTAATATCAAAGGCAAATAATCTCTCTTCATCATCCAAAATCAGCTTATTAATGTTTTTGAAATTGTATGTTTACCAAATCCAGACAAATTAAACTAATTATAGAAAATATAAAATAAAATAGGGAACGATTTATTTGTAAATGTTTTCAACCAAAGAAGTCATTTTTATCAGAAATTAGAGCTAAATAAAAATTGGCAAAAATTAAATTTACCAAAAACTTATTTCAAATCACCCTAAAGTCGTACAGATTCAAATTATTTTTGAGTAGAAATTTAACCTATTATCTATTAATCTATTGTACCAAAACTGTTCATCTTTTTTATTCAACCATACCAATAACATAAAAATCTCTTCTATACATAAAATTAACTAATTAATTAACAAATCGTATGTGAACTCAAACAAACATTACACAAATGTCTATATAAATATATGAGAAAATAAATATATACAATTATAACATTTCTAAAATATTTCCTATATAATAAAGACATTAATTTTCCTCAGATTATTAATTAATTCTAATGTGTCAACAAAATAGATTAAGTATTCAGTGTAATTGCATATAGAATCAATATCATGAATTCCCTTCATAAATTTGTACAAAATAAACAATATTTAATGCATTGGAAAACTAGACAATTGAAGAATGTAATAATGTCTATAATTAACTCATTCCAAATAGAAACAAGATCTTAAGTTTGAAGATGAAAAAAACTTTTTGTTTTTCTTTCTTTTGTGGAAGGAATGCCATTTTACAATTCAACTACTCATAAAACATCAATTGTGTGATCTTGCAAATTAAAATATTTAGATATTTTTTACTTGTAATTTTATTAGAATCTCAAATCAATAATTAATAATCTTACAAGTAGTCAATTATTGATTCACAAACATAAAAGTTCAAGCATATCTTGCATTTTATAAAATATATCAAGATTCATCTTTGTAGTTGATGTGGTTGGAGATATAATCTAGAAATCTTAATTAAAAATAATATTTGAACTTAATAAATAGAAAAAAATAAACTGAAGTACATAATAACAACATTCATTATTTCACATTTTCCAATAAAAATGTATTTGAAAATAAAGTAAAATTTATTTGAATTATATTTCTAAACTCCATACAAATTTTTCTTAAGAAAAGAATGACAAAAATTAACAATTACAGTTGTTATAGAGATAGCTTTTTCAGCCAATTACACCTTTTTGTTTTATGTTATTAATAATTATTTGAATTTTACTTTTTTATAATTAAATATTATCAAATAAAATCTGAGTCCAATCATGTATGTTCTTCACAAAATGTAAATTCTTCACTAATATTTCAAATGTGCAAACAAACAATGAAAAATATTTTTTTTTCACTTTTAAAAACTGAACAAAGGGGTAAATGCTTTTAAGATCTCTTACAAGTGCCCTTGGATCTGTGAATAAATAAATGACCAATAAGCAGCATTAATACTTCATTGTATTGGATCTCCCTGTGCAATACTGATCTGATATCCTGGAATTTTTTGAAATTAATATATCAATATATGTTTCATATCTAATTTTTATTGTCAACTGAATGCAAATTGATAAACAAACACTGGTGATAACTGCAACAAAGTTAATTTAATCTAATATGACCAAAGTAGAAATTAGTGTTGGTGTGACATTTCAGTCAATTCTGAAAAAGAATTAACTATGATGAAATGTTTTCTTAGAATATTGTTTATATTTGTTAAATTGCTATTAAAAGAAGAACTAATAGTAAAATGTCTGCCTTAATGCTTTCTTTTTACATAGTAAAAGGTTTTTTTCCATTGTTTAAATATCTCATGATTATTTTCTTCATCATGTAGAGATAATTCAGGGTTCCAAATTTACTGAACAAATGCACATTAATTTTCTGAAGAAATTTTTTTTATTACAACATTTTTTTTAATTCTTCAAGATTGATTATAGAGAAACAATATTAGTCTTCAGTTGTTTTTTTATTACTATGAGAAAGTAGATAACTATGATGACTAATTTATTTGCTATATATCTTAATCCCAAGAATGTTTTTATTATAAATAATCTTAGCATTAAAACAACAGGCCAATATTTTAAAAAAACATCATTATAACATTATTTTTTTATTAAAATTACTTATGAATTTGATGAAAGCATAACACTTATATTTACTATGGGTTTGTATGACCAAAATATTATCTCCACATTTAAGCCAGTATGAAATCTATGTATAGCAAATGACATCTAAAGTTAGCAAAAAATCACTCATTGCATTTAAGATTTAATGCCTTCTAAATTTGAAAAGCATACATGGTATTTTCATTTTAAAAGTTGAGTGAAATATCATGTATAAGATGAACATTTTTTTCAGTAACATGCATGATCTCTGCCATAATATTCCTAAGAAAAAAGCTTGGTTTATAAATCTTGGATAAAAACTAAAATTTACAAAAGTGAATTTTACCTGGTGTTAAAAATAATATATATTTCTGTTATTTCTGGTCTCCATATATGTTAGACTGTAAATTATAATTTAAAACTTATTCATAGTTTCTTGTGCTATAAAATCATAAGACTTCTTATCATTTAAAAATATCACCGGTTTTTATAGTCATTTTTATTCATTATATAAAAGTCATCATAAAACTTTATTTAAAAATTCTTTTATTCTTACTACTTTTAAATTATTTATTGTAAACTTTATTAATCACTAAAAGCCAGATGGTAATTCTTAATAAATCCATTGCTGTCTAATTCAAATACCTCTTGTCTAGTTTCTAGCTTACAATTTACATTGCTACAATTATAAAACAAACTATGGTCTTTGTAATATGTAGAAACTGAACTGGTTTCAAATCTATATAACTATACAAAAAAGTAATCTTGTACTGAAAAAATAAGTTTTTTTCAATTTGGAATGGTAGTTTCCTAATAATCCAAAATAATAAAAAAAAATATTCTCTAGAGTAAAGGTGCATTAAATTCAACAGCTGCAAATTCATTAATCAAAAAATTCAAAAAAAAAAAAACTCTTTGCTAACATAAACAATAAAATAAAAACTAGTCTGGAGATATTTGGTTAGGACAAAAGTGGAAGATTTATTAAGAAATACCATATGGTAAAGCTTAATGAGAAGCTAAGGGAGTAAAATTAACTGGAGATCATTTAACTCTTCCAGATTTTGTAGATGATGTAGTTATTTTGAAAAATTATGCTTTAAACATTAAGAAATGTTACAAGAATTATCAGATAAAACCAAAAAAGTAGTACTAAAGATAAATTAAGTTTCATTGGATTTTCTTAAAATAAAAAATAAAGATTGATAATAAGAATTTAGAAGACTATAATGATTGATAATGATGACTTAAAAGATGTTAACAACTGCAAATACTTTGGTCAGATTATGTCTACTGATGGAAACATAATGGACAAAATTAATCATGGAATTAAACTTGGTTGTAGTGCTTTTGGTAAAAATAATTTAATATTTAAAGAAAATATGTGTTTGAAAAGATTAGGTTTTTAATACATTTATATATGTTATCAGATCATATAGAGTCTTCAGACCATTCAATTAAATATGGAAAGACATATATTAAAAGTAACAAGAAGAGATTGAAAATAAAATGAGTGAAGTAAGAGATTAAAGTGAACTTGGGTTGGATATATTGCTAGAAGAAGTGATAATAGATGGACAGCTAAAATCCTAAATTGTATTACAAGAGATTGTAAAATACTTAGAAAAAGATCACATGTGAGATAGATAGTTCAAATATAAAATTCTGCAGGTATGATGTAGAAAAGAGAGATTAACTCAGACAGAATATCACATTTCAATTGATCAATAATGCTTGGAAATGATAATGATAGCCATATTATATTTATATGTTACTAATACTTGCACTTGATGATCATAAAGGTAGTAAGAATATGATCATTATTATTTATACTTATTTACTAGTTTTATAATAAAGTCTTTTTTTTTACTTTCTATTATAAAATGTATATCTGTCACATGACATATTTATTTTTATAATTCTGTTTTGCCAAATTTCTATAATGATATCCTCATAGATGTTGTGAATGTTTGTATCTAGAAGAATGTTCCTTTGAAGGGGAGATTACTTTTCAGAAAGTAAATGAAGTTAAACATTTCTGAAACAAAAAATTCTCTTACTCTATGTTGTCTGGAAAAATATTAAAAATCTAATGATTTTAATTTACAGCAGCTACAATGAGTATATGATATCGGTAAAAAAAATTAAATGCTTTCGTTTTATATAATTCTTTTAAATGACCTGATGTCCATTTAGCAAAAATAAAATTAGTTTGAATTTAACTTGCATGGTTTAAGTTTTATGATTTTATTTGAACATTTATTGGTATCTCGCTTGTTGTCTAAGGAAGTCTTTTTTTTTTTACTTTTGTAAATTATTACTCATTTTTCTATATTTTTATACAAATATTATAAAACTTGCAGTAACTAATACTTACAATAATAAAAGCAACTTTTTTTATTGTAATGACTGGTTTTAAATAGCAATCAACAGACTGCAGTTGGAGGTATTTTACAGAAAGTACTTTTAATTTTTCTATTATTGAAATTTTATATTTTTTTAAACAAATATTGTAATACTTGTTGTTAATAATGCTCATAATAGAAAATAAATCAAATGTGGAATGGTGATTATAAAAAACAAAAACATTTTTTTACAAGTCATATATAAAACATTGATGTTGCAAAATTGTCATTGCAGGTTTTTGAAATATCCCTGGCCTGATGGACAAATGGATAAATCATTATTCAATAAGGAACATTGAACTATACTAAATTACACATTAGGCAAATTCAAAATAACATTTTTGTCAAGCGTTGTTAGCCGAGAGGTCAGCGCAGGCGCCTTGCAAGCAAATAGTTGGTTGCAGACGGTTGTGGGTTCGCCTCCCGGTCGATGCTATGACCTATGGAAAAAAAATAACATTTTTTTTACTTCATATGCCAAACAAAAGATTTTTATTGATACCGAAGTATATATCCAAATGTTAAAACATATCCAGTGCTAGAAACATTGTGATGCATTTAAATTAAAAAAATCAAAGACATTTAAATAATAATAATAATAATAATAATAATAATAATAATAATAATAATAATAATAATAATAATATATTTGTGAAAACCAATCATCATTGGCTAAATTGTTTATATGAGCAATAGCGCTAATGCTTTTTTTTTATATTTTACTTTCTTCTATTCTAAAGTAAAATACACTTATTTTTTTATTTTCATTTTTAATTTAAATTTAATATTTCTATCTATTTCACGGTACTGTGGCATTAGAGCTGCGACATGAAGAATTATAATCGTTTAATCATTAAATTTATTAGGTTATTAAATCAAAAACATATTTTAAAATCTACATTAAAAAAAAAACAATTTAACAAAAAAAAAAATACGAAAAGTATTAATGTGAAGAATAGTTAAAATGCGTGTTTAAATCAAATTGAGTGTGTGTTTGCAGGTGCATATTTTGCATAATATACTTTAAGACATTGTACAGGCTTACATCTGCATTTATATATGCAATATATGCGGGATTCGAACTCAGACTTTTACATGACCTATAACTCTCAGTGCCATCTTATATTGCTGACTCACCTGATCACACACATGCTGAAAAGATAAATAATCACCAATATACATATTTCATGCTAAACCAGCACTCATCAGTTGGTTCAGATTATCATCTCCATACGTATATACAATTAGTACTCAGCTTTATATTAAAATAATCAATCTTCATACTTTAATGAGTGCTGGTTTAGCACGAAATACCAATATTGGTGATTATTTATATTTTCAACATGTGTGTGATTAGGTGAGTCAGCAATATAAGATGGCACTGAGAGTTGTAGGTCGTGTGAAAGTCTGAGTTCGAATCCTGCATATATTATATATATAAATGCAGGTGTAAGCCTGTACAGTGTATTAAAATAGATTATGCAGAATATGCACGTGTAAACACACACTCAATTTGATTTAAACACGCATTTTAACTATTCTTCACATTAATGCTTTTCGTATTTTTATTTGTTAAATTTTTTTTTTTTCAAATGTAGATTTTAAAATATGTTTTTGATTTAGCAACCCAATTAATTTAATGATTAAACGATTATAATTTTTCATGTCACAGCTCTAATACCACAGTATCTATTTCACTATTATTTTGGAGATACATTTTAAATATTGAAAATGTTTTCTTAAAAACAAAAAGAAAATAAATTTGCGATACTAATTATTCTTAATTCATAGTTTGTTTCAACAATTGGTATATATTTCTTTATAAACAATTAAAGTCATTTACTATCTGAGAAATTATATTTTCATTTCATAGTACAATTCTTGGAAAAATATATAAACTCTTAACGTTTACATTTTAAAAAGAAAAATGGTTTTAAAATAAATTTTTCCTCTTAAAATGGAAGATATCTCACATGAATTGTACATAAAGTATTTAATTAATAGCTTATGTGCCTAATTGATCTACCTACACCGAATGAAAAAAAAATCCAAATTCAAATTGTAAATCATTCAATAATAAAATAAAATAATACTTATTTATTTTCATCTTAAAGAGGATTTATTTGTAACTTGAATTGTAAGAATTATATTGAAAAGCACTTGGGATTAGATAGTAAAAGTAAATAAAGTTAAACAATACTATAATCAATGGTTGAGATGATCAAAATTTCACAAATGTTTGTATTCTACCCACCCATGTGTAACCAATGTACATAACAATCCGACATTGATCATAGAAACAAAGATAACAAATCAGAGTTTGAACAAGATGATAAGCCAAAAAGCAGTTGTTCTGAAGACAGATTTTATATGTGTCTGTTGATCGCAGATTACTGAAGCTAAGCTCTGTTTATCCTATCATGCAAATATAATACTAGAAAGATTATTCTTTTGAAAAGAAATTTAAATTTGCTCAAAAGAAATCTAAAGTGAGATTTTTTTCAATAACTACAGCTTTAATTTGTTTTAAATTGAATGTTAAAGGACAATTTAAAAACTCTTTTTCACTTAGTTTTTTTTTTTAATATAAAAATAGAATATTTTATTCTAAAATTTGGTTACAGCTTATGATAAAATTAGACATAGGATACATTAAATGGTATTCAGAGAGGTAGAAGTTCAATATTGACACATCTTGCATGGCACAACCTATAAGGATTAATATGATGCATAGAGGCAGGTGACTAAGCTTGCATGTCTTGAAATGTACAAAGATAATTTTAAACTTTTGTCCATGCAAAAACAGAGTTTTTATAAGTAAACTGACCCTTTAGAATGGAAGTCAGTGTCATAATACTCAGGGTTTGGGCAATAAGCTTAAGGAGTAAGGCAAATCATAATCAACCCCAAAGAAATGCATGCAAATCAGCCCTTAATCATTCCCAGGATAAGTGATTTCTATTTAGGTATGGAAGGGATCTGTTTTAGGGAGGCAAATCAATTAGCTTCCATGTGTCATCACAGATGTAGGAGAGGGCCAAATTCTGATCCCTTTTCTGAATTTTTCCATTTTGTCAATATATAAATCAAGTGGATGCTCCAGTACATGATTAAAGTTCAGTCAGCACTGGGTATACCATAGTGAAAACAATAAAAATGTTGATGAAGATATCTCTGGGATAGATCCACACAGTATATTGTCAATGAGAGTAGATAATGAAGGCATTTTGTCATTTAGCATGGAGGCTATAGAGTCACTGTAGGGTTTAAGGCAAACACAGTAGCAGAGGAGGTGAAGAGAAGTTTTCTTTTCTCTGAGGCATAGGGTGCAGGTGGAATCTATGTTTGAAAATTCTCAGTGATGTACAAGAAAGTGTTTAGTAGGCAGAGCAATGAAGTTTATCTTCAACAGAAAATCAAAGAATTTGGGCTCAAGGAACCATTGCTTAAATTTCTTGATTAGCAGATGGTTGTTGAGCCAGAGGAGAGTTGACTCTGCAGAAACATAATGATTAAGGATGTAGTACGCTGACCAGAAATTGACATTTATTGAGAATGGCTTGTTAGGAATAGTAGTAAATTTGGGATAAGAAATGGGAGGGTTGCCAGCCAACCAGTGCTAACAGGGGAGGCTTGTTTGTGGGAGTGATCTTCTTAAAGAGCAAGAATTTGGAATACTGCAGAAACATTCTGTTGAAAGAGTTGTAGGCACATTGAAATATAACTATATCCATGGAATGTAGGGATAACCCATTGAGATTTGTGTGTTTTTGCAGGCCTCTCAAGCTGATAGTTGCACTTTTGTCCTCTCTAATCAGATCAGTGCACATTTTGTGTATCTTTCTGATGAAGACATTAGTGAAATTGACCACTGGGGTGAAATAGGATATTCTGGGGAATAATAATATATTGATAAGGGAGGACATGGCAAACATGGACATGTAAACTTTGGAAAGGGGAATGTGATTTTCTGTGTAGATTGAAGTAGCTTATCACAAACAGATTACCTCATGGAAGATGCAGATTCAAACATAGGAAAGCCTAAGAAGTTCTGAGGCTTTGCTGTAAATGGGATGGAATGCTCTTACCAGAAGATAAATGACAGGTGGAAGACTTGGCCATATTAAATGGGAGGCCAGTTTGATCAGAGAATTCCTTAAGCACTTATAGAAGTCTGGGGATTAAATTTTTAATGGAAGAAAAACACCCAAGTCATCCATCCTGACATCCACATCCCAACATTAAGTACATCAATTTACCACTTTGTTGTTAATTATAATTATGCCTCATGACTATTAACAATCATAAGTTTTAATTATATTCACTCTAATAAAACTGTTTTTATGAATCTCTAGATAGGTGCATTGGAATATCAACTCCAGATGTATTGACTCTGAAATAAATGTGAAGATATTTTAATTAAAGGAAATCAAAAAAATATATACTAATTATAAGTGTTTCTGCACATTAATTTGAAAGATGCAAGTCACAAAAAATAATTTTAAAAAACCACTTTTGTACTGTCCTTTAATTCAAAACTCAAACAAACATTAAATATTTCATGGACTAGAATATCTCACCATCAATCCACTGCAGGATGAAGGTCTCTCCAAATTCAATCCTTCTTCTCCAATCTTTAGCCATTCTTCTCCACATCACCCCTGCACACTTTCTTATTTCATCCATCCATCTCACATGTGGTCTGTTTTCTGGATCTTTTACAATTTCATGGAATCCAGTTTAAGATTTCAATTGTCCATCTGTTATCATTCTTTCTAGCAATATGTCCAGAGAAACTCCATTTGTATTTTAATTTTTTCAATGAGGTCAATAACTCCTGTTTGTTCTGTTTGCATTTTCAATCACTTTTTGTTACTTCTAACATGCATCTCTCCATACTTCTTTGAGTGGCATGAAGTCTCCATATTGCTCTTCTATTAAGTATCCAAATATTAGATGCATAAGTAAGAACTGGTAAAACACATTGATTAAAAACTTTCTTTTCAAACACATAGACATATTTTTAGTATCAAGCTAATTCTACCAAAAGCACCCAAACCAAGTTTAATTCTATGACTAATTTCATCCATTTATGTTTCCATATGTATTAATAATATGACCAAGGTATTTGTAGCTGTTAACATCATCTAACTCATAATCAATCTTTGTTTTCATATTTTGAGAAAATCCATTAAACATCACTTTAGTCTTTTTAACATGTATATTTAGTCCTACTTTCCTACTTTCATCTGATAACTTCTGCAACATTTCCTGCAGCTCTAAATCCTTATCTGCAAAAAACAACTACATAATCATAATCTTCAAAAATCTAAATGACTTAAATAATTTCCATTTACTTTCATTCCTTTAGCAATCCAGAAAGTACTTCTTGCAGCACTGCTGTAAAAAGTTTTAGAGATATGGAATCACCCTGTCTTACACCCTTCTCAATGTTGACTTTCCTTGTATCAGTATGTAATCTAATTGCTGCTATTGCATTTTTATAAATATTTTTTAAAATATCATAATATTCGGAATCTACACCTTGATGATCCAATAATTTAATCACTGAAGAAATGATTATACAATCAAATGCCTTTTCATAATCTACAAATTCAAAACATAATGGCAGCTCATTTTTATTTGTCCTTTCTATAACTTCTCTCAATACCTGGATATGATCTACTGTACTAAAACCACTTTTAAATCCAGCCTATTTTCTTGGTTGGTGGATATTCTCTGCAGACAAATTGTAATTATCTTGGTAAAAATTTGCTATAAAACTAATAAAAGCTGATAGGTCTGTAATTTCCAATATCTTCTTTACCACCTTTTTCAAATATTAATACTGCAATCTTCCAATCATCTGCTATATCTTTATCATTTCAACATTTGGTATATAACTTTGGTTAAATATATATATATTTCTTGACCTGCTTCTTTTAATATATAAATTATAATTTCATCATTATCTGGAGTCTTTTTTTCTTCATAAATTTAATTCCATGGGTTACATCTTCATTTAAAATTCTGGGCAATTCACAAGATGTAATATATATATTGTGCCCTTTTCTATAGGTCAATGATGGTTATAAATGGTCAATTACTAAAAAATTTTAAAATTAATATTATATAGTATTTAAAATTATAGACTATATTAAGCAGTAAAAGATTAATATGATATATTTAATAATAAATATTGTGATGGTGAGAATTGTATCTAATTCTATATTTTTCTAAATTGTTTTTCAAAATTTTATATAATTATTTTATATAATATAAGTAGCAAATTTATTAAGACAGATAAAATTAGACTAAACACCGGAAATGACTACGTGACTGTCTGAAATATTCTATGTATAAGCACCGGTTTAAATTAATACTAATAATTAAAATATTTAAATAGTATATTATAGAAGTGGATGGAATTGTCACACATCATAATAAAAATAAGTAGTATACACCTTTATTAATTATTGTTTCAAAATTGTTTTAAAGGTAGTTAAATTGTAATAGATAATAATTGATTTAAAAATAATAATGAGTTAACATTTAAGTCTATTACGTCATGATTTTAAAACTTTAGAAATTGTTTATAAATCCAAGTAGGGATTGACCAATAAAAAATAGATCTTGGCAGACAACCAAAATCGCGCCAACTAATTGTATAAACGGGGGAGAACAAAAATGTGTTGACTCCAGAGCAGAGGTAAAATTTTAAGCTCTCTAAATTTTTTTTTCTTCAATTTATTAGTCAATTTTATTATAATTTTAATAATATCTTTGAAAGAAACCAACTGACAATTTAAAAATCATCCGAAGAGAATCTTAGAATAAAATGTTTTAAAAAAAAAGTTTTTCATAGTAATGTTTCACTAACTTTACAGTAACCTGCCAGTGGATTCTATCGAAATATAATCGGAGTTTTCAATAGAAAATGGATAGATTCTTAAAACCAAGTTGTAAATTTTATAATGTTCCAAATATGTTAATATTATTCGTTGATATAGTTTATATAGCGTATCACTATGAAAGCTGCTTTCGTGCGTATAAAATCAATGAAAGGACATTGTGCGCAAAGTTAATGAAGATAATGGAAAATAAAAATAAGTATTATTCGTATAAGAATAAATGGACAAAAGGAATTTTAATATTGAAATAGTTTGAATTGCTTTCTTTAAGATGACTTGAGAAAATACTCTAGAAAATAGTTAAAGATCGAAAGTAGTGTATATAAAATAATAATGAATGAAAGTGAAGTTTACCAAGGAAAACACTTGCCTAAAGAAAAAAAAAAAAATTTTACAGAAGAGAAATATAAAATATTGGATCCATGGAAAACGCAATTGGTACCGTAATTATTAAATAATTGTAGTTTAACTAGAAATAAAGATGCATCAACGCGCCGAGGTAATATTCGCCAGAACATTAAAAAGCTTCGTGGGATAACTAAATAAAATGTTTTCTAATAATTTTGGATTAAACACTAAAACTAAAGATCGTCTAAACAGTTTATTAAATGAACTAATTTATTTAAAACTTTAATAAGCATAAAGGAGAACATTCGGACAAAAGAAGAAATAATAAATATTATGGGACTAACCAAGATTTACCGTCAGAAAAATATGTGATTATGGTTTGAATTATTTTCTTTACTAATCTAAGTTAAACATTAAGTTTTAGATAGCGATAGGGAAAACAAAATACATTAATTCGTGATATAACATTATATGAAATAATATGTTTTGATTTTGAATTTTAAAATAAAATTGTATGTATGTGGAAATTTGTATATTTGCGATGCTCGAAGAGAAAGAAACCTACTACGAACTCTGATAGGAAGATAAAGATTGTTTTTGGTAACATTTATAATTATTAATGATATATAATGTATGTTTTATTTATTTAGATCAGCTGAGAATCGAATGAATGTAGCGCAAAAGTTTTATTGTTATTATTGTTGTAAAACGCATTTTTGAAAACAACACTCTAAAACACTTTGAGATGTGATTAGATTTTTAAAAATATGCATACGATAATCATTTTATGTGTTATTAATATAGTTCAATATAACCGATGGTTATGTGATATTTTCTGTTAATTTTCCGATTGGGATATTTAAATGTTATTTTAACAAAACGTAGATGTTGAACCTACAGTGTAATAAAGCAAGACAAATTGTTCTTATGGAATAGGGAAATGTTTTTATATTAGCGAATTTTGTTTATTGTTTTAAAAAGTAGTTAGTATTTTATCGATGTTGGATACAGTAAAAATCTCGAGAGATAGTTTGGGTAGTGACTTGGTAGTACGTGGTGATTCGGAAACCAAGAGGATGTATTAAAAACTAGGATGCTACAGGGAGTGAAATAATAGGTAGTTTTAGATGTTAATCAGCGTAGTTAACAAAGCCCTATGACTGGTACACATGTTGTCTTGGACAGTGGTATTTTATATATTTCTTGTGAGTCGTACTAGATGTTTGGTAAAGCTGAGTAAATAGCTGCCACATCATGCTTATCGCCAAGGTTATTAGACAATGAATGTCGGACCTATTCACACTGTTCCATACATTTTTGAAGTATATTGCGGATAAGTTATCTATCTATCTTCCCGATATCCTATACATCTTTCGCTATCTTTATCTGTATTTCTTGCAACTACATCATTATATGATAAGTCTATTAAAAGGGAAACAATAGATATTTTAGAATGTATGTCATGCTATTATTTGGAATAAGAATAGTTAAGTATTAATGAAGAGTAGATTATGATTATTGAAAGAAAGATGCAGATATCCTAAGAAGGGAAGGAGTTAGAGAATTATTTTAATTCCTTTTTAAGAAATGAACTATAATTTTATAAAAGTATATCCAAATAGAAATATACAAAAATATTAAATATAATTTCACGTTTTCTTATTGTTAATTATATTTTAAAAAATATAAGTATTGCATATTTAAAAAAATACAATAACATTCGATAATTATAGTATATGTGAAACTGTAACAGGTGATAATTAAACCCGTGTTATAGTATTATACATGAGTATGGCTTATGGAATAAACGTATTATAGTTTACGAGCATTGGAGAACAAACGTTAAAAGTAATAATAATATTTGAATAATATGCGGAGTGACTTATATAAAGTTACAAGAAAATGTAATTTTCTTTTAAAAAACCATATTGATTGTAAAATTATGATGTTATAAATGATGTTTATCCACATAGATAATTTATAATACAGTAACTTTAATATTAAAAGGTAAAGAATGGTGTTACCCATAAAATAGTTAAAATAAGTGATATGATAAACCTAATGAGAAATAAATAAATAACTTTTAAAAGGCATAATAAGTTTAATTAACGATAAAAGAAATATAAATGTGTATAATTCAGCTATTGTAGTGTAAAGAAAAATGAGGATATCCCTTGTAAATAGATGTAGATGGATTTGTTTGTTTTATTTATTTTTATTGATGTTAATAAAATTTTAAAATTTGTTTATTAAAACTTGTGTCTGAGTTTTGTTTTCTCTACATCATTGCATGAATTCACAGGGTATGTTCACAACCATTAAACTAAGTATATGATTGTTTGCACAAAAGATAAATAGAGAAGTATGTTTAATCTTAAATATTTATTGATGTTCTTGTAATTAAATAATTATAAAATTGCATTGCGTTACTGGTCATCAATCCATTATCATAATATTTTGCTAAATTATATGCTATTAGTTGCCACTTGCTTTATTTATCAGATTATCTAAACACTGCCACTTATTAATTTATTTTATTACTTAAAGATAAAAAAGGTGATATTAGATTATTAACTAATTTATTACGGTTATAAATTTGCGATGAAAGAAAAGCTGTACTAGTTGGATTAAGCAATGAAGATTGTGATTATTATTGTTTTATTATTAATCTAATTGCAGAGTAGTAGATTATGACATAAAATCCCTTATCATATTTTGCTACCATATGTTTATTAACATATGAATAAATTTAAGAACCTGAGATTATTTCATTTGAGCTAGATGATTACTATTATTATTATTAGAGATAAAAGATTAATACTTTAATTGTTAAATGAGTCTTAGTGATTAGAAGTTGCGGAAGTCATAAGAATACTATGTAGTTATTATGTGTAATAGTAGTATAAGGGGGGATAGTGTTCTTATGCCATTGAGGTGGTATCCTGTGGGATATTGTCTCAATGTAATCTACCTTGTCACCCGTATTTCCACTTCTAGTCTCATGAATTCCTGAATATTTATTTGAGTTAGTTTAAAACAGAACCTAAGTTAATTTTAAGAAACTTGAGCTAGTAAAGCATTTAATTGAATATTTCATTAATTATTAGAGCTAGAACCCGGTTAGGTGATTTTCACTATATTATATTTATTTTGGGGGAAGTGGAGATGCGGGAACGGGGCGGTTAGATTATGGCCCTCAACGTGATTGGCCTGATGTGTAATGGCGCTACATACGATGACAAGGGCAGAATATATATATATAAATATATGAGGTATTGTTCTTTATTATGATATAATTCTTGATAGAAGTCTTCTACCCATTTCATGATGTCATCTCTCTTTTTAGTAATAATTCCATCTTTTTTTTTATTGCCAATATAAATTTCCTACCAAATGCCAAAAATATTGCTTTACACTCTTGAGTTTTTTATTTGCTTCTACATATTTCCTTGCTAGTTCACAGTTATACTTTTTTATACTCTTTCCACACCATTTTACAAAATTTGAGATATTCAATCCTTTTTAATGCATCATTTTTGCACATCTTCAAATTCCTTCTTTTCTTCATAAATTCTCTAGTCTCAGTAGAACTATTATTGGTCAATTGCTGCTTTTTTCTACCAGCTATCTTTGTTGCAGTTTTTTAAAATTGTAACAGTTATTTTCATATTAATTTCATTCAAATCTGAATCATGTTCAAAATCTGAAACTGATTTGTAAGTTCTAATTTAAATTCATTAGAATGTTTTGGAAAATTGGAAATATCAATTGTAAATATTATTTTTCTGAATAATTTTTGTCACTGTAGTTTTGCATTAACACGTATCTTACATCTTACTAATCAATGATCACTTCTGTGTTAAAATTTATTAAGAACATTACAATCTTAGAATATCAATAGATGGCGTTTTACCAACAACACCATCAAAGCGTATGTTTGTTTACATAAACATCAGAGTAAGCATTCACTATCTTTATTATTAGATCCACCTTCAGATCATGATTTCAAGCTATTTGCTATCATCAGTGAAGGACAGAAATAAGAAACTAGATGTAAATACTAACTCTGAGCATTTATGAAATAATTTCTATTCAGCTTGCAAGCGTGAATTTTTTAGACATCGTAATGTCTTCAAACTCAGCATAGCAAGCCAGATAGCTATATGGGTCTGATATCAGTTCAGTATCACCACGTAGTAGAAGCCTCTGCAATATATATCATTGCAAGAAAACCTCAAAGGTATGCATTTTTTGTTAGTCAAAATATAATCCTATTCTGCTGTATCTTTATTTGGATGCTTCCATGTCCATTTCCTTTTAACAGTTTTCTTAAAAAAAGAATTCATAATTTAAGTTTTTTTTCCTGCAAACTCCACAAGTCTATCTCCTCTCTCATTTCTATTACCATAACTAAAATTACCTGCAACACTTTTATCTTTTATTTGTTAACTTCTAGTATTAAAAAATCCCATAACAATTTTAAAATGTTTTTTACTCTGATCAAAAACCTATTGTACATCCATATAAATATCATCTACTACTTCATTACTGTGAAAATTTGTTGTGAATAAACCTGAATTATCTGCCTTTAAAATCTGCTATTAAGTTGTATAACTAATTCTCACCACTGTCCAATACACCATCAATCTCCCCAATATTGTTTTTCCACTTTCTATTTATAATGAATTCTACTCCACTTGCATAACCAATATTTGTACCTTTATAGTAGAGTACATGTCCATGTTTTAAATGAATTGTCTCTTCACCTTTTCTTCTAACTTCACAAAGTCCAATAATGACCCATTAAATATGAGAAATTTTTTTTTGTTCTTGTATCTTTCTTTATTTGAAAGTGATCTGCAGTCATAAGTACCTAAACAAAAAGTCATCATCAAAAGGCAACCTGGATTTATAATCAGGGGATTCTTATCACCTGCTGCCTTTGGTGACTTTACAGCCTCCTGGGAATAAGGGCCATGATTTAATTTTGTGTATCTTGATAGTTTATAACTATTGGAAAAAATATCATTTGCACATACATTCATTCTTCTTTGTCAGGCAACTGAGAAAAAAGACCATGGTGTTTTTTATTCTTAAACTCAGGGGTAAAATCCAATGAACTCACCACACTTGCTAATGCATGTTAGTGAGCAACCCATCCAAGTTCTTATACTTTATAAATATCCACACAGTAATAACAGCTGCAATGACAAGAATGTATGGAGTGGACATTAGAAATTTTCCTTGCTCAGTTTCCTTAAGACCACCAAGAGGAATCAAAAGGTCTCCTTTCAATTAATAGTGAACTCCTTTTTGCAGCTATACTAATGTCATATATATATATATATATATATATATATATATATATATATATTAATTCTAATATTTTCACGGATAAAAGATGTCATATTATTATTACTATTTGCGGGATATTCTGTGTAGTGAAAAAGCTAAATGCTGATGTTTCAGTACAATATCAAGTACCTTCCTCAGAGCATCCTCTTTCTCAAATCATAAGAATGCACGTGAGATTTAAAAATGTTTTTATCATTTTCTTTCTCCTCATAATTAAATTCTATTGGTTGAAAAGTTTTAAAATTTATTTTCTCTTCCAATAGCTTCTTCTAAATGTTGTTAATCATCTTTAATTCACACCTTTCATTTATGCAGTGTAAATTAAAGAAGATTAACAACATTTGGAAGAAGCTATTGGAAGAGAAAATAAATTTTAAAACTTCTCAACCAATAGAATTTAATTATGAGGAGAAAGAAAATGATAAAAACGGTTTTAAATCTCACGTTCATTCTTATGATTTGAGAAAGGGGACACACTGAGGAAAGTACTTGATATTGTACTGAAACATCAGCATTTAGCTTTTTCACTACATGGAATATCCCGCAAATAGTAATAATAATATGACATATATATACATATTGATACGAAGATTTTCACGGGTAGCATATATTAAAAAAAATTTTTTTAATGCAGATGAACCCATAAAATATGTCTTTTATATATATTCATAAATTTTACTGCATTAATTTTTGTAAAGATGATTAATGAAAATGAGTTAATTCTTAGCCCTACAACAATTAAAAAAGTATAAATGTTAAAGTTATTTACCTATTTAAAATACTACTTTAAATCCATTACCAATTTCAGATTTTATATCATAAATTAATTCCAAAATTTGAATTTAATTAATTATATGTTAATTATTGCATGGACTGGAATGGCCCTTACTTAATAGCCTGGGTCTTTATATAGCAGAACTATAATTTTTACATGGACAGTTTCACATCAAATGACCCAAAATTATTACTCTTTTTTTTTCCCAAAAAAATTGAAGCAAAGAATATCACTGTAAAAAACTTAACAATAAATACATTATCATAGACACCACCATGTACCACTATGTGATGAAAGAAATGTTGTTAAATTTTGATAATTTAAAATTAAAGTTAAAACATGTTTTGCTCTCATAAATATCACATAATAAAATTATAAAACCAAACTTAGCTATTTATGAGCCCACAACAATTAAAAGTAGTGAACAGTCATCTTTACTATTTTATATCTCAATAATATTCTAAAAGACCATTAAATCTAATATTACAATATTTATTAGTTATAATTTATAAGATTAGTTACAACTGGTTTAGTTAGGAATGAAAGTCTAGACAGAAAATTTATCCAGTAATATGCTGAGATTTTTCTTATTGAGATGTAATTATATACTCTATTTTATTTGTCATTGTCTTATACAAACTATATATAAATGCTTGGTTATCCATGACATATCCCTTTATATATTGAAATATATATTTAATATTTAGTTTATGGTTGCTGAGTGGCATAATTTATAGGAGAGTTGGTTTTAAATAGTGTGAAAAGCAGTATAAAATAACAGCTTTAAAATACTATAAAATGGAACTAGCAATTATATTTCCTAAGGATAAATAATATTATAATTTAATTATATTATCTGTGACTGAAAGATTTAAAAATTAAAAAAAAATGAAGACTATATTGATTTAAGTACATAATTGTAAGAATGAATGCTTCATTAATAGAATGTTACATTATTTTAAAAAACAAACAATATAAATAGATTATGCAAATTAATTAGAAATTAGATCTAATAATAATAATAATAATAATAATAATAATAATAATAATAATAATAATAATAATAATAATAATAATAATAATAATAATAATAATAATAATAATAATAATAATAATAATAATAATAATAATAATAATAATAATAATAATAATAATAATAATAATAATAATAATAATAATAATAATAATAATAATAATAATAATAATAATAATAATAATAATAATAATAATAATAATAATAATAATAATAATAATAATAATAATAATAATAATAATAATAATAATAATAATAATAATAATAATAATAATAATAATAATAATAATAATAATAATAATAATAATAATAATAATAATAATAATAATAATAATAATAATAATAATAATAATAATAATAATAATAATAATAATAATAATAATAATAATAATAATAATAATAATAATAATAATAATAATAATAATAATAATAATAATAATAATAATAATAATAATAATAATAATAATAATAATTAAAGCATCCATACTTCTAGCTTTATAAAAATAAAGAGATTTTTAAAAAAAATTATATTTATAGGATTGCATTCTTTGTTATTGTGGGAAAAATGTTTTTAATAAATAGATAAAACTATACTCTGTAGTTTATACTCCAAGAAATAAAATAATTAAGAAAATAATTATAAAAGCAAAATTTTAATTAAAGATAATAATGAGTTAAACTAAAGCTTGATAAACAAAAACAAACAGGCCACAGAATATATATAAACAAAATGAGCCTTTTTGAAGGAGGAGTTATAGAAATATATCATGAATTCAGTAGAATTTTGGAACTATCTCCAACTGTTAAATTTACCCTGAATTCATCATTTGCGATCTCAGTATCCAAAAAGAAACATTATTTGCAATTAAAAATTTAGTTTTGATATATTCTAATTGTTTAAAAAAATCTAATAAGCAAAATTCTAAAAAGATAAAAAAGAAAGGTAAAGTAAAACAGAACATTTTTGCTAATGACTAAATGACATTTTCATCATATATTAGTGATGTGCACATGTGATCTAGGAAGAAATCCTGGATATTAAAGAACTGTCTTATATTATTTAAACTCCATAAGAAACTATGTAGGAATTTTTGTCCAAAAGATAAAAACAACTCATATCCTATTGTTTTGTGATACAATTTATTAAATTGGCACAATATTTTTAAGAATCTTTAAACATTTTGATTTGTCCTCATAAATACATGCCTTTGTGTAATTAATTTTTTTATTAATCGTGTATGTATTTTGTTTTCAAATTATTGTAAATTGGTCATTCTAATGTATTTAAATACAAGTGAAAAAGTGAGTGATTTGTTTTATAAAAATTAAAAATATATTCTTCATTTGCGCTGCTGTTTAATTTATTCTAATATTTAATTTTTCTTTAAGAGACTTGGGAGATCAGTTGTTTCCTGGACTTGATTATCTTTTAAATGATAAAACAATAATACAGAGGATTTTTTTAAATGTTAAGTAATTAGAATGCATAAAAGTATCTGCTGATGATTATTTTAAATATAATGATATAATAATATTTTAGGTCAACATACAATCTTAAGATCGTCAACATCAACCATCATCAATCCACTGCAGTAGGAAGATCTCTCCAAGTTCAATCCATCTTTTCTTATCTTTAGCTTCTCTTCTCCACATCACCCCTGCACACTTTCTTATTTCATCCACCCATCTCACATGTGGTCTCTTTCTGGGTCTTTTACAATCTCTCGGAATCCAGTTTAAAATTTCAATTGTTCATCTATTATCATCTCTTCTAATAATATGTCCAGCCCAACTCCACTTCAGTCTTTTAGTTTTTTCAATGAGGTCAGTAACACCTGTTTGTTCTCTTACCCATGCATTGTGTTTTCGATCCCTACTTGTTACTCCCAACATGCATCTCTCCATACTTCTTTGAGTGGTCTGAAGTCTCTGTATTGCTCTTCTTTTAAGTGTCCAAGTCTCAGATCCATAAGTAAGAGCTGGCAAAACACATTTATTAAAAACCTTCCTTTTCAAACACATAGGCATATTACCTTTTAGTATCAAGTTATTTATACCAAAAGCACTCCAACCAAGTTTAATTCTATGATTAATTTCATCCATTATATTTCCATCTGTATTAATAATCTGACCAAGGTATTAGTAACTGTTAACTTCTTCTAATTCATCATAATCAATCTTTATTTTCATATTTTGAGAAAACCTATTAAACATTACTTTAGTCTTTTTAACATTTATCTTTAGTCCTACTTTCATCTGATAACTACTGCAACATTTCCTGTAACTCTAAAGCATTATTTGCAAAAACAACTACATCATCTGCAAAATCTAAATGACTTAAATAATCTCCATTTACTTTCACTCCTTTAGCTTCCCATTTTAATCCACAAAATACTTCTTGCAGCACTGCTGTAAAAAGTTTTGGAGATATGGAGTCAACCTGTTTTACACCCTTTTCAATGTTGATTTTCCTATTATCATTATGTAATCTAATTGTTGCTGTTGCGTTTTTATAAATATTCTTTAAAATATGACAATATCCTGGATCTACATCTTGATGATCCAATGCTTTAATCACTGAAGAAATGTTTATAGAATCAAATGGCTTTTCATAGTCTACAAATCTTAAGCATAATGGCAACTCATATTCATTTGTCCTTTCTATAATTTTTCTCAACACCTGGATATGATCTACTGTACTAAAAACACTTTTAAATCCAGCTTGTTCTCTTGGTTGGTGGAAATCCAGTGTTTTCTGTAGATGAGTTGTAATTATCTTAGTAAAAATTTTGTATAAAACTGATAAAAAACTGATAGGTCTGTAATTTCTAGTATCTTCTTTATCACCTTTTTTAAATATTAATATTAATACTGCATTCTTCCAATCATCTGGTACATCTTTATCATTTAGACATTTGGTATGTAACTTTGCTAAAAAAATTTCTATTTCTTCACTTGCTTCTTTTAATATATCAATTATAATTCCATCATTACCTGGAGCCTTGCCTTTTTTCATAAATTTAATTGTATGTCTCACTTCCTCGTTCAAAATTCTGGGCAATTCGGAAGATATAATAGATATAGGAGGCACTTGTTCTTTATTACTATATAATTCTTGATAGAAGTCTTCTACACATTTCATGATGTCATCCCTCTTTTTAGTAATAATGCCATATTTTTTTCTTATTCCAGATATAAATTTCTTACCAATACTAAAATGTTGTTTTACACTCTTTAGACTTTTATTCTCTTCTACAGCTTTCCTTGCTAGTTCACAATTATACTTTCTTATATCATTTTCAACTCTTTTCCACACCATTTTACAAAATTCGAGATATTCAATCTTTTTTAATGCATCATTGTTGTATATCCTCATATTCCTTCTTTTCTTCATAAATTCTCTAGTCTCAGTAGAAATTTGATTGGTCAATTTCTGCATTTTTCTACCAGCTATCTTTGTTGCAGTTTTTAAAAGTGTATCGCTTATTTCCCTATTAATATCATTCAAATCTGAATCATGTTCAAAATCTACTAATACTTGAAACTCATTTGTAAGTTCTAATTTAAATTCATTAGAATGTTTCTGAAGATTAGGAATATCAACTGTAAATATTGTTTTTATAATAATTTTTGTCTCTCTAGTTTTGCATTAACATGTATCTTACATCTTACTAATCGATGATCACTTCCTGTGTTAAATTTATTAAGAACATTACAATCTTGAAATATGTATTTTCTGTTAGTCAAAATATAATCCAATTCTGCTGTACCTTCATTTGGATGCTTCCATGTCCATTTCCTTTTAACATTTTTCTCAAAAAAAGAATTCATAATATAAAGTTTTTCTTTTTCTGCAAACTCCACAATTCTATCTCCTCTCTCATTTCTATTACCATAACCAACATTACCTACAGCATTTGCATCTTTCATTTGTTTTCCAATTCTAGCATTAATGTCTCCCATAACAATTTTAAAATGTTGTTTACTCTGATCAAAAGCTTTTTGTGCATCCATATAAAAATCTTCTATAACTTTATCACTATGAGAACTTGTTGGGCATAAACCTGAATTATCTGCATTTGATATCTGCTATTAAGTTGTAAAACTAATCTTGTCATTCTGTCTGATACACCATCAATCTTCACAATGTTATTCTTCCATTTTTTATTTATAATGAATCCTATTCCACTTGTATTTCCAATATTTGTGTTTTTATAGTAGAGTATATGTCCACTTTTTAAATCAATTGTTTCTTCACCTTTTCTTCTAACTTCACAAAGTCCAATAATGTCCCATTTAATATAAGACAGTTCTTCTTCTAACTCTTGCAATGTTCCTTCACTTGAAAGTGATCTACAGTTGTAAGTACCTAAATAAAAAGTCATCATCAAATGGCAGCCTGAGTTTGCAATCAGTGGATTCTTAGCACCCTCCGCCTTTGGCCACCAACCGCTGCCTTGGTTGGTGACTTTACAGCCTCCTGGGAATAAGGGCCATGATTTATTTTTGTCTGTCATGATTGTATATATTGAAAAAATATTCTTAAACTCGAAGGTAAAAAGCCAATAAACTCACCACGCTGGCTAATGCGTGTTGGTGAGCAGCCCATCCATGTTCGTATACTATATGAATAATCACATAGTAATAACAGCTGCAACAACAAGAACGTATGGAGTTGACATTAGGAATTTTCCCTGCTGGGTTCCTTTAAGGCCTCCAAGAGGAATCAAAGGCTCTCCTTTCAGTTAATAGCAAAAGTAAAAATAATAACCATTTGACAACAAGATATGCATTTATCACTTCCAAAGACAATTTAATTGTTTTACTTTATATACATATAAAATTTACTCCGATGATTTTTTTTCAAACAATTGCAAAAAATCTTTATCAGTAAATAAATTAGTTTTAAACTGTGTGAAATGTCTTTTTTAAAATAATAAAATAATCTATATCATTTCTTTCTTTTTAAAAAAAAAGCCTGTGAAAGGTTTTGTTAAACAACAGCCGATACAATCTGTTTTATAAATGGCTTTTGATAAAATAGCAGTAGTTATTTTTAAATTAAACTATTTTACTGTTGATACAATATTCAGCGAAAAACAAACAATCCTATAACAAGCGTCGAACAAGTCAAAAAAAGTTATAAAGATAGAATAACAGAACTATTTTAATTCAAATTTGTAAATTTAAAATAATATTATGTTTAACATTTAAAAATAATGTTCTATAAAAATAATAGTATAAAATTAAATTAGTTGTTTAAAACGTTATACATATATATATAACAGCTATAGAGTGGTTATGTTATATTAGAGATTTCCCGCTTCCATACTTAAGAAGGTTTTGTACGAATTAATTCTCTAAGCACAAGGAGACTGTAAGTATAATTATTGTATTTTAAAATTGTATCATAATAGATTTTATTTGTTTTATGATGAGTTTTAAACATTTACTTTTCAGTTCATGAACATATTCTTGAATCACATGAATAAAGATATCCAAAAAATAAAAGACATAATATGATAATTTCTAAATTAATAAATGGTTAATAGTAACTACTGAGGAGGACCCTGCCATAGTTAAGAGAACAGAAAAGTTTGACAATCTTAAACTCTACTAATATTCAAATTCATATGTGAGTAAAATTGTTTTTTCATGGTCATACTAAAATCACATGCTTTTGCATATAAAAGAAATGTTTTACTAGAAAAAAATCAGATTTCATCATGTGATAAACTCATTAAAATCAGTAATCATAAAACAAAACTATATCCAGCAGAAATATGAAAGATAAAACCCCAGTGCTATAATGGCTTTTGATGTTGCTGTCATTTTTTATGTCAATTCAAAGTATTTTAGCACAGCATTTTGATTGAAAATAGTTCAAGTAATATACTAATCACCATATAATCGAAAATTTTTATGCTTACAACTTCTCTATATGAACTGTTTTATCTTTCTCTCTTTTTTATTTACATTTTATATTTATAAAAGATTTCAATTCTCATAGTCGCCTTTGACAATATACAATTAACACTAACTTTTAAACTGATCTCAGTGGGGCAGGGGGCTAAGAGTATTTATTACTACTGCTATAATTTGAGTTTAATTTACTCTCTTGTAATTATCTTTGGACTATTTTGCCAGATTTATATTTATTTTCTGGCAAAAACAGGAATCAAAAGTATATTGATTTGCTAATTTGAAAACATTCTCAAGATCTCAGTATTATAATGAGAAAGTTTTTAATAAAAAGCAAACTAACATTCAGTTATATTTGGTATTGACACTCTTAATCTCTATGAGAAGACTTGTGAGAGTGTTTGAGATTATTCATTCTTTTATTATATTTCAAAAAAACATACATTTTTTATAGTTTATTTACAAATTTATGATTATTTTTCACAAAATATTTGTGTAATATTAATTATTTTTAGAAAAATAATATGATTAGATTCATATTTTATTTGAAAGTATATACTTTAAAAAGATAATGTATGACCACAACTTGGTTAAATGGTAATACCTTCATGTTATCACCATAATAGATTTATTTTTGCTATTTTTAAAAAAATATAAATAGAATTTTAAATAGAATTTCACTGACTTTAAGTAATCTGAAGAATAATTTATTCAGGCTTTATAATTAAAACAATGCTGAGTTTTTACTTCGATATTTTTATAAACAAGGCAGAAATTGTTCTATAAGACAAAAGTTATTTTTTACAAATCTTACTACATATTTCAGATTAATGTATATTTTTTATATTTACAGAATTAAAATAATACTTTTAAAATCAATTTTCATTCATAAATATATTCTTCTAATAAATAATTCAAAATTTCTGAAAATATTATAAATGGTAAAGTATACATTTTCACTTTCTCTATGCATTTCCTGTAAACTTTAGTAACAAATGGTAGATGGCAGCAATAGTAGCTTAACAAATCTTTATTTCTTGCTGTCCTATCCAAAACCCCAGACTACTTTCATATGATTTTCATTAATGAAGAGATTTGGATTTTTAAAGAATGCAGCTGCACCTTTGAGATCTAATGCATTTTCCTTTGAAGTATTACCATTTATCTTTATATTAAACATTTAAGCTATTTACTCAAACTATAAAACATATAAATATTCCAATCAAAGCCAACATTCTTGTATAACTATAAGCTTGAAATTATTATCAAGACTTTGGATAGGTCAGCAAAGGATATGGATTTACTAAGCTTTATCAATTGACACCTATCAAATTATTAAAGATTACAGTATCATAGAGATGATAGAACAGTATAGTGCTAAAAGAGCATTATGTATATATGTTAGAATCATATAATAAGTCATGTGATATTTTATTGTTTTTATATGGTAAAAATAAATTTAATAAAGTAAAATGTTGTAAATTTAATCAAACCTGTTACTAAGGATTTTTCAATTATTAAAATTGATGATTTTAAAGAGTATACTATATTCTTTGTAAAGCTAAGAAGGAGAAAATATTTTAAACACAAATATATATCAAAGACAGTCTCTTATGTAGGATCATTTTAATAGTTCACCAATATCTGTTGATCTATTAATTTTTAAAATTTATATTCTCTAATTAATGTTAATATAGATGGAAATACAATGGATGAAATTAATAATAAAATTTAAATTGGATAAAATGCTTTTGACAGAAATAATAAAATTAAAAAGAAATATGTTTATGTGTTTGAAAAAGAAAGTTTTTAAAATATCTGTTTTACTAGTTATTATATAAGGATTTAAAAAAAAAACAATATGGAGACTTCAAACTACTTAGTAAAATAAGAACAAATATATGCTGAGAATAACACAGAGATTGAAACCAAAATATTTAGATGAAAGAACAAAAAGGTAGCATTGATCACAGTGAAATAATAAGGAGACTAAGTTGAAATTGATCTGGAAGTATTATTAAAAGAGATAAAAATAATTGGACAGTTGAAAATATAAAACAGGTTTTAAGGTGTTTAAAATATTTAGAAAGAGAATTTATGTACTATGGATGAATGAAATAAGAAAATTTGTTGATGTGATGTAGAAAAGGAAGCTATGAATTGAAATAGATGAATTAAACTTACATTTTTATTCTACAGAAAATCAATGTTGTTTGAAAATCATGGTGAAAGCCATTCTCACCCAAGATAAGATTTTAAGATATCAATTTTAGATCATTATAATGGATATCTTGCAACCTGGCAAAAATATTCATGACATGTTCTTTTGCTATGTTAGTTTTAATAATATTATGAAGATACATAAGAGTATGTTCATCCTTTGAAAATATTGAAAGCAATTTATTGCAGTTTAAAATCAAACCAGATGTGTTTTTTATTATCTATTAAGATGTTGAAATTACTGATAAATATGTCTTGAAAAAAACATGTCTCCTGTTTATTTCTATAAATACTTAGTCATTGTAAATGCAACTGTAAAAATATATCATTTTACTATCAATGATATTACCAATTGGATTTCTTAATCAAAATTAGAAGAACCAAAAATGGAGATATTAGAAAAAAATACACATTTCTCTTTTGTATGCTCTAATGTAAAACCTAGTAAAATTACTAAATATTTTTGAACTTTGCTATTTTAAACTAAAAATATCTCAAAAGCAGATTACAGACTTCCAGAATTTATAAAAAAAAATTAGGATATACAATCAAGGCATGTTTATCAAGATCGTTTTCCAACATTATTCATAAAACAACTATTCCAAATAGTAATAATTGTAGTCTTAATCTCTATAAACATATTTAAACTTAGAATGTTACTTTTATTTTTATACATGTAACTTACAGTTTGAAATTGTAAAAAAATTACATTATTTCCTACACTTTTATACAAATATTTATGATGGTGATCATTATCAATTTATTGCAGTGATGAAAAAAAAATCAGTTTTTAAAAAACATTTTTTTACTGGAAAAAATTTGATATTATAGAAAACTTATAAAGGAAATATCACAGTAATTTAACATGTCATCATTTGCAATAAAAATGTATATATAGCACAATACAAAGTTATATATAACAATTATATTTTTTATATAATTAAAATATGATTACTTTATTTACTTTACTCATATTCACTGTTTTTGACAGAATGTACAATGATTTTATCTATCCAAAATTAGTAAGACATTGATCATAAATAGGTAAAAAGTAAAGAATATTACATTTCATTCCCTATAAAAAATAATAATAAAAAATTACTTTGAGCACATACAATAATAACCTGGTAAGTACTTGAGTACTAAAGCTGCAATGAAGAGGAGATAGGAGGCCTTTTCTCACCCACAATAAATGTGGAATGTCACAATGATATCAAATTGAAAGAAAATAATCCCTGCAAGTATACATGAAAACGTGTTTTTTTTTATCAACAAGATTTTTTTTTTTCCAATGTGATCTTTTTGTAATACTTTGACATTTTCAGTTATTTATCATATTTTTCATTAATGTCAGAGATTGCAACACTAAAATCAGCATTCACAAGGAAATGTGAATGATTGGTGGCTTATGTAGGGAAACAGATGAATGTCTTATATATAAAAAAATTTCAATGCAATCTTTTTTTTTTTTGGAATACTTCCACATTTTCAGTTATTTGTTGTATTTTTCATTGTGAAAACATGTTTTTTTTTTAATCAACAATTTTTTTTCTTTTTTTTTTTCAATGCGATCTTTTTTATGTAATGCTTCAACATTTTCAGTTGTTTGTCATATTTTTCATTAATGTCCAAAGCTGCAACACTAAAATTGACATTCACAAGATGTGGATGTTTGGTGGCTTATGTAGAGAAACAGATGAATGTTTTATATGAAAATTTAATAAAAATGTAATAATTAAGTTTGGTTTAATTTCTTTATTAAAAAAATGTTTATTAGCAGTATTTTATGAAAATCCCAGCATACTTTGCAATCAATTTTCTTTTTGTTTGGTGTATATTTAAACTATTTTTTTTTATTAATGGCATCATTATTGTAATATCACATTTTATTTTTTATTTTAAATCTCATTCTTAAAAGTTATTCATTTTTTAAATTATTAGTTTTTTGACTTCAGACTATATTTACAATTAAGCTCCAAATATATGAAGAATGCCTGTATTTCAAATATTTACACCTTCAGCCTGCATCCTTCTTCTATGTATTTAAATAGATAAGTTCCTATATATGAGGGGTCAGAGAGACTTGAGATCAACATGGGTATGGCAATAATATTGGCATCAGCATGGAATTTGGTATTTCATCATCAGATTTTCAGTGGTGTGGATGTCTGAAGGTTGGAGGTTGGAGTGGATTGAAGCCTGTCCGTTAAGTATGAAGATTTGCTATCTTAATATAAACTGAACACTGGTTATATATGTGTGTGGGAAATGATCATCTGGATTAATTAATGAATGCTGGTTCACCATGAAATATGTATATTGGTGATTATTTATCTTCTCTACATGTATATGGTTATGTGTATCAGTGGTATGAGATAGTGTGGATAGTTAATGCATACTTGAAAGTATGAGTTCAAATCCCCTATATTTATGTAAAATAAGTAAATTTTATAAACCACTGCTTAAAACAAACATAATGGCATTACAATAAAAAAAAATTTAATGGTCTCCTAATTATAAAAATTAAAAAGTTTGATAATAGAACATAAATGGTACTAAAATAAATTTTAAAATATACATCATGTCAATTTAATTTTTTAAAATATGTGTGATATTAATTTAATGAATTGTAATTGAGAAAATATACTTTTTAAGCTATGTAAGATTTTAAAAAATAAACTACAAATTTGGAATTTTTTTTTTTAAATTTGGCAAGGGAAATGTTTTCATTATAAAGTATGTCTACCTATAGGTTAGTAATTATTTTATTGCTAAAATGTTTATTTATTACTTATCGTTTTTTTTCTATTTTAGGTGATTTTTTAAAGTGAGTTTAGTAAACAAAATTTAATTAACAATACAATAATATTCACTACATGAGTTGGGTATTCACATAATTAAATATAAAAAAGATACATGCAATAAAAGAAATAATCAAATTAACTACTAGTATATACTTCAAATAGTATGTACTGAATAATTTATTATTCAATAGTTTACAAAATTTTTAAACACCAGAAATAGTAAAGATGGACCATGAACTATGAACCTTGAACACCAGAATCTGCCACTGTGCTTAACTTTTTAACTTCATAATAATAATTTTGAAAGTTAAGCTGAACACATAAAAAACATTTACTTTAGCATAGTTTAATTAATCCGTTTTTTATAAAATCTTTATTTTTTTTTTTTTTTTTGACAACAACTGAGATTGTAAACTGTTACTGATATAGATTTGTTTAAGGCCGATTGTTTTCTTGTGTTTACATTAATATCTATCTAGACTTGGTTTGAGGATTATTAGCTTTATTAGTTAAGTAATATATAGTTGGAGTACAATTTGAAAGCTGCAATTGATTATGTAGACTACATTTATAACATGGTATATTTAACAGTTTAATGACATTTATTAATTTATTTTTGAATTAATAATTTCACTTTTTGTAGTCAAGTTGCAATTTTTAGTATATATATTGAAACAAGAGGCCGAGGGTTGAGACGACCGAGCTCATCGGGGAGTGGGGGTGTTTACAATAATAAATTTTAGTAGAGATACTACAGAGACTTATAATAAGATAGAGGAAAAATCAAACAATACTGCCAATAATCGAAAATTTCTACTCTTTTTAAATATTTGTCAGATTTAACCCCCCATCAAATTATATTCTTTGAGTAAAACAAATCCGTACTTAAGGAAGTATTCTCTAATAAAGTTTCTTATCTAATATTTTAAAAATATGATAATATTTTTATCACCAATTCTAAATAGCATAATTTGAACCATTTGGTTGACATGAACTACCCTAAGATGTATTTTTCTTATAGTACAATGAATAAATAAGAAAATACTTGTCTTATACTATTAATATTTAATATTATGACAGAGAAAAATCCAATAAATCACTATAAAAATAACAAGAGTAAATAATCTCAGGGGTCTTACTGTAACTCTTGTGAATGATACTAATATGTGGTGTTGCCTATGAAATAAATAAATAGATAAATGAATGATTGAATTATATCCTGGCAGACTATAGTAGGTAAATTGTTGTGACTGCTTCCTACAATTAGATAATAATACTTATCTAAAATTACATACAAAGATATTTATTCTAATAGCTAGTTGCTTAGTTAAAATATTTAAAATTTGGAATAAACCTAGCTTTTTACCCAAGATATCACTGGAGATGGAAGAAAGACAAGGGTACTTTTTATGTCTTTCCACCTCCCCCAGACAACCTTCATAAATAATTAAATGTAATTAGATCTTGAAATAAATTAGTCATTCAATATCAAAATAACTCAATAGTGTGCAGTCTGAAATAGCACAGATAATCTTCTAAAATGTCAAGCAATCTTCATTTCCATATTATACAATTTTCCATTTTAAAAGATAAACATAGTTGAAATAATTTTTAATGCAAAATATCATTATTAGTATCTGCAAATGTTTAATTATCTGTTATATTGATTTCACATAGAAATCACAATTATATGCAGGACTTTATTTTATTTCTGTAAGTATGGGAATACTCTGTACATTAACTCAAAAATAATAATAATAATAATAATAATAATAATAATAATAATAATAATAATAATAATAGTAATAATAATAATAATAATAATAATAATAATAATAATAATCAGTAGTTTGAACCCAATACAATAGCATATAAAAATAAATAAACAGAAACATATACTAGAGAAATTAAAATAATTTTAAATGTTTTGCTATGTTGGAACCTTTTATTTCAAACTTTTGAAGAAAAATAAATGGCTATTAAAGAAATGTGAAAATATCAACTTGTCAATCTATACTATGATGTTGGAATATTTCTAAAGACATTCTGATATGCTGAAATCATTCCTTACTAACAAAATGCTTTATAAATTATATTATGCAAATGTATTGAGTGATAACCTGGAAATGTCTTGTTATTTTCCACAAATAAGTTTCAAAATTCTTAAAATGTGTTCTTTAAAATAGTAAAAATAAAGCTACAGTATTAATGAAATAAACCTGCAAAATTGTTTATCAACTGAAAAAATTATTGTATTACAATTTTGTCATTTTCCATTGGACTCTTTATTGTTTTATTTTTATTTTACTGCTTATATTTAGAAGTGATTATGTTTTTAGAACTAAGTTAGATATAAGAACTGTTGTATATGTTTTGTTTTGGAAATTATTTTGCCATGTATGAAAAATAGTTTTGACTAGAAGCTTCTTAGAAATTATAGGCACTTAACAGATGACTCAGTGCAAAGAAATCTCACTTATGAACTACGATTTTTTTATTGGTCAAAATATTTTATGCAATATTTTCTTCAAAATTTTGTTATATTAAACATAATACTATTCAGTATTACAAGGGTGCCAGGTAATTAATTTATGTAATTTTAATGGGTTTATTAGAAGCTGTAAATACTCTACACATTGTCAGGTAGTATTTATTATATATTTGCTATGTGCTTGATAAGCTAAATTATACTCTATCTATTTTGAACCAGTGGAGATTTTCATCTTTTACAATAATTATTTTAGATGTATGAGATCTTACTCAATTATGTGCTAAACAGCCACAGTACTAATTGTCAGAAGTTTTTCTTTTATATTTTTGCATAAATGCCATAGTAATTATAACTGCCAGTATTTTTTTTTTATTCATTGAGAATTATTATTATCACGCTTTTATTCACATTATTATTCATTTCCACTGCTTACCATAATTTAATATGGTAAAAGCCTGAAATCTGGGCAAAGCCGCTTGGGGCACTGTTTACATGTCAAAACACATAAAAATGCCATTTTAGTGGCTGCCTCCGGCCTTACAGGCTAATACAACATTTACATATTGTATTAACCCATTGCTAGGCCACTTTACATGAGATTCCATAAAAATATTATGGCCTGTTTTGTGCTTTGAAACTATTTACACGTATTCGTTCTATTCATAGCTGATTACCGTATCACTTAAGGGTGTTTAAATATCAAGGCGGTAGCATTTTTTAAAATCTCCATAATAGAGTAATGTCATTTCTATTTAAATAATGTTGTTAGTTATGAATAATTGTCATATGGTCCCACCCTTTCCTAAAAAAATGGTAATATGTAAAAAATTGGCAAAGGGTACGTTCCAACACACTTCGACAAAAGCTCACTCGCTAAGTCATGTTTCTGCGTGGAAACTAGATGAGATCAATAACATGTCTGAGGAGTATGTGCAATTTGTACACTTTTCACAAATGCTGAGTACAGAAAGGTGAGGGAGACTGTGTTCTTTTTTCCGGCACATAATGTCCTCACAAATACCAGATTGTTTGATTATTACAGCAATAAAATAATAAATCGGTTCAAAAAGATCAAAGTTTGTGTACTTTTTTTTTTTTTGATTTTATTAAAAATTGACAAGTATTTGGATGATGTTTTTCTTTTTTCAGCAGGGTTAAAGTAAATGATTCCTTTTTGGTAATAATATCAAAGTAGGAACCCCAACCCCCCCACCTCCAAAGCAGTTTATTTTAGAAGGCCAAAAAAAAAAGATAATTCAAAAGAAATATAAATAAAAGTCAAAAGGGTTGAGAAAAAAAAGTTGTTGAAAATCAACAGAAATTATGGACTTTTTGTTCCAATTACTTTTCCGAGTATCGGAGTTTGAAAATGATTTTTTATTCTCAAAAAAACACAAAACTTACTTTTGATTTAATAAGAAGATAAAAACAATTTTGTCAACCAAAAAAAAAAAAAAAGGTCGAAAAAATTGGAAACAATTACCAAATAATTGCATTCTATTTCAAACAAGGTCGGGGTTTTAAATAAATGACTCTTTCGGTGTACTTTTTGTTAATAATAACAGTATGGAAAGACTCCCAAAAAGTAAACTGTTTTTATTGTAGAACAAAATATAAACAAAAGTCAAAAGTGAAACAAAAAAAAGATTTTTTTTTTTGAAACAAAAAAAAAAGGTCTTGACTTTTTGTTACAATTCTTGATGCATGGTGGGTGTTTCAAAACAATTTTTTAACCTCCCAACAACACAAAAGTTACTTTCTATTTCATAATAAGAATAAAAACAATTTAATCAAGCAGAAAAAGAAAAGGTAGAATAAAGTCCAAACAAGTTGCAAATAATTGTATTCTATTTTTTCGGCGGCGGGATTAAAACAAATTTTTTGGACGTCGTGAAATGGTCCAAAGTTTTAAAATCATCAAAATAAAATGTACACAAAATTAAATTAGTAAAATTTATTGGAATATAGAAAAATGTGAGGTTACAAAAAAAAAAAAAAAACAACAATGAAAATTAATATAACAATTTGTTAAATAATAAAGAAATCACGTTATAAATAAAATCAAAATTCGTTTAATCGATAAAAAAAAAAATCATGTATTATAAAAAACAAAAAGTTGCAGCCCGGTAACATTATATTTCATTGATTTTGTCTAGCATCAATCCTCCAAGTGGCTTTGCCCAGATTTCAGGCTTTTACCTTTAATATTTAATATTCCATACATGTGTGAATTGCAACTTTGTGCCAAAAATTTCATATGCTATTAAAATTTCTTTATTAATTTTTTTTCAGTCAGTTGACTTAAATTCCAAATGCTGGTTAAGACATTGCTTATTGTTAGGGTGATTAAAATTTTGAATATGACTTTAGTTAGTTATAGTGATGTTTGTATCTTGTCATTGTTAATTATCATATTGCTTAGTCTCATAATGTAAGGCCCTACTTGATATTTATTAGTGTACTTGCTGGAGTAGATAAGTTCCCCATCCTCATTATATTCTGTTCCATGAGGTGATAGTGCTTATTTCCAGTGATTATTATAACATATTTAGAAGGTATCTGTTTTTGGTGTGTCTTTCCATGTTGTCCCGATGTGCTGGGACAAAGGTCTAGGCAACCTCTTTTGCCTTAGAAATAGGTGTTTGGAAGCCACCATTCTTTTGATGTATTTATTGATTATGCTAGTTTGCTCTGTGGAACCTATGCTTGGCCTAACACCCATGATGTATTTAGAACTACTTTTCCACCATAGTAGGTGAGGTTTTATTGGGTTTTGATCTGTGATGATAAGATAAGCTAGTTTGAAGGATTTAGTTTTTGCAGGTTGCACTTGGTTATTTTAGTCCTTAATGGTGTAACAATGTCTGTTTTGTGTTTTTATGATTCTATAATTATCCACAAACCAACCAACAATAGTTAGTAATTTTAAATGTTTAATTTGTAAGCATATGACCAGCAAGTGCAATCCACACATGCTATCTTTATCCCCCCCCCTTTTTTTTTTCTCATTCTTTTGCTTAGGTTACAATCAATATATAATATTAATTTTAAATGGATACTTGAATACATGGTGATATAAAAATGTGGATTATAAGTTCTGTTATCTCAATTATCATCAAGCTGATATAAAGAAAGTTTTGCTTAAAATATACTAAATTCATATTGAAACATCAATGTTTATTAGAGTATTGTGAGTCTGTGTAAATGGAAACTGTGTTGTAATGATTGATAGGATCTCAACTGGTCTCATCGAATAACATAAGCGTTGATTAATAAAAACACATGCTTTGCAAGTGGTTAGTTCATTTTTCATCAAACGCCATATATAACTCTTAAGTTCTATAAATAACTACAGAATGTAAATAAATAGAGTTTATAGATTTTATATGTGTGTATGTATGTGTAAATTAACATAATTACAATTACTATTTTACAAATCAATATTATTTTGAATAATATAAATTTTAACAGTGACAATTTAAAATAATTTACCCAAAATTTAAGTTATGATTTATGAATGATTAATTGTAAAGATACATTTGAAATTTAAAAACTATTTTATTTCAACAATACCTTTATCTAGCAACATTTTGTTTCCTTTTCCTTTTTTTCAGCTCAAATGCTGATTTTTATTAGATTATGCATATCAGTAATCTCAATAGCATCTAATTATTTAAAGTGATTGCAATTTACAAGTAATTAGATGTTAATTCTATCAGTGTATGTTGTAACAATAATTAGGGTGGCTATTCTTGTTTAAACTTGAATTTTGTTTTGTCACTTCTGATGGAATCAAACTGAAGCTTCTCATAATAAAATGAGTTATGAATAGAAAAACCACAATTATATTTCCTGTTTATCGTCACCTTTTTAGACAAGAATCAATTGATGTGGTATTTAAGAGATCACTCTCTTTTAAAAAGAAGTTTTTATTCAAATATCAGAATTAAGTTAATGAACATGCTATACTTTATATGGCATTCCCCTAAATGATTACCTCTAATGTCATTTACCAAATGTCAAATTGCTTTTTTAAAAACTCTTAGTTGAAATTTCATGTCCTCTATACAGTCATATTAAATAATTATCTAAATCATACTAATTATCATAGAAAAATAAATGTGGAAATACTTTTTAGTTTTAAAAACCTAATTCAATATCAACTTACATGGTCAAAATTTGATATTTCTCTGTTTTTGCAGTCTCCATAATTATTTTTTATAATTTGCAAATAAATAAAAAAAATATTATCATTTTAATATTTGATTATATAATAAATTATACTTTTTCAAAAGCACTTAGGCATTTTTATCCAAAATATAGTTATAAGATTAATTATTTGGTAAACATTAAATAATTCTCTCATTATTAAAAAACATGGTACTTTAATATTAGAGCCACAACATTGATTCTTAGAATCATGATTGACATTGGGGAAATAAGTCTCCTACTTTCCCAGCATCGATCGTCATTCCAAGAGTCATGAACATCGAGCATCGATCATAGTTTCAAGAGTCATTTTCAACATCACAGCTCTAAAACCTGTTGACATTCATATCAATCCACTTGACATCACCAAAATAATGTGGACATGACTTTTCCTTGAAAAATCAAAAAGAAAGTGTCACAGCTCAATTCTAAAAAATAGTAACACATAATACAATGGAATTCAAAGAAATATTGCAAGATTTTTAACAAAAAAATTATTATATATTCAATAGATGATTATTGAGAAATCAAGGTAATATTGTACAAAATTATTAAAAAAAGTACGAGTAAATATAAAAATTTCCAGAAAAAAACAGCAAGCGCACCATAGACAGTTTAAGATATTTCAATATTATGGAAGATTTTTAACAATAAACAAAAAGTAGAATATATTCAGTACATGATTATTGAGAAATCAACATAACGTTGTAGTAAAATTGCAATGGAATACAAAGAAATATTGCAAGATTTTAAACAAAGAATGTAGTATATACGGTACAAAATGTAAAAAAAAAAAGCAATACGAGTAAATCTAAAAATCACCAAAAACCCCCCCATCATTATTGCTAAAAAATTCTAATTAAAAAATGTAGGAGAAACCATAAAATAACCTTAATTTTTAAAATAAATTTACCAAATTTGGACAAATAGTGCACTAAATGTACAGGAAATACCTAAATATTGTGGAAATTTCAGTCATACTGAAATTTTTAAAAACAATACATTTTGATTTTCAAAAAGCAAATGTAATGTCATTGCCATTTTTAATTTGTAATTGAAAGACCTACGAAACAACATTAAATGACCTTAATTTTTAATTACTTTTTATACAAATGAAATAACTACATTTTTGTGATACTTGCCATGAAAAATTGAACAGGGAAATCCGGTTATTTGAATGTCTTCTACATAGGCCCAAAATGTACACCTGCTAAAATTTTTGGTGTGGGATTGAAAAGAATGCCGGGATTTTGATATTTCACATAATAATTTATTAATTTTTTTTTTTTGGAAAAATTAAAACAAATGAAATACAGTCTACTATAAAATTATTCTGGGGGAAATATTTCCCTCATATCTTTTAATATTGCCATGAAATGTTCTTATTTTGTAAATTCTCTGCCACATAAACTCTGCTAGGTATGAGTCAATGTGTTGTCTTGCTGTGCCTCATTGATGCTTGTTTCTCCATTTGGCAAAACCCACAGTCTCTCAATACTTTGGGTGTACACTCCAGTGTCCGATTTATGAAATTATGGATGTGATTTACTTGGAAGTGATCATAACCAGCTTCATGTAATTCTTCTGTTTTATAACCCTACAACAATCAGAATATATTGTTGAACCCTCTTCAACATTGCTTTGAATCGCTTCCATTAGAGTTTTAGCTGTCCGATCTTCAATTTGATTAATGAAGCATTCATCTGTTTCCCAACATAATCCACCAAACATTCATTTTTCGGGGAGTAGTCAGCCTGCATGATTTTTCCTTCTACAAAATAAGCTTTCATCTATTTCCAGTATTATGTTTAGTTCTCCAAATTTGTGGTATATACGATTTAACATAGCCATTGTACAAATTTCTCTCATATAACTATTTCAATCAATGACTGTTTTGCTTGCCAAACTGAGCTGATGTTCTCCCCATTCAATCAATGTTAATTTCCATGACCAGCTATAAATAAGCTATAATGCAGTTAGAATAGAAATTTGAGAGCATTACAGCACATCTGCTTCCATATACCATTTTTTGTTGCATCCTCAGACATTGCAATGCCATTGTTTGTTTGATGTATGAATGTACAAGACCATATTATGTCCATTTGGACAGACTTTCACCAATGGTGCCTTGTTTTTGTAAATACTTGACTACTTTAATCTCAGTAATAGGTAATTTCCATAGATTCATCATTTTAAAAATCTCACAGAAATCTCAATAAACAGCAAAAACGCACAGAAATCCCAATCGAAAATCTCTCAGAAAGCATAGAACAGTCTGATGTGACGTGAACCCAAAAGATCACACTGATAAGTAAAGACACATTTTGACACCTCTCTTAGATTATACAATTGTGAGTGCCATTGGTCATTCCATCATCGCTTGTTGATGTTTTCATACTTCTGTTATGGATTACATTCCAAGAGTCATTGTGAAAGTGACAAGTCTCCTATTTCCCCAACGTCACAGGTCGTTCCATCATCGAATTTCACATTTTCACACATTTTCTTTCAATTGTGCATGCCAATCATCATTGCAAGAGTTGTTGTGATGTAAGAGGTTTCCTATCTTCCCGGCATTGATCGTCATTCCAAAAATCATTGTGAACATTGAGCATCAGTCGATCATCGTTCCAAGAGTCATTGTAAACATCACAGCTTTTGCTTCAATTGTAAATGCTAATCATTGTCCCAAAAGTCATTGTGGATGTAAGAAGTCTCCTATCTTCCCAGTGTTGATTATCATTCCAAGAGTCATTGTGAATATCGATCATCATTCCAAGAGTCATTGTCAATGTCGCAGCTCTAATACCACAGTACCAAAGGGAGGAAATAAGACTGTCTATTATATAATAATAATAATTACAAAGAAAAAAAATATTAGACAATGAAAAATAAAATCAACAATACAAAAAATATTTACATTCTTATTTTATATTCAGAAAAGTCTTTGTTAATTAATTAAGATATATTAATGAGGCAAATGTTTTATCATTCTTTTATTATAGTCATTTTAGTTTTTGGTATCTTTTTCATTTTTGCTTTTTTCTCTTTTAATTTTCTATTATGCATATGAATGGTAATGTGTTTGGTGAATTCTTTATTCTTTCTGACTTGGGAACAATCTTCTTGAAAATTGTTTAGAGATAATTAGTCAGTGAGCATGACATCTATTAAATTCTTGGTTTATTATTCAATAACAGATCAGGGACAGATATTTTAATACTAGTCAGAGCAACATTTCAATAGCACTCAGCACATGTGGCAGTTAACAATGATAGCAGGTGTATAAAGGGATTTCTAGACCCTCATGTTCAATATTTTCAAATTGTGTTTAGGGCTGGCACAATTTTAGCAATTGAAAACAGATTTTAATTCCTTACAAAGCAAAGAAATGGAAAAATGGAAAAAATAAAATTTACTTGACCCAGTTTTTATGCACTATCTAATCTGTCACTGTTGTATCAAAATACGGGATCATTTTTTGTTTTAGTTTGAACTTTTAATTTAGAAGTTAAATTAACTCATAATCCACAATTAAAATTAACTCCATACCACTACATTTGCTACAGGTTTTTCAATTTTATAAAGTTGTTTAACAAGGCATTTTTTTTTTATTTGTTTAAAAATCATAGGGCACAGAATACCAAATAATCAATTAAAATTATTCTTTTTGACTATATTAATAAAGTTTTATCCCTGCTAATAGACATTGTGCAACTAAATCGTAATATATATATATGATAATATTTTATATTAATTTTCTTTCCTTTCAGAAGTAAGATATAAAACTGTTAACATAATAGTTAATAGGTATTACTTCTTTGCCGAATAGAACTTTTAGCATATTGCAAATAATAGACTTGTTCAAAGTATACAATTGTTGGATTAAATATACAACACAACTGAATAATGAAATGAAAATGAAAGTAAATAAATAAATAATGGGCCAAATGAAGAGCAACATCAGTTAATCCAGCTGTTTCCATCAAGAAAAGAGGTCTTCATTTGAGAATATATATAATATCAAATAACTGTCAGACAGAACACATTGGTTAATACCAATGCCTGGAGTAGAATATGACTAGTTTATGATAGCATCAGATCTGCACATAAAGCAAGCCATTCATGGATGGGAAATGTTAGGGTTTAGAGAGGGATCTCAATGTTCCTTTCCAAGCATTAGTTGTGTCATTAATTACTAAACATTTGCAGTTCGCTTGCCATGATGAAGGCAACCCTTTATATTAAAGCTGTTGTATATATCTTGATAGCTGGTGTTTTTATATTGTAAATATAATAAATGTCTTAATATTTATTTATTGGCTTTAGTGTTATTATCAGATGAGTGAAATATTATTCCATTAGTAATACAGATTTAAACATATCCAAGAGAGCAATTAAATGAATTTCAGATAATTACCATTAACCAAAAGGTGATTTTCATTTATCCATTTATCATGCAGGAACTATGAACAACAGAATCATCTTTGCCCACATTCTCTGAGACTCGATTTCATCTTTCGTTGTTGTCGCATGACCTCATTGTAATTATAACACTAAAATTGCCTTAGACATTTCAACAGGTCGTTTTTCTTTTTTTTATAGACTTATTAGTTTTACAATTCTTTTGTTCCTAAAATATTTGTTAAAAATAATTGTAATTAAAGTAAAATAGAAAACTGTCTTGCCTTGGTGGTCGAGAGGTCAGCGCGACTGCCTTGCACTTGCAGGCAGTTGCCCGGGTTGCGGGTTTGCGTCACGGCCACACTTAAAAAAAAAAAATAGAAAAACTGATCAAAATTTCTTTTCACCATACAATTTTGTAGAATAAATTTATTTATTTAATAAAAGATTTAAAAATATCCAAAATTAAATAAAAAATGAAGTCTAAAAGTTTTTTTCTCTTAACATGAACTCACATACGTTTCATTATTTCTATTACAAAATCTTGTAAATCACTTGAAAACGCTTGTTTGAATCATTTCAAATGATTCCCCTAATTGAAATGTAATATTTGTTGCATTATAGTTAAGTTGCACATGCTCTCATATACCATATAATACCTCATGATTGAGATATGGTAATGCCTTAAACTTCTTGTGGCGAATAGCTAAACTATATTATTATATAATGCACGTATTGATTCAGAGATAGCGCTGTAAGCAGCCTAAAGAAAGAACCAATCATCTTTCTCCTGGAACAAAGATTATGTATATAACTGTACTTAAGCATAGTCTTTCTATTTAAAATTAATTTCAATAAAAAGGCAAGATAGAGATCTTTTGAATGTCAGGCAATTCTATACTAGAAGTGCTAGCATATTTTTAAGACAATAGTGGAGAATAAAAAAGGAAATCAAAATATAAAATTTTTTGAAGATATATATATGATCTCTGCACAAGAACATGTAATTGGATATTTGCCATGAATTTTTATTGACTTAAGTAATTGTCAAATTGTATTTTTCTGCCACAAATAACTTTTAAAATATATATATAAACTAATACCTTAGGATATTTTTCATGTAGAGCTAATATTATATGTAAGCGTGTGTGTTTCTATTTGCTTATCGCCACTTTTTGCTTTTTTTTTTCTAATCTAAACATTAATCCGCATTTTAAATATTCTTTAAAGTTAGCAGTAAACGACAACAGAACGAAACTGTAGTAGAATAAAGACGCTTGGAGTGAAACTAATTGGTTCAGACTAGGAAATAATGCAGTCCTTTGAAAACAAATCAACAGAATCTGATAAATAGCTAAACTAAAGTGTAAAAATTTATATATTGATAAAAATATTATGTATACTGAAGGTAAATTTTAATTATTTAATTTATGCATTGCAAATTGTTACCAAAGTAAGTTTGCTTTAACATTTCTAATAAAAATAAATTATTTTGTTTAAAAAAATAATTGATCATTTGAATTAGGATTTATAATTAAAAGCCAATTATTATTTAGATTTTTATTTAAATAATTAACGTTAATTTAGTTTAATTTGTATTTCAGTTTACTTTAAAATTGAAATATTTCCTCTACCTTATCTGTTTATAATTATTAAAATATTTAAATATTATAAATTTCAATAATACTTAAGTTTTTAAATAACAGAAGTAGTCTAACTCAAAGATATCAAAGAATATAGATTACATTAAAGAGAGGAAGCTGACTATCTAGTAAACAGGTAAATAAATAAATATACAGCTAATGGCGATTGTGAAAGATAACAGCGATACTAATATTGGTAGCAAACGAAATTGAATTTGGTATATACTTAGCGATAAAAAAATTCATAAAAAAATTGAAGACATATAGAATAAAAGTAAAAAAATAGTAAAAAGAATTTAAAATGTGATGATTTCATTTGGTTCCAAGTCAATCCATAGATACAAAATCTTTGAATCATTATCATCATCACTTTCTATTATCTCTCTCCAAATTTAATACAGTTCCTCTGATCTCTAATTTCTTTTCTCCTCAATTATGCCAGCAAACCTTCTTATCCCCCCCCCCCCCAGCCATCTCACGTGGAGTCTCAGTAGAATTTTACAATCTTGGAATGCAATTCAAAACTTTAACTGCCCATCTATCTTCACATTTTCTAACAATATGTGCAGGGCTTCATTTCATTCTTAAGTCTTTCAATTACTCAGCAAGAACAGTTTGTTCTCTCACCCATGTTTTTTCTATATGATCATTTCTAGCTCTCCTAACATATATCTTTCCATTCAGTACTAAATGATCTAAAGTCTTTATATTGCTCATTTGTTAAGTGTCCAAGTCTCAGAGCTACAAATAAAAACTGGTAAAACATATTTATTAAAAGTTTTCAAACATGAAGGCTTATTTTTATTTTATATCATTATTTAATAAACCAAAAATACTCCAATCAAGTTTCATTTTATGACTAATTTCATCCATTAGCTTTCCATCAGCATAAACAATTTAACCAAGGTATTTGCAATTTTTCTAATTTATGATTATCTAGTTGGTGTTTTTTTCAGAGAATGACCATTGAATATTTCTTTAGTTCTTTTAGTATTGATCCTTAATCCTATTTTTTTACTTTCACTTGTAACTTTTGAAACATTTTCCTGCAAGATCAACCATATCAACCTTTTTTCATTTCCTATTTTAATTCAAAAACTATTTCTTGAGAAATTGCTGCAAAAAGTTTTGGAAGAATAGAATCAATCAATCTGACATACTTTAGAGTTAATATTTATAGTTTCACCATATAATATAATCATTGCTGTTGTATTTGATAAATATTTCTCAGAATATAACAATATCATTGGCTTATAATTTGATGTTCCAATATTTTAATCATCATACAAATAAATAATAATAACATGTGTATTTTTTAGACAATTGGGTTTTTCATAGGTTTTTAAACATAACTTAAAAATTTAGAAGGATTTCTCCAGTGTATTGTTTTAGATAAATTTCAGGTGTAATGTATCAGGCGGATGACAATAAAAAGCAGCATTACAAACAGAGATTATTTAGTAATAAATATATGAATGGCTCACCAAACAGATGGCCAAATAAAAGTAATATTACAAACTTTGTACTGCCCATTTTTACATTAGAAATAAATTCATTTTTAGTTTACTATACTAGATTACAGGATTGTAAATCAAACATATGTGTGAAAACAAATACATGCAGTGTGAAATGAACACATCGAGACATCAACATAATAAATTCACACACAAAAATAAATTAAACTTTTTAAGAAAAAACAGGATAATAATAACAAGAGTCATAAAAAATCTGTTTAGGGGTATGATACTCTTTTATATAAGGACGCATCTGAAATTTATCAATTTTTAATATTTTTTATTTTATTTAATATTTTAAAAAAAAAAACATTGATTTGTAAATTCTAGAGAGTGAATTAACACATTGAGCGAGTGAGTGAGTGGTGGTGGAAGGGGGGCTTGCCTACTATATTTGAAAAATAAAAAGTTGCCTGTACAGCAGGGATAGACAACTTTCTTCATCAGCGAGTTCACTATTTATGACTTGATGAATTAGCCTAGGCATAATCAGAAAGATATGTTTGATGACAGCTTCCTTAAATTTCAAAACATGCCATTTTCATGATCAATTTTTTCAACACTAGAAAGACTTTAGTTGTGCCAAAATATTTGCCTCTCAATTTTTCCTTTTAAAAAGCACAGTTGATTTTTATATCTATAAAAACAAATCATACACACATAAATTTCATATTGACTGGAAAATATACAAAGTAGAATATATTAGACCCACTATAATAATGTAAGACAACAAAAAAAACCTTCATCCAACAAATATGTGATGAGAATTATACAGCCAATATTCCATTCAGTTAGAATAGTAAAATTTAACACTGCTTTTGAAACATATAAATGTGTGTGTTTGAAAGCTTTGTTTTAAAAACAACTTAGTCAATTTGAAAATTTTAAATGCAAAATGTTGAAATAAATTTGTTTTATTCTAAATGGGTGTTTTATTAAATAAATTTAATAATTAAAATTTTGAAAACTTTAAGATTTTATAAATAATTATTTATTATTTAATATCTCCTCATTTGATGATGACTTTTTATTTAGATACTTACAACTGCAGATCACTTTCAAGTGAAGGAAGAGAGCAAGAATTAGAAGAAAAACTGTCTTATATTAAATGGGACATTATTGGACTTTGTGAAGTCAGATGAAAAAATGAGGAGACAAATGATTTTAAAAATGGACATGTACTCTACTATAAAGGCACAAATATTGGAAATACAAGTGGAGTAGGATTCATTATAAATAAAAAGCAGAAGAATAACATTAATCTCTATTGGTGTATTGGATAGAGTAGCAAGATTACTTATACAATTTTAATTGCAGATACCAAATGCAGATAATTCAGTTTATGCCCCAACAAGTTCTTATAGTGATAAAATGATAGAAGATTTTATATGGGTGTACAAAATGCTTTTGATTAGAGTAAACAAATGAAAGATGAAAGTACTGTAGGTAATTTTGGTTTGGAGTTTGCAGAAAAAGAAAAACTTTATATTGTGAATTCTTTTTTTGAGAAAAATGTTAAAAGAAAAAGGACATGGAAGCATCCAAATGAAGGTAGAGCAGAATTGGATTATATTTTGATTAACAGAAAATGCATATTTTCAAGATCGTAATATTCTTAATAAATTTAACACAGGATGTGATCATCGATTAGTAAGATGTAAGATACATGTTAATGCAAAACTAGAAAGAAAAAATTATTAAGAAAAACAATATTTACAGTTGATATTCATAATCTTCAGAAACATTCTAATGAATTCAATTTAGAACTTACAAAATCATTTCAAGAATTAGTAGATTTTGAACATGATTCAGATTTGAATGAAATTAATATGAAAATAACTGATACAGTTTTAAAAACTGCAACAAAGATAGCTGGTAGAAAAAAAGCAGCAATTGACCAATAAAATTTATACTGAGAGTAGAGAATTTATGAATATGAAGATACACAAAAATGATGCATTAAAAAAGGTTGAATATCTTGAATTTTGTAAAATAGTGTGGAAACAAGTTGAAAATGCTATAAGAAAGTATAACTGTAAACTAGCAAGGAAAGTAGTAGAAGAGAATAAAGGTCTTAAGAGTGTAAAACAACATTTTGGTATTGGTAGGAAATTTATATCTGCAATAAAAAAGATGGAATTATTATTAAAAAGAGAGATGGCATCAAGAACAAGTACCTCCTATATTTATTATATCTTCTGAACTGCCCAGAATTTTAAATGAAGAAGTGAGACATGCAATATTTTATTGTTTTTTTTATTTCAGCATCTTTTTGTTTGAAGACCAAAGGTATCCTAAGTAAGTAAATAAATAACTATGTTACATTGTATCTTTTTTCTGTGCCCAGGAAAGAGTATATATGATTAATAAATGCTATATTGAGTTGCAAAGTACTCTTGTGGCATTGATGATTATAAACTTTATGAGGTAGTTGAGATAGACTTTTATATGTGTATTAAATTTTAAAAGACAGTATATGCTAAAAAACATAGCAAGTCATGCCACTCAGACATGTAATTATCAGACTTTATGAAGTCACATGATGGTAGAAAATTAATAGTGCTACAGAATAAACAATTGGTTTTTTCTTCTGATAGGTTGAACAACTAACTATACTGGTACCAATAAATGAGGTTGTTACTATACCCATTTTTAATGTAAAGGTATTAAATAACATAATAAAATATTATTATATCCATCTTTAATTAATGCAAGGTAATGAATGAATCTTGCAAAAACCTCTCCAATTGAGTATTTTTATATATGTGCATTACTTCATTGATTATACATAGAATCAGGTAGCAGAAAGGAGTTTGCTGTTAACTAAAAGAGAACTCTTTGATTCCTTTTGGAGGTGCTAAAAAAACCAAACAGGGTAAATTCCTAATATCCACTCCATACATTTTTGTCATTGCAGCTGTTATTACTATGTGATTATTCATGTAGTATATGAACATGGATGACTAGTTCACCAACACACATTAGCCAGTGTGAGAGTTTATTGGCTTTTTACCTCTGAGTTTAAGATCAAGAAACACCATGGTCTTCTTCTCAGTTTCCTGATAAGGCAGAATGAATGTATCTATGAATGACCAGTAAAATTTTGATTGATTCTAGAGAATTTATGAAGAAAAAAATAATATGAAGATATATAAAAATGATACATTACAAATGATTGAATATCTCAAATTTTGTAAAGTGGTATGAAAAAGAGTTGATAATGATACATGAAAGTATAATTGTGAACTACCAACAATTTGAGAGAAATTATAGAAAAAACAATGAATATGAGTTGCCATTATGTTTTGAATTTGTAGACTATGAGAAGGTATTTGATTGTATAAGTATTTCTTCCATGATTAAAGAATTGAATCATCAAGATATAGGTCCAGGATATTATCATATTCTGAAGAATATTTGTAAAACTTCAACAGCAACACTTGGATTATATAATGATACTAGGAAGGTTAACATTGAGAAGGATGTAAGACAGCATGACTTCATATCTCCAAAATTAGCAGTGCTGAAAAAAGTATTTTATGGGTTAAAATGAGAAGCAAAAGGATTAAAAGTAAATGGAGATTATTTAAATCATTTAGATTTTGCACATGATGTAGTTATGTTTGAGGATAATGTTCATGGAAGAACTATTTTTCACCATCCCTAGAACTAATTTTCAGATTCTGCTAGGATTAGAATCATATTTTTAAAGGTCTTTTATGTATTAAAAATCCACATATAAATCGTGTGAATTAATACTTGAAGTAACGTTAATTTGGATGGGCCTAGTAGTATTTGATGCCAACAGTAAATCAAAAGCAAAGACTCCCCAATAAAAGTAATCACTGATCAAATATGATGCTAAATAATACTATATTCCAAAAATAATTGGATCATAAAACCTTTCAGTCACTTATTCAGAACTTTTGCATAAAATTGTTCCAACTTTGATTATTTATTATTTATTTTACAACATTACTTCTACTATATTTTAAAAGATGTCCGGGGGGGGGGGGTTGATATCATTTTCACTCAATTCTTATAATATCAGCTGTTGTGCTCAAAAACACAGAAAAAGCTGATCTGAACATATCAGTTACTTATTTTAAAGCATTATTTCTGGAAAAGATTATCTCTATTATATTTCAATTGATCATCATCATCATTTTCAACCATTATGGATTCACAGCAGAATAAAAGTTTTTCTAAGTTTATTTAAGTTTACTGATCAATCTTTATATTATGCTAGAAAATTTTCTTATTTCATCTATTGGTTATTTTTAGGTTTTTTCAAAATTACAATTTTAATTCTCAATCTCTTATCATATTTTCTAGCAATATATCCAGCCCACATCCATTTAGTTTCTTAACTTTTTCAGTGACATAAATGATACCTGTTCATTCATCTCTCCTTGTTCTTTCCAGCATACATTTCTCCATACTTTAATGAGTGACTTCAATATTTTCTATTTTTTTTTTTTTTATTAAAAGTCCAAAATTTATATCTATAAATAAGAACTTATAAAACACATAATAAAAACTTTATTTTTTAAACAATTTTATTTTTATGAAAAACACTCCACCCATGTTTATTTTTGTGATTAATTTATGTTTCCATCTGCATTGATAATTTGACAAAGGCATTCACAGTTGTTAACATCTTCTAATTTATGATTGTTAATTTATGTTTTTCTGAGAAAATTTATTGAACACTACTTTAATCATTTTAGCATTGACATTTAGATTATTTTCTTTCTTGCAATATTTTCTAAAGATCTGAAGAATTATTTATATAAACAATCACACTATTGCAAAATAAACTCCATTTAATTTTACACCATTATTTTCTTACTTTATTCATCAAATATTTTTTTGTAAAGCTCCAGGAAAAAGTTTTGGAGATATGAAATCAACCTATTATATACTTTCTCAATGTTAATCTTCTAGGCATAACTTATAGGACAATATCCTGTTTCTATATCTTGATGTTCCAAAACTTAAACCTTTGTAAATTGCTTAAATAATAAAATGCCTTTTTATAATGTATGAATATAAAACAACTCATATTTATTGTTTTTTTCTATGATTTCTCTCTTACTGGAATGTGATATATCATTCTATAATCATTTTTAAATCTTCATTATAGACAAGTTATAATTATTTTGTTAAAGATTTTGCATATAAAAAGAGGAGAGAAACACATCCATAATTCTTAATATCTATGTTATCATCTTTCTTAAATATCTCTTAAATATCAATATTATTGTTGTATTTTTCTGTCATTTGATACACCTTTATTATTTACATATTTGGTATATAATTTTGCCAATATTTTTTTTTCTTCACATACTTCTTATAAAATATCAATAATAATTCTTTTATTTCCTGAAGCATTACATAAATTTAATTGCATATTTCATTTTTTTGCTTAAAATGTTTATCAATTCAAAAGATATAATAAAAATAATAGTTAATTCACTTTTTCATTATTATTATACCACAATATGGAAAGGTCATTGTTTTTGTAATACTTTTTTTTAATTGATTACTTCAACAAAATTTTTTTTAAAGATTTAATGTAAATTAAACAAAAAATGTAATATTATATTTAAAAAATGTGAAAAATTTACAATTGAAAAAGAAATGTTTGGAACAATCTGGCCTGTTTGGTATATTTCAGAAATAGACTCAGCAAGGTATTAATAAAGCTAAATTAAAAGTAAAGCTTTAAAACAGTATTATGGACAACTGTATATAATAAAAAGATTACTTACTGAAGCATTATGGACAAACATACATGTATTTAGACAACAGACAAAGTATGGATTTTATATAAGTATTCTTTCACAAATTTCATAATGACATATTTCTTTTTGTTAATAATTTCCTTTGTAGTGCACAGTCAATAAAGGCATTTTGTATAAAAAATAGTTTTTATCTCTAGTATTCAAGTTTTTGTTTATAATGAATTACTCTCTATTTATACTTCCAATATTTATGCCTTTGTAATAAAATGCAGATTCAATTTTTGAATCACCTAACAAAATTCAACATTTCATTTAATATTAGAAAATTACTCTATTTCATGCAATATTTCTTTACTTGAAAGTTATTTGCAGTTGCAAATGCCTAAATTAAAGAGTTTATCAAATAGCAGTTGGAGTTCAATCAAAAATTTTTTAAAGTCACTTATGATGACTTATAACACATAAGAATAAGAACCATAGAGTACTTTTTCCAATTATGGCTCCAAATGTTTGTCAAAGAAAGATTATTTACATACTTTTTTCAAGACAACACAATTGATATTTCAATTATAAAGAACTAGGCACCTGAAAAATACGATTATGATTTTTTTGACTTAAAATCAGAGGTAAAAACAGCAGTAAACCTTTTCTGCTTGAAGCAGTTTGGTGAATATATCATGCATAATCATTTACTTAATGCATAATCACATATTAATAACAGCTGGAATGACAAGTGCATCAGAAATGGACATTAGGAATTTGCCCTGCTTCTTTCTTTTAAGGCTTGAAAATGGAATCAAAGAATTTTCTCTCAGTTAACATAAAAATCTTTTATATAATCATACTTCAGTATTAACAATCCTGAATTAATTAATTAAATCCAGTATTAATGACACTGAATTGCTCAAATACATGACATCAGTGAATGTTTCAAATTAAGAGATTTTGGTAGTAATTTGCATAACAAAGGAGTGAAAAATATACAATAGAATTCTTATTTGTGTAATTACTTTGTAGAGTGTTATTTATTTTATGCTTTATTAATCTTTGCAATTCATGCACGGATTCATAAACAATATTAAGTCAGATTGCAAAAAAAATATAAACCTAGTTAGATAATGTTATCAGAACAATTGTATCGTCTTATCTGAATGGACTTAATTTAGACAAAAGATTGCAAGAAGGTAAGACAGTTGAATGTTTTATTTTGTCTATTTGTTGGAATCACTCTAATTAAGATACATAAAATTAAATTTAAAAAGAATAAAATATATGTAGTGGTAGTTTAGCACCTGGTGCGTCTTGTTATGCGCAGGGGAATGGGGATATCCATTCATTTTGCTAGAGTAGCGTTTTTTGCCGGTGATCACAAGAACACGCTATATATTCATAGCGATCTAAAAAAAAAAAAAAAGCTTGAAAATTTTTTTAAGTTTTTATAATAATAAAAAAAAAACCAGATAAATGAAAGAAAAGGAATTTTTTTGCCTGTTTAAATAAAACTTGGTGTTCCTGTTACAGCTTAATTAAAATCAGTTATCAAATTAATGTTTGATAAAAAATATACTCAGCACCTGATAATTCTACATACGTGAAACTGGAGATTGACGGGCAGAATCATGAGTCGGCCCGAAACATTTTACTTATGAAACACTTAAAGATAGAGTTGTGGGGAGAGGGGGGCACATTAAAAAATAATATACAAAATGATGGCTATATCATAAAAAAGGTTGAAAACTATGATCTGAAGTATATTTTTTTATGAAGGGTCCCTATTACATTCTTGTTTATCATTTTTGCAATTCTGATCAGCGAAGGTCAGGAGCTACCGTTCATAAATAAGATCTCCCTAAAAGAAATTTAATACGATACGCAAAATTAAATATATACATGTTTCCCCACAGAATAAAAAAGGATTATTTGTAATCAATTTTTCACTTTTCCCGGCTTTGTATATATGTTGGAGTAGAAGAGAAAATGTTAAAATGAAATTATAAAATTAAATCGTTTTCTAAAATTGTGAGTATTTACTTATAATCCAAAAGACAACGTAACTTTTTTAAAATAGGGATGACAAATATGGTATTTCCGAAGAAATAGTTGGTCATCTTTTAGAATTCGTAAATTATACCATTTATCCTTTAGAATTCACATGTGTTAGTGTGTGTGAGCGGAGGAGGGGAGGGTATTGCTAAGAATATACAAATCTATCCTTGATTTCCGCGTTACAGACGGGTCATTAAAACCATGCATATAAGATTACCTTCAGTTCACTCTTAATGTTATTTCTCTAATTAAAATTAAAGTAATCTACGAAAGATAATTGTGTCCGCGCTTGTTTGTGCGTATTTATATAAAAAGCATTCCAGAAAAAATAAATTGTAAAACTTCTTTAGGCAAGTTTTTCTCATCTCTGACGTTTGAAAACTATTTTTATAAATAGTTTACTGTTATAACGGGAGATAACGCAGCTATTTTATAAATAGTTTACAATCGATAGATAACAGAGAAGCAAAGGTTAAAAAATCAAACTAACGTTTTTTTAATACTTTACAGTATACTGTTCAGCAGTTTGACTTACACGCATATCTGTGTGCAGATCACGTGACCTACTGATGATCATGTGCGTAATAATCTACAGCAGAAAAGTATGAGCACTGTAATTCCATAAAATAGAAAAACGAAGAGAAAAAGATAAGAAAAAAATAACATAAATTATGCATAACTGAACAAATAAATCCAGTAGCAATAAAGAAACATCATCTGCTGTGCCTTTATTTTCCTTATTTGACAGACTGTTTTTTTAACAGTTTCTGCAAAAGATTGAGGTAATACCATAGAAACTTCCCCAAGCAATTATTGTTGCAAATAGATTCATTTTTAATATCACATTTAAGTACATAAATAGATCAATACCCATCTAAATGTAATTTATTTATTAAAAATAATTTTGTGAAATGGATGTGAATTGTAACTTTAATCTTAAAAGTGAAAGGTTTTTAATTTCTATTGAAATTAAACATATTTCCTCTAAAATCAAAGAGTGAAAACAATATAAAATAAATTGCATGTGATTCTTATAAGATGATAAATTATATTAAAATATTAACTTCTACATTTGTGTTTACAGCTGTTTAAAAATATGATTATTGTAAAGTGGAATGAAACTTAAGATAGACATCAAATGGGCATTTCAGTCATTCATTACTGATCTTATAAAAAGAAATGTAGACTATACATCTAGAATGATAATTGGTATTACATACCCTAGCAGCACATAATGTGCTGTTAGGGTTTGTACTTCCAACTCACATCCTAGATAAAAACTATTACATTTTTTATGAGGTTATTAATCATTGAAATGCCTGGCCATTGTCTTCCATAATTTTCATCTCATTATATAATAATCACAGTTTTAAATAATTGTAAATACAAGATAACATTTTAATATAATTTTTTTATCATCTTAAAAGAATCACATGCAATTTAATTTATATTGTTTTTATCATTTGATTTTAGAGGAAATAAGTTTCACTAGAAAACAAAGTAACAGTTCACTTTCAAATGTAAAGTTATCTTTTATTTCCATAATTATTTCCTTTCACACATATGTTGCAATAGGACTCAAATAAATAATAAATTACATTTAGATGTGTATGAATCTATTTCTGTATATAAGTAAATAAATTATATTTAAAATGAATCTATTTGTAACAATATCTGCTTTGTAAAGTTTACAAGCAATACCTCATGTGAATCACATAATAACAGTGGTAAACATTACATCACTAAAAAACAGAGAACAACAATCTAGGTTGCTAAAAAAAACCTTCCTTTTTATTGTTTTTTATGTGTTCTTTTATAGTCAAATGAACAGAAAGAATCTTCTGGAAAAGCATATAATATATGTTTTATTTTTGTGTCGAATTCCATTTTTTTTTTAAAAAAAAAAAGAGAGAGAGACAATTGTTTTCCAAGGTGTTCATGAAACATTTTAAGATAAAAGAAAAACAGGTGCAAAAAGCTTTTTTTTTTGATAAAAGAAGAAAATAGAACAAAAGAGGCTGGATCTTGGATACCACATGATAGGATAGAAAATACCTAACATTTTTGAGATTAGGACTTTCAAGAAAAGAAAAAAAAAGAGTATAAATAGAAAAAAATGAGGTGACCATTTTTGAGGTTTTATATTGGTATTTGTTTGCTGATATATTTATTAGCATCAGATATTTCTGAATACTTATTTTTAAAGAAAAATATATATAGCTACCAGCTGATATGAACAGTCTGGGGTAAAGCTCTAACCATATTGGACTTTATCCCACAGCATCGCAAAGAAATGAAAGTCACTGCATGATCATATAACCACCTGAAGTAAAAAAGGAATCCTTGACCGTTTATCTGCTTCTCTCTCTACCAAGATCCTGAATCATGATTTAGCCATCAGAGATTTAAGAAGAAAAACAAGGACAAGAAATCCTTGCTGAACAATTTCTGTGGCCATAGTGTTTCCAAATGAACTAACTTTTGTTATGAAACTGAATAAGCAGCATTCCTCCAACTCATATTAACATGCATATTCATTGTTATATTTAGAGACTTTAATTCCTAGTTATATTAAATCAGTTTTCCCATATTAAAGATGAATTATTTGGTATTTTCAATGATTAGACATTTTTGTTTGTTTGTCTGAAAAAGATATATGTATATGCTATTGTTTCATTAAATATTTGAGAACTGTTTATTATTTCATAGCTTATTTATTTAGTTTAATGTATATGCAGGTTGTAATTATTGACTATTTTAATTAATTGGATTCTTATTGCCTTACCCATACATGTCTAAGTACCACCCACCATGAGTGAGCTAGCCAATGGCAGACATTTGTTGACAAGTCAGGTTTACTCTCCTCATTCCTTCCAGCATACTCTCCTCATATCTTCCAGCATAATTCTTAAGCATGAGTAGGATTGGCACATGGATTCAAGATAGGCTGATGCCCATAAATATAGTGGACAGAAAGTGAAAATAAGTAAATGACATTAAGGCCATCTCAGTTGATAAAATGGTGTCATGAATTTATAGGTCTTGTTAATAATAAATATAGTAATAAATCAAGCAAATAGTAATGAGAAAAAGATAAAACCATTACCATATATATATATATATATATATATATATATATATAACCAATATCAGTAAGTGATATATATATATATATATATATATATATATCACTTACTGATATTGGTTTGATTTTAGATTTTATTGTCAAAAAAAAAATGAAGTTTTTCTTTATATAGACAATTCATCTTATGTTCTTTCAAATTTATTGTCACAAATTACTTTGCACACTTCTAAAATAATTATACAAGTTTATTAGATTTCGATATTTTATAATAAATAATTAATGTAATTTATTTACTCTACTTTGAACACTTTTAAGCAATAATCTTTTATTGTTATATATGCACATATGATTCAATGGCCCTGAAGTCTTCTGCAGAGCTAAAAGACTACAGGACAATTAAAATGCAGGGTTGTATATGAATATATGTACAATAAAAGGTTTTGCTAAAAAGTGTTCAAAGTCAAGTGAATAAATTACATTTATATTAGATATTATAGCAAAATAAAGGAAATGGTGAATTTGGTAATAAAAAATATATGTGTAACTGCTTAAAATTGTAATCTGTTAATAAGTACAAATGTAATTTTTTTTAATATGTAATAAATCTGATACATCTTAACTCATTATTTATCAATGTGATTATTGATTACTCTAATAATAATTTACAACAAATAATAAATAAACGTATGTGGATCACAAGAGTGTGTTGTATGACAATGCACTATATATATATATTGTAATGTTGCTGAGCAGCGCTCATTAAAATTGTGTTTACAATTGTTAAAAAATAAAAAAATTTCATAACATAAAGTTTAAAATTAATAATAAAAGTATTGCAGAATAATTTATCCATAAATGAGTAAAAAACATATCATTTGAAAATAAATACATTTATAAAAGTCTGCAGAGTTTTTCTTTATTATTAGTTTAAAACAAAATCCAGTTCACTAAACAAAAATAATCTAGAAAAGTTTAAAGAGTTTTTAAACTTGTGTATAAACATCATGTTTACAATTAATTAATTGGATGGGGGTAGAAAATATAACTTAAAAACTAAAAGCTTAAAATATAAATATTTTACATAAAATAAAAAATATCTCTCTTTTCATTTAATTTAAAGAAAAAGGTATTTTCCTGTTATTTGAAATAAAATATATATCCATAAATAGTGATAGGAATAGTAAAATGTGTGCATGTTGATAGAATGAAATATGTAAGTTAAAACATTTAAAAACAAATGGAAGTGTATACTCATAAGCTTTATAAAAAACAGAATTTGCGATGGCTACTAATTAAAAATCCACAAAACTTCAAATTAGCAATGGCTACCAACTGAAAACAGGATTAAAATCTTATCAAAAGAAGGTAATGAAAAACAGTGGATGAATTCCAACAACATATTGAAGCAGTCAATCTTAGCTTAAGATTGAGCTTCATGTTTGCACCTACTAACCTATATTCAAACCCTATATCCCATCCCACTCCTTTTGTCATGTATATATATATATATATTATGTATATATTTGAGTTGCGCTTCTAAGTTATAAAATTTTAATGTTTCACTAACAATTTTTTTTAAAATTATTATTAATTCTTTTTTATTAATTATTAGTTCTTTTTTATTAAAGTACATAGGTGCGGCTCAAATATATATACAGTATAGAAGCAAAAACTTACTAACAAAGATTGATGTTTTAAATATTTTATTATATGTCATTTTTTAAACTTTTTCTTTTTAAATTGCTTGTTTTTTTTTTAAACTGTATATTTTGTAAAATCCAATATGGAGGACGAGACAGTTGATTGTCCAAAAATAATTAAAGTGTTGGAAACACTATTGTTTTAATCTGGGGAAGGTAATTTTTAATTAATGTTTTTACTTAAAATGGGATTAAGATAAAGATTGTCTTTTGTTATAAACATTTTTCTCAAATCTATTTCTAATCTGGAAATAGATTTGAGTTTATTTTTGGACATTATTTCAAAAACAAGAACTATGTAATTAAAAGCATTCCAGAAATACCTGGGCAGGGTATAAAAGGACTGGGTTTTAAATCAGAGGAGTTTGAAAGAACTGCAGTGAACATAACCTATGCTAGTGGGAAAGTTAAAAAAATAATGATGTAGTAGTAACTCCACCACCCTTCTCAGCCTTGTTGGGTCATTGTCTTCTGCTGCCGTAATATTCTGCTACCCTGAAATGAAGTAAAGCCTGACTGGAGAATTGAGGAATGCTGAATAAAAGTTTGCTGTTATTTAAGAACCAATTGCCATGCATGAGCAGACTTTAAAATAAGAACTCTTAAAATAGTGCAATGTAAATTTTCAAGCCGCAAGTAAAACTAGTCTAACTAATCCCAAACTCTACTATCAATTTATCCTAAGGTATAATTTAATTTTGTAACTTTTCTAATATGTAATTACTCTCAAATAATTTTTATAAATTTAATTCTCTCTCATATGCTCTAACTTTCTTTAACTCTGGTGCAGTCATTTATTTATATGTATGTTTTTATTATTAATATGCCAGTCTCAAGCAATCTGATGAGTTGAATTTTTAAAATCTTCTCTTCTTTTAAAGTAAACCATCATGAATTGAGATTATTAACATTCCCATAAAATATAAAGCATTATTAATTAATGCACTCATCAGATTGTTTTACAAGCCAACATTTTATTTATGTCTTAATATAAAAAATATATTTGTTTAACTTTGGATTTTCTATCCGGGGTGAATCCAGAACTCAAACTAATTAATGCTTTGAAACCTTATTTATTTTATAAATGTTATTCAATTCTGAAAAGATGAACGATTAGTTTTTTTTCTATAACTGCTAATTTTAGTTTTATGTACTCTTAAAATATCAAATACAGTACTTATATATTTTAGTTATTGTAAAATCAATGAAGGTGGGATGGATTTATTTTAAATAGCAGAAAAGGGAAGGGGGTAATTCTTAATGTTTCTTTCACTAGGTAAAATTTTAACATATATTTTATTTAGGGAAATCTCTTTCTATATATATATATATATATATAACTGCATAGCGTATTATCTGTATAAATTATGACCTTCAAATTAGGGTCATTTATTTTTAAAGAAGTAAAATTTATTCAATGTTGTTAGTGACATTTCTCATTTACCCATACTGCGTTACTGACATTTGGCATTATCTTCATGATTATATATATGTGCTTCTTAATCTGGGGGTTATGACAAGTTCGAAACCATAGATTTCTTCTCAAGCCTTGTCCTGAGGATAGTTAATCTTCCAAGAACAATTTATTTCATATAACAAGGCCTCTAGCAGTGATTCTCATAAGTCTGGCACATGCCATGACTATCCACTTTCTTCGTATAAAAAGGCCTCTGGCGGTGATTTCCTAAGTCTGGTACATGCTATGCATATCCACTGTCTTTGTATAAAAAGGCCTGCATGTTGGTGATGTCCGTGGTGTGCCTATCCACTTCATCTTTCATCCAGAAGCGCAACTTTTTTTGTGAGTTCTTGGTTGTTATGTCAGTACTGCCCAAACTTCATGTTATTGTAATTATTTCTTTTGCTTATGACCTAATTTTAGTGCTGTAATAATATTAAAATTGTGCTCTGCTCACTATATATATATTGTAATGATATATAAATATGTCATTACATTAAATTGAAATAAAAACTTTTAAGTTCGCATATAAAAATAAGTGTATTAAAAAGAAAAAAAACTAAACGCTAAAATTAAAATGTTTGTTAAACGTATATATTCGCACAGATGCTAAACTTTAAAAATATTTTTTTCATAAACAAAAAAAAAAAAAGTATTTGAACGTATTTTTTTTAATAAAAAAATACAAGATTGAAATATAAAAATATTTTAATAAAAAAATAACGTAAGTTAAAATAAAAACAGGTATTAATTAATTCCTGTAATCTATAAATGGAAATGATTGTTTATTGATTATCTAAAAGCTGTTTAATTAAAAAGTCAGATGAAAAGTTAGATAAGAGAAGAAAGAGATTTTAGCTTGACCAATGGAAGCAAATAAAGGCCCGGACCATAACGAAAAAACAGAACAGTGACGTTTTTGTTCATGGAATCCATAGGAGGACTATAAAAAGAAAAAAATATTGAGTTCCAGTCAGTTTTTCCAACTTGATTTTGGTGAGTCAAGCGACAAGACGCACTTGTCGTCCTCACTCACTTATTTTAAAAATGCAAAGACTGTGATATCAGAACAGAACCAGCTAATGCTACCTCCAAAATATCAGACCGGTCTTCCAGGAAAGTCTCCGTGGGAATTGCCAACGGGAACAGGGACTCTTCTACCGTAAGCAATAGAACTGAACAATTGTTAAAATCATAATATTAATTAAGAACTTTAAAGATTGATAAGTTAATTTAAATTTTATAAAAAGAACTTTTCTCTGACTTATGTGTCAACTCAATTGATAATGTGTAATTTTATATATGTTTGCGTTTGATAAAAAAATCATTTCCATTTATTATTTATTTGTATTAATATTTATTGTTTAAATTTTAAATGAGGAAATTTAAGGTTGGGTATAGACGTTGCATAGATTCATTAGCGGTTGATAATGTTGTGGTTTTCACATTCGATTAGAATATATGTCAACAATATCACTGCAAGCATCTTACGATGAATGCTAATGGGATTTGTATATTCCCTATGCAAGTGACGTTTATCGATGACTTTGTATTTTGATCGGTTGTGTTTAATTTGGAATGTTTTTGACCGTGGAATCTGTGCAGCTGATCTGTACTCAACATTTTAAAACAAATTTTATAAAATTCATTTGTGCGAACGTATTTAAATGTTAAATTTAAGTCGGGCGTGAATGGCTATATAGATTTGTAAAGTTATATTAGGGGAGGGTAATCTTAGGTTATTTGTGTCGTTGTTGAATTGGGTCAATGGATTGGATATATTTGTGTAATTAGTAGATGTAGTATGAGTTTTGCTATGTGCAGAATCGCTGTATACACCGCACCAACCCTTTGCCTATGGATGGGATTGTAAGTCGGCAAAAAGGATCGCGGTCCCTTCCTATGGAGTTTTTATTTTATTGTTCTTCTTGCTATACAGACATCATATTCCTGTATTGGACAAGAGTCAATGTTTTCTCTAACTATACTGTTCAGATGTCCATTCCTGACAGTATAGTATATTTGTGCTGTTGTATTTTCATGCTACATTGAATACATAAATGTATCAGATGGATTGATGCCAGTTTGACTGCGAATTTTAGCCTAAGGTTAAATAGGGATAGAATGTTTTATTTTCAGATGCAAATCTATGTAGTCTATTCATACTTGACCATCTAAATAAAATATTAAACTCATTGAAATTTATGTAAATGTACAATTAAAGAGTAATCTAAAAATCTAAAAAAATGTTAAACTTATTTCTCAAAATTTAAATGTTATTTTATATGTGCGTAAATAAATATTTTTATGTGTTAATTTCTGGCAGTGGCTTTTATTCTTTTATATTTAAGATATAAAATTTATAGATTTTTATCTCTGCGTCTCTGCTGAGCTAGTGACTTGGGCTAACGATCGGAATATTTAAATAAAGTGGAATCTTAACAGCGCGTATCTGCCTACTCTATAAATTTTTCTAGGTTTAAATGCCTAGATGGTGCCTTGTAGAGCAGATATCGTAGTTTGCGGTTAGATTCGATCTTCACTTTCATTTCGATCGTTATAATTGGCGTCCCAAGTGTGGCCTTACCTCAGATTGACCCTGAGAAGGGGAATTGATGATGATGAAATTTCCGATCTTTAATAAACACGAGTGCCCTGAGAATTTTAAAAGTGAATCATGCAAATAACATGTTTTTTCTGAAATAAGTACATTTTTGTACTAACGTAAAGTTATAGCCAGATGTTTAATAAACCATTAGTACTTTTGAAAATAAATCATGCCCGTAATATTTTTTCTGAAATTAGTATAAATATATTTGTTGTATTGACATGGAGTTACAGTTTGAAATTTTGTCTTAAAAGTACTGCCAGTAAGAAAAATTGCGCATATGTAAAGAGAAATACGAGAAATAAAAAGTAATAAATAAAACGTAATTAATAAATATAAATCATAATTTTTTTAAAAAAAAAAAAAAGTCTTGTTTAAAATCTAATCGTTTAACTTGCCTAAATAATACTTAAAAGGTAGGAGAAATGAAACTTGGAAGGGAGGGGGCAGAAATTTAGCTGGTAGTAAGGAATCATCAGTCAACTTTTTTTTTATCATTATATTTGTAATTACTGTTTTGTCTTTAAAAAAAAAAGTTTTGTCCTTTTGAAATTTCATATATAACAAATTTGTGTAACGTAATTACTAACACTAAGTAAATTCTTTTTTTTTAAAATGTTTTTATTTTTTTTGAGGAAGTTTACTGATATGTAACGATATATAAATATGTCATTACATTAAATTGAAATAAAAACTTTTAAGTTCGCATATAAAAATAAGTGTATTAAAAAGAAAAAAAACTAAACGCTAAAATTAAAATGTTTGTTAAACGTATATATTCGCACAGATGCTAAACTTTAAAAATATTTTTTTCATAAACAAAAAAAAAAAAAAAGTATTTGAACGTATTTTTTTTAATAAAAAAATACAAGATTGAAATATAAAAATATTTTAATAAAAAAATAACGTAAGTTAAAATAAAAACAGGTATTAATTAATTCCTGTAATCTATAAATGGAAATGATTGTTTATTGATTATCTAAAAGCTGTTTAATTAAAAAGTCAGATGAAAAGTTAGATAAGAGAAGAAAGAGATTTTAGCTTGACCAATGGAAGCAAATAAAGGCCCGGACCATAACGAAAAAACAGAACAGTGACGTTTTTGTTCATGGAATCCATAGGAGGACTATAAAAAGAAAAAATATTGAGTTCCAGTCAGTTTTTCCAACTTGATTTTGGTGAGTCGAGCGACAAGACGCACTTGTCATCCTCACTCACTTATTTTAAAAATGCAAAGACTGTGATATCAGAACAGAACCAGCTAATGCTACCTCCAAAATATCAGACCGGTCTTCCAGGAAAGTCTCTGTGGGAATTGCCAACGGGAACAGGGACTCTTCTACCGTAAGCAATAGAACTGAACAATTGTTAAAATCATAATATTAATTAAGAACTTTAAAGATTGATAAGTTAATTTAAATTTTATAAAAAGAACTTTTCTCTGACTTATGTGTCAACTCAATTGATAATGTGTAATTTTAAATATGTTTGCGTTTGATAAAAAAATCATTTCCATTTATTATTTATTTGTATTAATATTTATTGTTTAAATTTTAAATGAGGAAATTTAAGGTTGGGTATAGACGTTGCATAGATTCATTAGCGGTTGATAATGTTGTGGTTTTCACATTCGATTAGAATATATGTCAACGATATCACTGCAAGCATCTTACGATGAATGCTAATGGGATTTGTATATTCCCTATGCAAGTGATGTTTATCGATGACTTTGTATTTTGATCGGTTGAGTTTAATTTGGAATGTTTTTGACCGTGGAATCTGTGCAGCTGATCTGTACTCAACATTTTAAAACAAATTTTATACAATTCATTTGTGCGAACGTATTTAAATGTTAAATTTAAGTCGGGCGTGAATGGCTATATAGATTTGTAAAGTTATATTAGGGGAGGGTAATCTTAGGTTATTTGTGTCGTTGTTGGATTGGGTCAATGGATTGGATATATTTGTGTAATTAGTAGATGTAGTATGAGTTTCGCTATGTGCAGAATCGCTGTATACACCGCACCAACCCTTTGCCTATGGATGGGATTGTAAGTCGGCAAAAAGGATCGCGGTCCCTTCCTATGGAGTTTTTATTTTATTGTTCTTCTTGCTATACAGACGTCATATTCCTGTATTGGACAGGAGTCAATATTTTTTCTAACTATATTGTTCAGATGTCCATTCCTGACAGTATAGTATATTTGTGCTGTTGTATTTTCATGCTACATTGAATACATAAATGTATCAGATGGATTGATGCCAGTTTGACTGCGAATTTTAGCCTAAGGTTAAATAGGGATAGAATGTTTTATTTTCAGATGCAAATCTATGTAGTCTATTCATATTTGACCATCTAAATAAAATATTAAACTCATTGAAATTTATGTAAATGTACAATTAAAGAGTAATCTAAAAATCTAAAAAAATGTTAAACTTATTCCTCAAAATTTAAATGTTATTTTATATGTGCGTAAATAAATATTTTTATGTGTTAATTTCTGGCAGTGGCTTTTATTCTTTTATATTTAAGATATAAAATTTATAGATTTTTATCTCTGCGTCTCCACTGAGCTAGTGACTTGGGCTAACGATCGGAATATTTAAATAAAGTGGAATCTTAACAGCGCGTATCTGCCTACTCTATAAATTTTTCTAGGTTTAAATGCCTAGATGACGCCTTGTAGAGCAGATATCGTAGTTTGCGGTTAGATTCGATCTTCACTTTCATTTCGATCGTTATAATATATATATATATATAGTGATCATCTGAATGGGCACAATGGTTTAAGATACCTTGTATCTTAAATAAATAGCTATATTGTATTATAAAAAAATGAAATAACCTTAGAATTTTAAAAATTTTTGAACAACATTGTTTAAAGCTTAAATATGGGTGGCTTATGCAGTTTATTGACCATTTGATAGGGATTCATTAGTATTATTGTGGTTAATGAGGTATATAATGTAAGAGGGGTTGTTTATTAATGAAATTGATATATTTTGTTGGAAAAATACAAAGTTATCCTGTGTTAGTATAATATTTAGTTGAATGGTTTTAAAATCCTTTATTTATTAATGCTTATGCTTTTGTCAACAGTTAATAGCAGCTTCAATTATATTTAGTTAAGGCAGTTCAATATTTAGGTTGTAGTGCATGTGTATGCATGTTTGACTGCATTATGTTTCATTTCATTTTCATCCTTTAAATAACAGCCAACAATAGTACATTCACAATAAAAAACATTTAAACTACAGTAGTCATCTTAAATAATTAACAAATATATATTTCTTTCCAGTAATTAATAGATAGTTAGATCAATAAATTATTTTACAAATTGAATAAATTGTTTATCATTTTTATTTGATGGTTAATTAATATTTGTTTTTCTTTCAAGTTTGTAAAAGCTATTTATTTCATTATTTGTATTTTTTTTGTCATTTAATTCTGAAAATCAAACTATGTTTTTTTTTTTGTAAAGATTTTTTTTTTTGCATATGTAATTAGCAGAGTTAGCAAGATGCGTGGGAGTAAGCTAGTAACAAGACACAAATGAACTTTTGGCTAAAGAGGGAGCGCTTGTAACAAAGATCTCCAGTGTGTAAAAATTGAATTTGTAAGGAATTGGAGCCAAAAAAAAAAAAAAAAAAACAGTGGCTTATATTTTTCATAAAACTAAAGTTAATTGCTGAAGTCAGTTTTTAAGAAATATATCATGGAAGGAATTAATTTCACAATGCAGCCTTAAATTTTAAAGAGCTACTCAGTTAACTTATTCTCTCTCAATTTAAACATTTTAAACTAATCTCTTCGTCACTGTTGCTCTTGTAAAAATGTATATTAATATCATGCAGTCTATATTATTTTATTTTATTGCTGTTTTAAATAAGAATGATTTGCATAACTATTATTATTTTATCATTAAGCAACGTATTTTTCTTTTGATATATGGAAAATGTATGCAGAACTGTTATATAGAATACATTTTATTCTCACGATTTTTTGTGCTATGTTTTGCGAAGATTATACATAGACTTAAGGATGTGTCTATTTTGATAGAGCATACCATGTTTAAATTCTTCGCAATTAGATAACAGTATTCATTTATTGGATATATCTGGAGCTGGTACACACTTATAAATTAAGGAAATAAAATATAAACTATTTCTGTTTAAATTGAATTTGAAGGACAAAATTGCTGGTAAATTTTGGTTCTCTTCAATAAAAACGGAATATCAAACAAAGCATTATTAATCACGGAATTACTAAAGACAATTTAAAGATTAGAATGCTATTCAAAATAATAAGGACAATTGTGTATTTAACCCAGAATGGCACAAGGAATATCGTATATTTCTCAGTATAATAAAGGAGAAATTAACTGCTTGTGTATGATTTGGTGTCTAAAATGGATATGCTATGAACACTGAAAAGTAGTGGGTATATTGAAGTTACGCTTATATTTTTTTTATTAAGTTAAACTGCAGAAGTGCATTTAGTTTAAATTCGGTTTGGAATGTGTCCTATACTGTTTATTATAATCCCGGAGTGAAGCTTTGCAAATGAACTTTTTATTCAAGTTACAAAACTAATAACTTTTGTGTTTTTATTTGTTTTTTATTGCTTAACTCATATATAATGTATATGATGGATAGAGAAGCTTTAATATTATTATGTTTATTTTATAATCTATGTTATTTTGATTTTCAAGACCGTCTCCGGAAAACGTACTACTTAAACGAGTAGAACGTCGGTAAAAATTGATTGTGTTCAAATAGGTCTTATTATTTTCCTTACGAGGATGAAAGAAATAATTTAATAATATATTATTAGAGAGATTTACATTTTATTTTGCATATTTTATTATCTTAAAGTGAGAATTATTATTATTATTATTATTTTTGAATCAACAAACGTATAATAAAAATAGTTTGTTAAATATAAAAGAAAGTTTGTTCATAATAATTAGAAGCATTAAATCTTAAAAAGTAGCCTAAAGTTTATTAAATTAAAAAGTTATACCTTAATGCAATATTTAATCATTATATTACCTGCTTAGTGTGTAATTTAGGGTTAATATTATATATACTTTTATTCGTGAGTGTGTGCTTGTTTTGCACAATTATAATATTTGTTTGATAAAGTATAATTTGTGAATATTTTATGCATCAATTTCGTACATTGTCGTATTTTCTGAGTTGAACAGATTGATATATTATCGGTAGGCATTTGTCTGCCAGCATGTATTCATAAGGTTCAATGTTTTTAGAAGCTATGAGAATAGAAAGAAATCTGATTGTGTATAATATCTGTAGGGATAAAATATCTTGCTTATTTAATACATGTTAATAATTTTCCATGAATAGAGCCAAGTTTATTTTATATGCGTATGATTAATGATAATTTATTGAAGTGATGTTCTTAGGGTCCTGGTGTCGAGGAATTAAAAATCCCCACCAATAATGTATTTGGAAGTAGTGGAGTTATTGTTGAAATATAATTAAGTGATATAGGAAGTTGTGTGACGTTTTTCTTGGATTCTTGGTGTTGAGGAAATGTTCTCCATCAAAGGTATATTTGAAATCAGATGAATTATTGTAGAAGTGTTCGGTAAGAGTTACCTGCTCCTCATGAAGATTCCCTTTATAACGTATGGTATATAAAGTCATAAAAATATAGCTTTGTCTTAATTAAAGTGTGGCTAGATAAATTGTTAGATTAATTCTGATGTAGTACTAGTGTCATATTTATTGATGAATTACAACATTGTTCCAGATAAAATAATTATATAATGTTTTCTTAATGAATGGAGAATTTAAAAAAAAATTGTTTTATATTATTGCTGCTTGATTGTATACACACACACGTAATTTAAATAACAAACATCGCGTATATAAAGTATAGAATTATTGAAATATAAAAATGAGAAATAAATGCTTGGAAATATACTACATTCAGTTAATAAAAGTATAAAACATTAAGATTTAAACAGGAAATAAGTATTTTAAAATACAATATATCTATTTAAATAAAAATTAATCATCAAATCATCAGAATAAACATGATTTTGCTAGGTGTGAAAGGTATAAGGAATTGGAATGATTATTTAGTCAATTAGAGAAAGTTGCTTTGCTGAAAGCCAAATATAAATGGTTTGATTTACTTTGTCAATCAACAATAATATCCTCCCAAAAGTATTTATATATTTTTTTTGTGCTAATGATATAGTATTTCATTTATTTATTGTCCTATGGATAAAACATATAAGCAAGTATGTGTTCCAAGTCGGGATCTTTAAGTTTATTATTAGTTTGTTTAGATAGTAGGAATCCCAAACTGATGCTAAAGATTTATTTAATAATTTAAAGGTCTATAAAACAAAGACCTATTTTGTAAATATTATGTTAATCCAAATTTATTTTGTTTATTTGTAATAAATGATTTGTTTAGTTATTTAAATTTAAAAGAACTGTGTCATGAGTTATTTTGTATACATTCGTATTTTCATTTCCACAACTCCATATTTCATAAATCTATTATAAAACTGATATATTATTTTAGAGTTATCATATTAAATTTTCTAGTGTCTGACAATATTGTTTTTCTTGACCCAAACATTATAAAGAGTATTTGCCACTTGATAAATGTATTAGAAAGGTTGCCAAGTCAGTATATTTGTTAGATGATGATATGAGATTAAAATACCCTATCTCTGTCATTATCTTATTATTGAAACACAGTAAAATATATTAGTCAATTTGTTTTATTATATTTTCTCATATTTTAGAATTATAACTTATGGGCAATGGAGTTTATTAATTCAACTGTGTTTATTAAATTCCCTGAGATCTTATTATTTATTTCTTGATTGGCATTAAAGTAGATGTGTATATTATAATATGCCAAGTAATAGAATTGTTTAAGAATATAATTTTAGCAAGCTGATATATGTTGTACTTGGATGAAGGAAGAAATTAAGTTTAAAGTATATTTTAATAAACTGTATCAAATAAACATTATGATTCTTTATCTTACAATTAATTAACAAAGGACTTTACATTATATTGAATGTTTTATAATATTTCTTCTTTTATTCATTTATTATCATGTATCTTAAGAACTGCCTATAGCCTCCCACTGAGCTGAGCTGAACATAAACTTAAATATATGAGTCTCAGTAATAGTTTTATATTATATCTTGTATTATATTGTTCTATTCATTGGTAGAACTGGCGCCTGGGCATTTTGCTCATGTAATGTATATGAGTGGTGTTGGGAGTGTAGGTTATAGAGTACGTTTTCTGGTGCCCAAGGTGGGGATCGATTGATGATGATGATGATCTCAGTATACATTTTCTGTCCCCCAACATGGTGGCTTGATCAATGATGATGATAATCTCAGTTAATGTTTTCTGGCACAGTCAATTGTGGGGCCTGATAGATACATTGTGGCATCAGTAGATGCATTGAGGCCTGGTGGACATATTTTGGGATTGATGGGCTCACGTTTAGTCATAGTGGTGATGATGATAGTTCATTTTCTGTATGCCCATAGCTTGGTACGGTCGAGTGATCGATGATGATGATGATCTCAGTATACGTTTTCTCTACGCTCATCGTGTGGTGGCTTGAGATATATTTGACATCTTAGTAGATATATTGCAATACGGATTTTGTTGTATGAAAGTGGTAGCTCAATCAATTGTGCAATGATGATGATTGGACTGGGTTTTCTGTTGACCAATGTAGATGTGCGATGAGTAGTGGAGCTACACATAGTCTAGGTTGGATTGTGGTGCTTAGAGGTCTAGGCATTGAGTAGTTTAGTATATTTTTCAGATTATTTAACGTTTTCTGGTATGCCAATTTTGGACATCAATTGACATTGTTTGGTTGATTGGGTAACTTGGCATGATTGATTGATGATGATAATCCTGGTGAGGTTTTCTGGTGCAACATAGTGGCCTGAACTGGTTTTTTGTTGACCAGTGTACTAAGCCCAATGATGATGATTATAGTAGATTTTTTTTTGGGTGCACTAATGTAGCTGCATGATTGATTAATGGTGGATAATTATAGTGCTAGTTGTTGATATTTGATGTGTCAGGTCACAATGATTAGATTTTTAGTTGGTTTCTGGACTCCCAACATTTGATGTATGGATATATTGTGACATAGATAAGACAAGTTGTGGCTTTGTGGGCTTGATAATTATAGTGATGTATGTCTGATAGGATTGTATTGTGTACAGCCAACATACCAAATTTGATAAATGAAAGTTGTATAGTATTGTAAATATCAATTATAATCTTGAATGGTGCAAAGAACTTAACTTATTTATCATGCTTATAAAATTTGTGTTGCCTTCAGTATTATATAGAAGTCAATTTAGAAGTCAATTTAATGTACAGTATGAGTGTGGGTGAATATAGAGATTTTATCCAGCTAACTCCTTGGTGTTTGGATCAATATTGTCAGAGTATACAGTGTCATAATTTTGCTATCAAATGTGGAAACCGAATGTTACATGAAATAACACAAATAAACATACTAGAGTAATTTTATGTACTTATAAGTGATGATGGGAAGTTTGGATTGTTTGATTGGGGAGGGGGAGTGAAGCTGATGTACCTTTTTTGTCTGCAAATACAAATAAGTAAAAATATAAAGTGCAATGGAAGAGTTTAATATTGATGAAGATTTGGGCGGGTCCCAAGAAATATTATCACCAGAGGTGATTGTATTGTCTCCTGATATAGATTCGGGAAATGAAACTATGAACATCCTGAATAGAGAAGATAGTAGGGCAGAAAATGTCTCATTGGGTGGAACATTTGATTACTCCAAATTAATTGATGAAATAAATAAATGTTTTAGTAAGCAAGTGTTAGAGATAAAAATTAGTTCAGATAGACAGATGTTAGAGATGAAAGAGATGATGAATAATTCAGATAAATGATTTAGAGAGATGATGTTAGAAATAAAAGGAATGTTCAGGAAAAATGTCCAGCAAATAGAACCTGAAGTATCGGAAACAAAATTAGAGATAGAATCGGAAATGCTAAAAATAATGCCAGAAAAATTATCAAATGATGTTCAACCAGAATCTGAATTAAATCAATCAAAAAAGAAAGATAAGACATTTGTTGATTCTGTTAGTGAGAACCCTCAGTTAGTTATTCAATCAGTTAGTCAATGTAATATATCGGTTGGTAAAGAAGTGGAAGATCAAAAAGAAATTGCTGAAGTAGTTGATCCAGATATGGAAATGGGTAGTATCAAAGTAGATGAAATGGAACAGGATAGACAGTCTGAGAATAAAGAAGTAGAGAATAAAGGACAGAATTGTGTAGCAGCAGAATCAGATTTCCAAGCTACATTGAAACAGATAAGGGCAATGAAGGCAGATTGTCAAAGACACATAAAAGAAATAAAGGAAGCAGTATTAGAAGTCCGGGAGTGTAATCGAGAACTAGGATTGCATAAAAAAGAAATAGCAGAGAAAATTAAGGAAGCACAAGAGGTATCCCAAAGACATTTAGTTATGGGTTTGAAGCCTCAAAATTTTGTAAGAGAAAGGAAATTAGATGTTCATAGTCAAGTAGAAACAAAGTTAGAAGTATCAGAAGTGAAGTTGGAAGTGCAAGATAGTAAGAGTCAAAGTATAGAAGTGAAAGAAGTTAATGAAAATATTAGTAGCCAGATACCCAAACTAGAAATTATAGTATTAGATATTAAGGTCAACTACATAAGAGTAGATTAAATGATAATAACCTAGTATTGCCAGTTAAGGATAAAGGTTGACTGATTGCTAAATTGGTTCATAAAAATTACAGTTTATATGGTCATGAATTAAAAGCATATCAAAAGATTGGAGAGGTAGTTAATGAAGAACTAAAATTGGATAAGGAGGAAGTTACAAAGGTGTTTAATGATTTTAAGGAAAACTGTGATAAGGATGATGATATCATTAGATTAATGAAGTTAAGAGTGTTTTCTTTAGGCAGGAAATATCCAGAAATTTTGAGAAGTAAGTTAGCAAGGGTTACTGATATTACCAGTAAGAAATTTAAAGATAAAAATAAAGATATAGTTTCTGAGTGTGCTCTTAGTAATGTAGATCATAATATGAAGAGGAATGTTTGTAGGAAGGTGTTATATGCAGGTAGTAAATGTGTAGTACCTAGTATAGAACAAATAAGGAAATATTGTAATCATGTTGAAGAGACTGATAAGCTAAAATGTAAATGCAAGTTTAAGAAGATACATATATTTTGTATAGACTGTCTTAAAAAGAAAGAAAGTAGTGATCTAGAAAAAAGCTTGAGAAAGGCCAAATTTAAATTCAAAGGAGCAAAAGAGAAGTTAGTTTATGAAAATACTCTTAAGAAGGTTAAAAATAAAGAAGAGAATAGCCAGAGGTTAAAGTTAAATCCCAGACAATAAGGGTTAATTCTCATATAGAAAGATTTGTTAAAAGAAAAAAAATCAAAAATGTAAACACGAGATTTAGAAGATACATATAATCCTCGTAGCTTAATACCATATCCAGTTAGAGTACCAGATAGTTAATAAATGTGAGAATAAAAAAAAAATTCTGTATGCAGTGTTTTCTAAAGTGTAAATTAGTTTTATTTGTGTTGTTTAATATAACCTAATGGTGTTACTTGATTCATTTTTTTTCTTTTATAAGGATGGGGGAATGTGACCAACTGAATGGGCACAAGGGTTTAAGATACCTTGTATCTTAACCTTTTAACCGCTAATTATATTATTGGTTGTATGAGGTAAAAATCAAATCTTTTAATTGGCCAACTCACAAACTGAAGACAAAGCCTATTGTTAAAACATATTCGCCTATAATATTAAATTCAACTCAGATACGTTTATAAAAAGTATATTACTAATTTTTCAGGTTATGAAGAGAACGAAAGTTCTTTCAAAAATAAATTGCTATTTATTTATTCTAAAATATTCAATTTCGGCAACATAAAAGCTATAATATAAACAAAAAGGTCGACTTTTACATTATAGAAAAGTAAATATTTCTTTTAAATATTTCTTTAATATTTTTACTAAAATCTTCAATATTTTTCGAAAATAATTTTGTTTTTTTAGTATTCTCTCTGAAAATAATTTGTAATTTCTCAAAATATTCTTTTATAATAATTTAAATCATGTTCGAAATGAAAATCTCAGCATTTTTCTTTATTTTCTTTGATCAGGCAGTTTCTTTGTTCTTTCCAGCCAATCAGAATGTCTTTTTCAGCTGAGAGCATGCTAAGAACCAATAAAAACTCATGTTCTTTCTTTGTTTAGGTTTAAATGCATTTTTTTTTATTTTTTACTTGTAAAATAAATCGGAAGAGGTCACCATCTTACAGAACTTTTAAAAACCTATTCAAAACCTATCAAACAAATTTTTTAGTATAAGAACTGGCAGAGTTAGAGTGATGTCAGATGTCTATGAGGAGCTTCGTAAGAAACAATCTTTTGGTTAAATAAATAGCTATATTGTATTATAAAAAAAATGAAATAGCCTTAGAATTTTAAAAATTTTTGAACAACATTGTTTAAAGCTTAAATATGGGTTGCTTATGCAGTTTATTGACCACTTGATAGGGATTCATTAGTATTATTGTGGTTAATGAGGTATATAATGTAAGGAAGGGGGGTTGTTTGTTAATGAAATTGATATATTTTGTTGGAAAAATGCAAAGTTATCCTGTGTTAGTATAATATTTAGTTGAATGGTTTTAAAATCCTTTATTTATTAATGCTTATCCTTTTGTCAACAGTTAATAGCAGCTTCAATTATATTTAGTTAAGACAGTTCAATATTTAGGTTGTAGTGCATGTGTATGCATGTTTGACTGCATTATGTTTCATTTCATTTTCATCCTTTAAATAACAGCCAACAATAGTACATTCACAATAAAAAACATTTAAACTACAGTAGTCATCTTAAATAATTAACAAATATATATTTCTTTCCAGTAATTAATAGATAGTTAGATCAATAAATTATTTTACAAATTGAATAAATTGTTTATCATTTTTATTTGATGGTTAATTAATATTCGTTTTTCTTTCAAGTTTGTAAAAGCTATTTATTTCATTATTTGTATTTTTTTTTTTGTCATTTAATTCTGAAAATCAAACTATGTTTTTTTTTTTTTTTTGTAAAGATTTTTTTTTTTTGCATATGTAATTAGCAGAGTTAGCAAGATGCATGGGAGTAAGCTAGTAACAAGACACAAATGAACTTTTGGCTAAAGAGGGAGAGCTTGTAACAAAGATCTCCAGTGTGTAAAAATTGACTTTGTAAGGAATTGGAGCCAAAAAAAAAAAAAAAACAGTGGCTTATATTTTTCATAAAACTAAAGTTAATTGCTGAAGTCAGATTTTAAGAAATATATCATGGAAGGAATTAATTTCACAATGCAGCCTTAAATTTTAAAGAGGTACTCAGTTAACTTATTCTCTCTCAATTTAAACATTTTAAACTAATCTCTTCGTCACTGTTGCTCTTGTAAAAATGTATATTAATATCATGCAGTCTATATTATTTTATTTTATTGCTGTTTTAAATAAGAATGATTTACATAACTATTATTATTTTATCATTAAGCAACGTATTTTTTTTTTTGATATATGGAAAACGTATGCAGAACTGTTATATAGAATACATTTTATTCTCACGATTTTTCGTGCTATGTTTTGCGAAGATTATACATAGACTTAAGGATGTGTCTATCTTGATAGAGCATACCATGTTTAAATTCTTCGTAATTAGATAACAGTATTCATTTATTGGATATATCTGGAGCTGGTAAGCATTTATAAATTAAGGAAATAAAATATAAACTACTTCTGTTTAAATTGAATTTGAAGGACAAAATTGCTGGTAAATTTTGGTTCTCTTCAATAAAAACGGAATATCAAACAAAGCATTATTAATCACGGAATTACTAAAGACAATTTAAAGTGTAGAATGCTATTCAAAATAATAAGGACAATTGCGTATTTAATCCAGAACGGCACGAGGAATATCGTATATTTCTCAGTATAATAAAGGAGAAATTAACTGCTTGTGTATGATTTGGTGTCTAAAATGGATATGCTATGAACACTGAAAAGTAGTGGGTATATTTAAGTTATGCTTATATTTTTTTTTATTAAGTTAAACTGCAGAAGTGCATTTAGTTTAAATTCGGTTTGGAATGTGTCCTATACTGTTTATTATAATCCCGGAGTGAAGCTTTGCAAATGAACTTTTTATTCAAATTACAAAACTAATAACTTTTGTGTTTTTATTTTTTATTATTACTTAACTCATATATAATGTATATGATGGATAGAGAAGCTTTAATATTATTATGTTTATTTTATAATCTATGTTATTTTGATTTTCAAGACCGTCTCCGGAAAACGTACTACTTAAACGGGTAGTACGTTGGTAAAAATTGATTGTGTTCAAATAGGTCTTATTATTTTCCTTACGAGGATGAAAGAAATAATTTAATAATATATTATTAGAGAGGTTTACATTTTATTTTGCATATTTTATTATCTTAAAGTGAGAATTATTATTATTATTTTTTGAATCAACAAACGTATAATAAAAATAGTTTGTTAAATATAAAAGAAAGTTCGTTCATAATAATTAGAAGCATTAAATCTTAAAAAGTAACCTAAAGTTTATTAAATTAAAAAGTTATACCTTAATGCAATATTTAATTATCATATTACCTGCTTAGTGTGTAATTTAGGGTTAATATTATATATACTTTTATTCGCGAGTGTGTGTTTGTTTTGCACAATTATAATATTTGTTTGATAAAGTATAATTTGTGAATATTTTATGCATCAATTTCGTACATTGTCGTATTTTCTGAGTTGAACAGATTGATATATTATCTGTAGGTATTTGTCTGCCAGCATGTATTTATAAGGCTCAATATTTTTAGAAGCTATGAGAATAGAAAGAAATCTGATTGCGTATAATATCTGTAGGGATAAAAGATCTTGCTTATTTAATACATGTTAATAATTTTCCATGAGTAGAGCCAAGTTTATTTTATATGCGTATGATTAATGATAATTTTTTGAAGTGATGTTCTTAGGGTCCTGGTGTCGAGGAATTAAAAATCCCCACCAATAATGTATTTGGAAGTAGTGGAGTTATTGTTGAAATATAATTAAGTGATATAGGAAGTTATGTGACGTTTTTCTTGGATTCTTGGTGTTGAGGAAATGTTCTCCACCAAAGGTATATTTGAAATCAGATGAATTATTGTAGAAGTGTTCGGTAAGAGTTACCTGCTCCTCATGAAGATTCCCTTTATAACGTATGGTATATAAAATCATAAAAATATAGCTTTGTGTTAATTAAAATGTGACTAGATAAATTGTTAGATTAATTCTGATGTAGTACTAGTGTCATATTTATTGATGAATTACGACATTGTTCGAGATAAAATAATTATATAATGTTTTCTTAATGAATGGAGAGTTTAAAAAAAAAATTGTTTTATATTATTGCCGCTTGAACGTACACACACGCGCGTAATTTAAATAACATCGCGTATATAAAGTATAGAATTATTGAAATATAAAAATGAGAAATAAATGCTTGGAAATATACTACATTCAGTTAATAAAAGTATAAAACATTAAGATTTAAACAGGAAATAAGTATTTTAAAATACAATATATCTATTTAAATAAAAATTAATCATCAAATCATCAGAATAAACATGATTTTGCTATGTGTGAAAGGTCTAGGAATTGGAATGATTATTTAGGCAATTATAGAAAGTTGCTTTGCTGAAAGCCAAATATAAGTGATTCAATTTGTTTTATCAATCAACAGTAATATCCTCTCGAAAGTATATATATATTTTGTTTGTGCTAATGATATAGTATTTCATTTATTTATTGTCCTATGGATAAAACATATAAGCAAGTATGTGTTCCAAGTCGGGATCTTTAAGTTTATTATTAGTTTGTTTAGATAGTAGGAATCCCAAACTGATGCTAAAAATTTATTTAATAATTTAAAAGTCTGCAAAACAAGAAGACTTATTTTGTAAATATTATGTTAAACCAAATTTATTTTGTTTATTGTAATAAATGATTTGTTTAGTTATTTAAATTTAAAACAACTGTGTCGTGAGTTATTTTGTATACATTCGTATTTTCATTTCCACATCTCCATATTTCATAAATCTATTATAAAACTGATATATTATTTTAGAGTTATCATATTAAATTTGCTAGTGTCTGACAATATTGTTTTTCTTAATCCAAACATTATAAAGAGTATTTGCCACTTGATAAACGTATTAGAAAGGTTGCCAAGTCAGTATATTTGTTAGATGATGATATGAGATTAAAATACCCTATCTCTGTCATTATCTTATTATTGAAACACAGTAAAATATATTAGTCAATTTGTTTTATTATATTTTTCTCATATTTTAGAATTATAACTTATGGGCAATGGAGTTTATTAATTCAACTGTGTTTATTAAATTCCCTGAGATCTTATTATTTATTTCTTGATTGGCATTAAAGTAGATGTGTATATTATAATATGCCAAGTAATAGAATTGTTTAAGAATATAATTTTAGCAAGCTGATATATGTTGTACTTGGATGAAGGAAGAAATTAAGTTTAAAGTATATTTTAATAGACTGTATCAAATAAACATTATGATTCTTTATCATACAATTAATTAACAAAGGACTTTACATTATATTGAATGTTTTATAATATTTCTTCTTTTATTCATTTATTATCATGTATCTTAAGAACTGCCTATAGCCTCCCACTGAGCTGAGCTGAACATAAACTTAAATATATGAGTCTCAGTAATAGTTTTATATTATATCTTGTATTATATTGTTCTATTCATTGGTAGAACTTGCGCCTGGGCATTTCGCTCATGTAATGCATATGAGCGGTGTTGGGAGTGTAGGATTTAATATATATAAATGCTGAATATTATTAACTTTATTAATTTATAATGTTATTTCAATCTTATTATACAGTCCCACTCTTGTAATGTATTACTATATTTAAAAGTATTGGCCTTGGGGAAAATAAAGCATTCTTCTTACCAGCACAAATTAAAAGAATTTTAATTAAGTATTGTATCATATAATCAGATATGTTTTCAAATGTATTTTGTTTATTTTCATGACCATAATGGTGTAAAAATGGTTTATATTATATCTAATGAATCTCAGAATGCTCCCCTAAATAATGTTAGTCACCGCATTTCTGAACCATAATCCAAAGTGTTAACAGCAATATTATGTAATTTTATCTAATAATTGATTGGTATCATAATATTTGTAATGGTCAGAAAACGTGTAACTCGTAAACATAGTGCAGAATTCGACCACCATACAGAACAGCGGCACCATCGAGTAGCGAAGCCACCCGTGGTACTGAGTTCGAACATAGTTTATCGGTTCCACAATACAATCCACGAAACAACGCATCTGATGCGACATTAGTAAATATTTCCTTAGGCACGGTGGTCAGGGATATGCAAGAGACTCATGATTTTATTCTCGAGTTAGCCAATAATCAAACTAATATTAATTAAACATTCATATTTACATAATTGAGGAAATATTATATAGAATGGGTATCGAATAAATGAAACGTAAATGCAGACATATAGTTTAAAATTATTTATTAATACATTTTAATAAAACAATCATTGACTAATAATATTTTGTGGATTAAAAGCTTCAGTAGCGGGATTTGCGACATGATTATATTTTAAAGAATACATTTATTTATTTAGACATTATTTTATATTGAGGATTTCAGTAGCGGTATTTCCAATACTGAAATGTTTACAAAAGGAATTCCTCATTTGAAGGCGTAATCTAGCTACCTAAAATTCTCGAGTAAGTATTTCTAATGCATGCCTGGAGGGATTTATACCTTTGCAATGCAAGAGTCTAAAGTATGGGTTATAAGAGTAATGGCAGACATATATTTATTTAATTAAAATATTTATTTATAACTAAGGGAAAACATTTATTTGAGAGTGATTTATGAAGATAATGCAGAGGCGGAGTGATATATAGATTAATAAAATTAAGTAAAGGAACACGTGGTATGCTTTAGAAAGGCGATATGGAATGGCAGTATATTGAAACTGCAATGCCACGAATGAGTTTATAAGACTGTCAGGCCTGTCTCTGCCTTGGCATGATGAAGTAAGGTGTCACATAAGCATAACCAGGGACAAGCGGTCCGTGTCACAATTTGCCAGCTGGCTGCATGACAGGTCAAATCCTACAGGAGCATTTATTAGGTCCGCTTGTGTAGGACGACTGGGGTTAATTTCAACCCTGGAGAATCCGGAATATTTACGGCGGAATAGATCATCGCGTCTTTAAAACGTAACACATGTATAAGTATAAACGGTTATGATGAGATTTAAATAGATTTCTGACTTGGCCCTACATTACCAACATTTACTCAAGAACTCTGGCGACTCTCAAAGAAATGGGATTTTCTAGAATTATTCATTAAAGTTAATAAATACAAAATATATATAAACTGGGAGTTATTACAACTAATATGCCAGCCATTTGCGAAGTAGTAGACCCTGCATTACAATAATGATGCACTGAATGCGTGTCGATTTATATGAAAGTAAAGTTATTTAGGAAAGTAAATATTAATGAAAATTGGACACGCATTCATTGTTTTAAGCGATCATAGATTTAAACTTTGAAATTTGAGACAATTATGAGCATGCAATAATTAAATAATAACTATAGATAAAAATGTAGATTATAGAAATACGCACCCAAGAAAGCTAGAGTGAGGTAAGCTAGATTATTAGAGAAATTTACACATTAAGTTAATTATTCAGTTTTAGTTATACATATGGTAGTTTTTACATTTTATAATTTAGATAAGTAGTATGAAGAAGAGCTATAGCATATTATTAGAGTACTCTAGAGTTTGAACACAGACAGGTACCTGTTTTATAAGAAGTTTTCCGAGTCCATTGGTTAAGTAGCAAATAGTTCATGAGTGGCAATTCTTTCTTGTATTTAGACGTTTCATTTTACTTTCACAGCAGCAGCAGCTTTTTCATTTATTTCAGGCAGCAGATCTTCATGGTTAATTTATGATGGGCAATGGAAAGTTCGGCATCCGATAGGCCATCTCCCGATGGAGAATAATCTAGGTGCTTTACTCGGTCATACCTTGGCAGGAACAAATTATTTTTATTATTTTTGGAGACTCTCAGTGATCGAGAGCAAAGCTAAAGTTTAAGTGAATGTCTCCAGCAAGTCTAAGATGGCCTCTTTTCTTATCTTGATCTCTCACATTTTTGTTAAGATATTTTTAGGTTCTACTTAATCTGCCCTGAGGATAATCAATGCATTTTGTTGGTTTTTAATTAAAGAAAGCTGCCGTTCTATTGTTTACATTTTACATTTACTAATTATATTTTGGGGAATTTTTCTTTATCTATCACTGACCGATGCTTTTCAATTTCAAAGACAAAAAGGGAACATAAGATTATTTTAACTTTTAATTAAATATTACATCAGATTTTTTTAGAATTATTATTAAACGAAATTTAAACAAAGCAATAAATATGAACTTTATAATCCAAAATAAATGATTAAAATTATACAAAATTATATAACTAAAAGAAATCTAAATTATATTATTTTATCCCTATTTATTGCATTTAATTTGAGATCGAAATGTGTGCATGTTTATGCTGAATTCTACATATATTTATACATTTTAATATTGCTACACACACACAATTCGATATCAAAAAGTTTAAATTTGGGCGGGATAAACCGGTCAGTGAGAGACAACAGAAAAAGGTGAAACTTAAGATTCGAATACGAATCTTACTGTTTCATATTGGACCCACCAAAGATGTGTATTTATGTATAGTATATATTATTTAATTAATAAAGAGCATATGAGAAATAATAGTGTGAATGACACTATGTAATCATCTACCGCTTGCTCATTTATGCACATACTAATGTTTGCAATTAATTTATAAATGTATAATAATTTGTTAGTATATTAAACTAATTTTTATTGTCTAACTTGCCTGAGTAGTTCAAATTCCTTTTTCTCCACTTCCAAAAGTACAGCCATGCTTATATATATTTTAGTTTAGTCATAGTAATAAATGTTTCATTGTCTTCTCATGCTTTGATAGTCATCCAGATTTAAAATTAATTCTTGTGGGCCATCATTGTTATGTTAGCCATTAGGTGTTTGATCTGGGACTTAGAGAGTGGGTTCAATTTCAGGCTGGTCCCTGACCTAAATCTTGGGCTTGACTGGATTTGAAGTAGAGTTTGTGAGTTCCAGCTCATATTAGATGGATAAACATGTTTTTACCAGTACAATATATAGCTAACAGACATAAAAACTAATTAACAAAGTGACAACAGGTCATCATATAAATAGAGGCAATCAGTTCTCCAATCAGTTCAGTCAACCAGTCAATCAATCAGTGAGTTGTTACAATCAGTCTATCATGTGTTCAAAATCAGTGTTTTCCAGAAAAATGCAGTGTTAACAGCCTTTGGAAGCATACAGCCTTGCTCCAGCCTGATTCTGATGGAACCAGTGGTCTGCCAATAAATGTGATACCTGCCTAACAACTTGAAAATTGCCAGGGATATCTAACTGTCTTAAAGAATAGTGCCACAAAATAGTAAGCATAGGAACCTCCACAAAACCTCAAATCCAACCGGTTGGAAAAAATTATCACATGAAACAGCAACTTAGCAAGAAGTCAATGTCCCAAATCCTATAGGTAATGAACAAGTTTTCTTATTTCATTTCTGATAATAATGTAGCCATTGCTAACCTTGAAGCCTCCCAGAGTCAGTTAATAAATGAACTCTATAACTGCATAAATGAACTATTAATGTGCTTGTTTTGAATGCTTGTAATTATTTTAATGCTGAATTATATTGGTAGTGTGTATCTTACTATAACATGTATATGCTTGAGGTTATCATGAATCATTGTTGATATTTAATTGAGAAAATTTATAAGTAGTTTAAAAGTTATAATAATACATACTTATTTAAAAATAAATTATCTTTAAACTTAATGCTTGTTGATCAATTCTTTTACCACTAACTAAAACATTATATTCCTTTTGATTGAGCTAATTGGGATATCTTAGGCGCTGAATTAGTTTTCCAATCATTTATCTTTGGGTAACTGACTGGTGCCTGAGTTTACTCTGAAACAAAAAAATGCTTTGAATGATAGGTGTTGAATTTTGCAACGAAGAAGATCTGTGTTCTTCAAACGTAGTCACAGTTATATATATCTCTGGCTTGGTCACAGGTGCCCTCTGGGCATTATTCTTCTCTGCCTAAGGAGTGCAATATTTAAATTGCATTGGTGTAAATCAAATGTATAAATAATTGTATCATAGTTTTGTATAAAAGTTTTACAATATTGTTTCACAAGTTATTTTATTTCAAAAAAAGTGCATGTATAGATTTTGTTATCTCCCTTAAGTGATCTGAGAAAACAGCCCACCATATATAATTAAAAAACTATGACTAAATAAAATTGACTTTATTTATCCATTAATATAAGCGATAAACAACCAAAGTAACTTGAAAAGTTATTTAAATTTAAACTCTTCTATACAAATATCATTAAGTTAAATTTTAAATAAAAAAAATATTTGCAAATATTGAGTCCAGAATTAATCTACATCATCAGATAAGAGGTTCAATTTAAAAAAAAAATTGAATCTCCCCAACTTTTTATTGTGTAGATAGTTAATCAATTAACTTCTAAATATAAACATCGTTTGTTCATGAATAAATATTATATTGTGAAATAAAGGTAAACAAAATATACATTTTTTATATAAAGTAAATTATGTAACTCACTATGTTCCTTTACAGCTCTTAGTTTCATTGTTTATTATCTAAATGTAAAGAAACGACTTCTTGAAGTAGAGATGAGACGAGCAGGAATAGTAATAATAATCGAGCATTTTGAATTCAATTACATTTTTCTTAATTCTAATACTTTTTATTTTCCTTTAAATATAGATCCAACTTATTTTGTAAACAATAGTTACTTAGCCAATGCCAAATTGCACGCCGCAGGTTTTATTCTTTTATGGTAATGATATATGAAGAGACATTCTTTTCATTGATGGAATTATTTACTATCAAAATGAATAATAAATGCTAAAGTTTTTCTAATCCCAAGTCAAAAAGATAGAATTTTAACCACTGGATATTGCATAGAAATTAGATCAACAATCTTGTGAAATCCCATAATCAAAAATATAACATATATATTAAATGGTGTTTGTATTTATCATCAATATATTGATGAAATCCCAAATTTTACTAATTAAATATTTTATATCTTATGTATAATAAAATGAATTTTTATGGTCCTTTCTTTTTCTTCCTATTTAAATATATCCTGTCATTTCTCCTGGAAATTTATAAACAGTTTACCTTCATCTGAATGGGCAGACTGTTTAGGTATTTATTCTTCCATTATACTTTTGCAATCATCCACTTTTAAAGTAAAAACAACAATTCATAAAGATGAATTTAAAGTGTTCCTATTGGACAATGACAAATGATTGAATGAATCCTGTTAGTGATAAGAATATAATAAAAAAGGAAGTGAGGAACAATCCATAAGAAAATGTGCTAATGTTTCTTCATTTCTATGACAGATGGGATATAATGGATCTATATTTGTGAAGTGTCACTTGTAGAAGAGAAAATAATTAGTAGGAAGGGCTTTGACATTTATTTTCATTAAGAAGTTCAGATATTTGGATTCCAGATACCAATATCTGATTTTTTATAATGTATTTGTTACTACATAACAAGAAAAATTGACTGTTATTTGATATACTATTATTATATTAAATTTTATGTGTTTGCTAATAGTCAAATTTATTTAGAAATAGATTATTTGAGAGAGTAGTTAATTACAAATTATTACTATCATCTGCATGTTCACCATTAAATTGAATGATTTTTTAAAAATGTGGATATTATCTAGCTTATGTGTGTTAAAAGCATGATGTTTTGGATTGTGTTACAAACACAAATTAAGTAATATTTACCGAGGCTGTAACCTCGAGAATATGCGTGTAAAATGAGATAGTAGGGACCTCTACAGGTGTTTAACCACGAGCTGTAACCTCGAGAATATGCATGTAAAATGCAATAGTAGGGACCTCTACAGGTGTTTAACCAGTAGCTGGTTAAACACCTGTAGAGGTCCCTACTATTGCATTTTACATGCATATTCTCGAGGTTACAGCCTCGGTAAATATTACTTACGTAATCAATGTGCATTTAATAAATTTATAATTACAACTTTAAACACAAATTAAATGGATTAAATTATAAATCATCATCATCATCATATTGCTTAATATTATTATATATTTAAATTGATTTTTTAAAAAAAAGTTTTAATCATTTCACTTTAATATTTATTTGAATGAAAATCTATGTTATATATAGAAATATAACATATATTTGGGTTTTGGGTTCAAACCTGTCTTCTATCTACTGTGATAATTTACCATTACAATATAGATAGATAGATAGATAGATAGATAGATAGATAGATAGATAGATAGATAGATAGATAGATAGATAGATAGATAGATAGATAGATAGATAGATAGATAGATAGATAGATAGATAGATAGATAGATAGATAGATAGATAGATAGATAGATAGATAGATAGATAGATAGATAGATAGATAGATAGATAGATAGATAGATAGATAGATAGATAGATAGATAGATAGATAGATAGATAGATAGATAGATAGATAGATAGATAGATAGATAGATAGATAGATAGATAGATAGATAGATAGATAGATAGATAGATAGATAGATAGATAGATAGATAGATAGATAGATAGATAGATAGATAGATAGATAGATAGATAGATAGATAGATAGATAGATAGATAGATAGATAGATAGATAGATAGATAGATAGATAGATAGATAGATAGATAGATAGATAGATAGATAGATAGATAGATAGATAGATAGATAGATAGATAGATAGATAGATAGATAGATAGATAGATAGATAGATAGATAGATAGATAGATAGATAGATAGATAGATAGATAGACAGACAGATAGATAGACAGACAAGTGAAAATAAAGGAATATAAAGATATATATGTTGGAATATAGATAGATAAAGAGGATAGATCGTTAATAGAAAAATAGATGATAGACAGATAATACATAAATAAACATATAATTAAATGCACAGATTAAAAAAACAGGTAAAGGGTTAAAAAAGATAATAGAAAAGTATTAATTAACTAGATAGATATATAAATAGATAGAGAGACAAGTAAAAACAGATTGGAGATAGCTATGTAAGTAGATGGAGATAAATAGATAAATAATAATTGAATGGATGAATGGGGATAGTTAATAGATGGACAAAATTACTTCCCCCAATATCAATTTTTATTACTGACTTAATATTAAAAGTTTATTCAAAACTTATGATTTTTTTAATGTTTTAATTTTGTAATCCTGTGAATGTGCATGTTATCTTTGCAAATTTTGTCTCTTCATTTTTTAGAACATGTGTAAAGTGGGGCAGAACTTTGACTGCTATGAGATAATAAAAATATATATTTTACTTTTTATAAATAATTATAAAATGTTTGTGATAATAATTATTTTGTTGAATATATCTGTTAATTGTAGGACTTATTTTAATATTTGACATACTGAAAGTACTTGTAAATGATTTACATCCAAGTTTATATATTGATTTAATAATTTATTTTTTAATTTTTTAATCATGCCTTATATGGTTTTATAGTTTTATTTATTAATTTCAATATTTATAATGTATAGCTTACATTAATTCTCATGCAAATGTTTTTGAAAATACTTAAAATTGTATTATGCTGCCATGAGCATGTGTATTTTATTCATTTATTATAATATCTGTATATGCTAGCATTTCTTTATTATGATTTTGTTTTGATTTCATAATTTAATTTGCTGCTATTTATCCGATACAAAAAATATTTTAGTTTAAGCACCAGAAATTTGAATTTTTTTCTATGCATTTACTGGATTTTTTTGGGGGGCTACATATTAGTGAAGTCGTCTGCAGCTTGTATCTATCTAAAATTGAAAAAAAATAATTATTCTGAAATTCGAGATGAACTGAACTTGGAGAGACCTTCATGCTGCAGTGGATTGATAATGGCTGATGATGATGATATATATATATATATATATATATATATATATATATATATATATATTATAAGCCAGTCAATACTTCCCAATATCAATAACAATCAACAATTTCAAACTGTGTTAAGGCAATCTTCTTTTAACAATAAAAATGGATTCCCATCTTTATTAATGGTTTAATATATTTATATAGACACTAAAGATTGCAACTTGACCACAGATTGAAATTATTGATACAAAGAAATTTAAATAAACCTCTTCAAACAGATAAATGCAACCTATTTTGAATATAGACTTATAAATAGTCACTTATAATATTACAAACTACAATTATAAATGTCAAATTGCACCCAAAGATTATAATGGTAACTAACTAAGTACTGATGATGATGATGATGATGGAAGGTGTGTAGGAAAAACAAACACTGATATAATAAAAATGCAGAGGAAAATTTTATTTTATTCAAATTATATATTAAATATACTCACATGTCTGAATCTTAGTTTAGGAAATAATGATAATTAAAATTATATAAATACAAGCAATATATATTTTATTATAATTTAAGTAAATATTTCATGATAACATATTAAATCTTAGATATCTTATTTACCTTTACTTTTATTATGCATATGTATGATCAATGTGTGTGAGTGTTGTGTTACCAAAAAATTACTATTTGGGCAGTGGACTAAAATGATACCAACTATCTATTACCCCTCCTATCCATCTTCATAGTAATGCAATGTAACAGGGATTAGGATATTAAGAATAAGGCAATTATTTTTTTTATTTTTGAACGTTAATTAACTATAACTTTAAAAAAACATGAAGTCACATTTTATAAAAATATAATAATTTTATTTATTATAATAAAAAATAATAAATTTATAAAATGTATTCATAAAATGTATATAATAAAGTTGTTGGTTATTTTATGGTTAATTCCATTAAAGCATGACATGTGGGTGAGTATAAAATAAATTTAGTGAATTAATAGCATTTTACTTCCTTTTCTTTCCCAAAATTTAATACTGAAAATCGCAATTACAATTGAATGTTACTATTCTGAAAAATATGAAATATTAATACAATTATATGTGTTAAATAAACTATCATATTTATAAATATGCATCCCTTGTATATGTATTAAATGGATTATGTCCTGTACATGATGGTCAGATTGACCTTAGGTCAACATGGGTCTGACAAGAATCTCGGCCTCAGGATGGCCTTTGAGCATTCCATCATCAGATTTTCAATTGGATGGATGGTTGAAAAGTTGGAGTGTGGAGTAGATTAAAGCCTGTCCATTAAAGTATGAGGATTGGCTATCTTAATATATATCTGAGCACTTGTGGCATATATGTGTGGAGATGATAATCTGGACCAACTGATAATTGCTGGTTTAGCATGAAATACCTATATTGGTGATTGTTTATCTTTTCAACATATATGTGTTCAGGTGTATCAGTGTTATGAGATAGAGTGGAGAGTTGTGGGTCATGTGAAAGTCTGTGCTCATATACCCTATATATTAAATATACCTAGATAAGTGTAACTAAACCCTAATTGTTTTCCAGTAGCAATTAAAGCTATTTATATTTATTAGAATGTTTTGGTTAGCTTTAATTAAATTAATACATAGGAATATTCATGTTTAAGATGTTCAGTGAGAGGTTAACTAGTTATTGATCTTTACAAATCTAATTTTAATTATATTACTTTTTGTTTATATTATCTTCAAAATATTTAAGGTATTGTTTCTAACAAACTCAGATCCATTCCCTTCATGGCTTAAGTCAATGAATACAATTATTTATTTTCTACTAACAACACTACAAATGCATATGTACTTTATGCTTATGTAAATGATGAAATATATCTTTTTTGAGAGTCTGCTTATAAAAAATCACACATTTATGCAAAATAAGACTGGATATTTAACGTAACTCCCAAAACATATTATAAATAAAATAATTACTTTATTAAGTAAAAGGATTATCATTTCTATAAATTACTGGCAATTAAAAACTACCAACAATATAATGGCCAAAATATATCTTTAAATAAAAGACAAATAATTGTCTTAAATTGTTATTTCATGCAAACATATTATCATAAACATGCACACAGTGTATTAATTAAAGAATCTAATTATTCCAGTGTATTGATATCAAATACAATATAATGTATGTGCTGCAAAATTTATATTATGTAAATAAAGTTTGATTATAAAATGATCTATTTTGCTTGAATACTAACTTTGTCTTCAAAACTTCTGAGAGCTCAAGAGAATTTTTTTTACAATTACCAAATGTAATATGATGATATAAAATAAACAATTATTTTTTCTGAAGATTGATCTTTGGGGTGACTTTCTTATAAGGGCCTGTTTGTAGAATACCTTAATAGGCATATAATGTAGATAACAGAGACAGCATGAAAATCTTGGGAAATTATTTATATCTTTAATTATTTAGTGAAAAATTATAAATAATACAACAGTTAATTTTTGTGATTAATTAAACTAAAGATAATCTGCAATTATTTAGAGCTGTAAAAAAACGTTTGACTTGACAAGTTATATACAAATTGATTAACAGGACTTTTTGCTTACAAACGTTATTAATTGGTCAAAGGCCCAATCTCTTTAGTTTTCCTGGGATAAGGTATTGTTTACTTCAGTGAGGTATAGTGACACATCAGTAATAGCTTGCACAGATGTTGCCTAATGATGTAAGTACTTTTTTGTGGGCCTGTGCTTTTTTAAAATATTTATTTAGCCAAGCAGAATTTTGTTTATTTCATTAAAAAAATCCCTTTTTATATCAATAAAATCCAGGTTCACTATTAAAGAATTTTATTACTAAGTATAAAAATAATTTTTCGTGAATGTATTTTTTAGTCTAAAGGTGTTTTTATAAACTTTGAAAATACTGTGGAATTATTATTTTAATCATAATTATTTTGAGCCTATAAATATATGTCACATTTAAATTACAACCCCCTACATTGTTTTATATATATAACTAACTTTACCTTTATAAAACATTTATAACAGGATATTATTCTCCCTTTCCCTTAATTTTTTTCATTCATACAAAAGTATTATTTTTAAAATAACATTTAACGCAAAATAAAGCTAGAGTTTAAGAATAACTTAATAACTTTACACAAACTGAGAATTTATTATTATTATTTCGTTATATCAAAACCCCATTTTAAATTATCTACTTAACAAATTAAGTACTTCTACACATATACATTCCAGGCACACATATGTGTAAGCAAAACATGTATTTATAATAAGCCTAAAAATCAACATAATTTTAGCAATCTTAAATTTCTTACCCCAATTGTTTTTGAGTACAGTAAAATAAATATTGATATGTTATTAACGTAAAGAAAAGAATTAATTTAAAATTAGTCATTTTTCACATTAATCTACTCAATGGATTATGAACAATTATATATTATTAAGTCATTCTAAGGTCAGAATTTCATATAATACTTCTTATTTGAAGCTAACCATTTTTTATTTACAAACACAGACTGCTAATTGATATCTACAAAATATAATCACACCAAAACAGTCACAAGTTTATCTGAATCTTCAATTTGTTTCACCAATTAACCTCCACAGAAGAAAGATGGAATTTCTATCTTTCATTCTGGTCTAAGGTTTTATCATAAGAAAGTTGACACTTAGACTATAACTGATTCATATATTCTACCTGTAGTAACAATTCTTCATCTCATTCTAATATGTGAAGCTGTGTGATAAACATAAGCTTTTGTGGAAAACCAATTAATTTCAAACAATGCCATAAGCATTTATCAATGTGACGTAAAAAACTACATTTCAGAATGTTCCATAAGATTCTAAAAATGCAGGACTGATGACAATCAATGTATTATTCAATTGCTAAAATTAATGACTGAAGCCAGATTTATTCATAAAATAAATGAATAATGCAAAACTTTCTAAAAAGGTGGTTTGTGGTGAACTCATGCATAGTTGTCATGGGAGAGGGAAACTTTATCTACAGTATAAGTATTATATTAAAGTTATTCTAAGAAAGTTCAATATTGTTTGTTTTCATTGGAAAATATAGCAGAAAAAAGAATACATTAGAAAATTGTCATTTATATGTGGTGTTAAAGAATTTCAGAAAACATTTTGTTTTCTTCTGGAAAAATTAAAAGACAAAATTTCTAAACCATCCTGTAAATCGAAAAATGAGCCAATGTATTTTACAAGTAGACATGTTTATGTTTTAAAGATAGAATTGTAGAGTCAGTGCAAAACTTGTATCTACATCAATTTTGTTTCTTGTTATTTCCTTGTAGTTAGAATAATCACACTCATTTATAAAGGAATGTTCATCATCATCATCAACCATTAACAAGCCACTGCAGGATGAAGTTCTCTCCAAGTTTAATTCATCTTCTTTAATCTTTAGCTTCTCCTCTCCACATTATCCCTGCACCCTTTCTTATTTCATCCATCCATTTTACATATGATCTCTTTCTAGGTCTTCTACAATCTCTTGGAATCCAGTTTAAGATTTCAATTGTCCATTTATTATCTCTTCTAGAAATATGTCCAGCCAACTCCACTTCAGTCTTTTAATTTTTTCCATGAGGTCAGTAACACCTGTTTGTTTTCTTACCCATACATTGCATTTCAATCTCTTCTTGTTACTTCCAACATACATCTCTCCATACTTCTTTGAGTGGTCTGACATCTCTGTATTGCTCTTCTATTAAGTGTCCAAGTCTCAGATCCATAAGTAAGAACTGGTAAAACACATTTGTTAAAAACCTTCCTTTTCAAACACATAGGCATATTTCCTTTTAGTATCAAGTTATTTCTACCAAAAGCACGCCAACCAAATTTAATTCTATGATTAATTTCCTCCATTATGTTTCCATCTGTATTAATAATCTGACCAAGGTATTTGTAACTGTTAATTTCTTCTGATTTATCATAATCAATCTTTATTTTCATATTTTGAGCAAATCGATTAAACATTACTTTAGTCTTTTTAACATTTATCTTTAGTCCTAATTTCCTACTTTCATCTGATAACTCCTGCAACATTTCTTGCAGCTCTGAAGCATTATTTGCAAAAACAACTACATCATCTGCGAAATCTAAATGACTTACTTAATCTCCATTTAGTTTCACACCTTTAGTTTCCCATTTTAATCCACAAAACACTTCTTGCAGCACTGCTGTAAAAGGTTTTGGACATATGGAGTCACCTTGCCTTACACCTTTCTCAATGTTGACTGTCCCAGTATCATTATGCAATCTAATTGTTGCTGTTGCATTTTTATAAATAGTCTTTAAAATATGACAATATCCTGGATCTATACCTTGATGATCCAATGCTTTAATCACTGAAGAAATATCTATGCAATCAAATGCCTTTTCATAATCTACAAATCCAAAACATACTGACAACTCATATTCATTTGTTCTTCCTATAACTTCTCTCAATACCTGGATATGATATACTGTACTAAAACCACTTTTAAATCCAGCTTGTTCTCTTGGTTTGTGGAAATCCAATGTTGTCTGTAGATGAGTTGTAATTATCTTGGTAAAATTTTTTTATAAAACTGATAAAAGGTTGATAGGTTTGTAATTTCTAATATCTTCTTTATCACCTTTTTTAAATATTAGTATTATTACTGCATTCTTCCAATCATCTGGTACATCTTTATCATTTAGACATGTAGTATATAACTTTGCTAAAAAAACAATTCTATTTCTTCACCTGCTTCTTTTAATATATCAATTATAAATTCCATCATTACCTGCAGCCTTTCCTTTCTTCATACATTTAATTGCATGTCTCACTTCTTCATTTAACATTCTGGGCAATTCAGAAGATATAACAGATAAAGGAGGTACTTGTTCTTTATTACTATATAAATCTTGATAAAAATCTTCTACCAATTTCATGATATCATCTCTTTTTTTAGTAATAATTCCATCTTTTTTTCTTATTGCAGATATAAAATTCCTACCAATACCAAAATATTGTTTTACATTTTTAAGACTTTTCTTTTCTTTTACAGCTTTCCTTGCTAGTTCACAATTATACTTTCTTATATCATTTTCAACTCTTTTCCACACTATTTTCCAAAATTTGAGATATTCACTTCTTTTTAATGCATCATTTTTGTATATCTTCATATTCATTCTTTTCTTTATAAATTCTCTAGTTTCAGTAGACATTTTATTGGTTAATTGCTGCTTTTTTCTACCAGCTATATTTGTTGCAGTTTTTAAAAGTGTATCAGTTATTTTCATATTAATTTCATTGAAATCTGAATCATGTTCAAAATCTACTAATACTTAAAACCGATTTGTAAGTTCTAATTTAAATTCATTAGAATGTTTATGAAGATTAGGAATATCAACTGTAAATATTGTTTTTCTTAATAATTTTTGTCTCTCTAGTTTTACATTAACACGTATCTTATACCTTACTAATCGATGATCACTTCCTGTATTAAATTTATTAAGTACATTACAATCTTGAAATATATATTTCCTGTTAGTCAAAATATAATCCAATTCTGCTGTACCTTCATTTGGATGCTTCCATGTCCATTTCCTTTTAACATTTTTTTCAAAAAAAGAATTCATAATATAAAGTTTATCTTTTTCTGCAAACTCCACACATCTATGTCCTCTCTTATTTCTATTACCATAACCAAAATTACCTACAGCATTTGCATCTTTCATTTGTTTACCAATTCTAGCATTAAAGTCTCCCATAACAATTTTAAAATGTTGTTTATTCTGATCAAAATCCTTTTGTACATCCATATAAAAATCTTCTACCACTTCATCACTATGAGAACTTGTTGGGGCATAAACCTGAATTATCTGCATTTGGTATCTGCTATTAAGTTGTATAACTAATCTTGCCACTCTGTCCGATACAACATCAATCTCCACATTATTGTTCTTCCAGTTTTTATTTATAATGAATCCTACTCCACTTGTATTTCCAATATTTGTGCCTTTATAATAGAATATATGTCCACTTTTTAAATCAATTGTCTCTTCACCTTTTCTTCTAACTTCACAAAGTCCAATAATGTCCCATTTAATATAAGACTGTTCTTCTTGTAATTGTTGCAATCTTCCTTCAATTGAAAGTGATCTGCAGTTGTAAGTACCTAAATAAAAAGTCATCATCAAATGGCAGCCTGGGTCTGCAATCAGGGGATTCTTAACACCCTCCACCTTTGGCCACCAACCGTTGCCTTGGTTGGTAAATTTACAGCCTCCTTAGAATAAGAGCCATGCTTTATTTTTGTCTGTCATAATTGTATATATGTATTGGAAAAATATTTATCATTTACACAAACATTCATTCTGCCTTATCAGGTACTAAGAAGAAAGACCATGGTGTTTCTTGATGTTAAACTCAGAGGTAAAAAGCCAATAAACTCACCAATAAACCCTACAATAATGACACTGTAACTGAAACGTTTATTTGGCTGAACTTTTTATTTCTATAATGCAAAGATTTATTGTTTTAATTAAAATGTAAAAAGTGTATGTGACGTGTATATATATATCAAATCAAAACTACCCCAAATCCAGACCAGCATAAAAATAATATTAAAACACACCCTATTGACTAGTTTAGCTTTATGCTTGTAATGTTTATATATATATATATATATATATATTGTAACCAGTTGGATTACCTAGACACACTAATATAGTGTGTGTACATGAATATATATATATATAAAGTTGAAAGGAAAACTAGAAATAAACATAGAAAAAAATTATAGTAGATATTTTCTACATTCATTGAAATAAAAATAAAAATAATAATAATAACTCTGATTTAAGATATTGTTTTATAAATTAATATTTTAAAAAGGTCTGAATAAGTATAGATATTGCATTATTATTAATTATTACTCTGATTTTGAAATTTAAAAACACCCAATTGTATTTTTGAAATTTTAATTAATTAAACAAAATTTTTATCTATTAGAAATCCCCTAAGTAAAAACATGTATATGAAGGGATTAGTGAGATAAAAATAGAAACTCTGTTTTTAATCAAAGTGTTGTTAACACCTCAGAGGAGTCTATAAAAGGGCTGACAACAGGATTAGCTCTAGTCTGGATAATAGTTTTTTGTAAGAAGGGTCAGCTGAAAAGTTCAGTTGGTTATAATATTTTGTTGCAGCTTCTTGAAGTTTGCAGCAGTTGGTTTTAGCTGACTGTAGAGTTAGCAGTCCATCTACCATGAATTAATACAACTGAAGGCAGAAGATTAGATTTAGAAGCTACTAATATTTCCTTCTCAGGAATTTGAATTCACTTGGAGAAAATGACCCACTTCTTTGTGCTGTAATTCATAGCCTTAAACAGAGAGGATAGTTGCTTGTCTAAAATGTATTAAATCAAAACAGCTGCTTGCCTGAAAAAATCCTAGACAGAACGAGACCAACTACAGACCAAGATTTTACATGGATTATGTACCTTTACCTGATAGTCATAATAAACTTGGATTATATTTTTATGATGGATCAAAAGAACCAGCTTGCCCAAGAGAAACCATCGGTGGATGAAGAATTAATTATATGTATGCTATTTTAGCTATATGCAGAGAGGCACACATAAACCTATATATAGCTGATGAGTTATTTAAAATAATTCTTATAAAAATAGACATGTATATTATTTTTAAGTCGGTTAAAAATCTATATATTTTAAAATAATATAAAGTAATTTTGCTGGAATTATAATTAAGAGTCAAAAATAATTCATTGACCATCTCATTTTAAAGGCAAAATAGACGTTTTTGAACAATAATTCTCTGGACATTATTTTGAAAAAAATTATTTATAAAAAAAGGTAAAGAATCGATGATTCAATAATTTAATTTAAAAATGTTGATAATTAATCAACAAATACCTGTCAAAAATTGACTATACTTTTTTTAAGGGAAAAAAAGAGAATTTACAAATTGAGACTAATTTTAAATTATATCTATATTTTGTTTATACACACATGTATATGTATGAAATTTGTGCATATTTTCCAAAGAATTTAATAATGAAAATATAATATTATTGCTGTTAAGTTAAAATATGATGTAAACGTCAGAGTATGCACACACGCGCACATATACGTAAAATTACATTTTGGAAGTGATGCATGAATTTGTACTTTTTATGTTTATGGTGAGTCTATAATTAGGTGGGGCTGTCTGGATGCAGGTGTCCATGGTGCTCCAAAGTATTGGTTCGGCTTGGTCTAGATCTAGATATTGAGCTCCCAGGGTAGTCCAGTGGTGAATATATATAGGCCTCATGAATAGGCTTTGGTCTCATGAATAGACCTCATTTATACCCCTAAGTCTCAGAGACATGAGAAGGGTTGGCATAATGCCTTTTGTTTTTTTTCTGGCTCCTACTCTTTGAGGATGATCTATCTAGATACTTAGAAGGGCAGTGCTTAAAAATGAGGTATTTTCTCCCGACGTCATACATAGTCCAGCTTGGCTCTCTGCTTATCATGGCATGGAGAGCTGCAGTTCACATATTCACTTTTACTATCTCACCTTGCCTATTTCATCAGCATTAACTAATCAAGCAGAAAGACATTTTTAAATGTATATATTTCTTGGATTCTATAAAACGATATTATCTTTCGTTTATTAAAAAGAGAAAAAGAGACATTTTAAAAGTAAAGCAAACAAGCAAATAACTTTGTTTTAAAAGAAAAAAAAATTGATAGTATTTATTTCTTTTAAGAAACTAATCGATAAAGAGTGGAACTTACTATAAAATAAGAAAAGCAATTTATACATTTTGAACAATGAATAATTGTGAAAATAACTTTTATTGTCATAACAAGTATGTAATTTTTATGAAATTATTAATTATAAAAGTATTGTTTATTTATTGTTTGACAAAATTAAATTTGGTAATAATCTGCAATTCTATATACGTGTTGCAGTAAACCTAACATAAGTATTTGTATTATTTAAAACATAATTTAAAAGTTTAATCATATATTATTTTTATGTAAAAATTAAATATGTTCAGAAATCACACGCATGTATGTATGCGTATATCTGTCAATTGTATTGCAGATACCAATGCTTGTCAATTATAAGATATATGTACAATTTAATCATTTTTTTGGTTAGTGAATATTAATTGTATATTATAAATTGTGCATCTGTGCGCACATGTATGTAAATCAATGTAATGATTTAAATGTTGAATAGTAATGATATAAATCACAAATGTAATAATTATTTTGTTTAATTGAAATGTCTTCCTTGTATATTATAAAATGCACGTCTGTGTACTAATATATATATATATATGCATTTGTAGAAATTAATTGAGAAATATTGTAAAACAATGTAATAACTTTAGTTGTGTATATAATTTTGTATACCATTCAAAATCAGAACCCTTATAAGACCTTAATCATTTATTTTGTTGTTATTAATAAACTTATATTTAATTGTTAAAAAGTGTATTCCATCATCACTTGTTCACATACAGTGATAGAGCCCATATTCTCTGAGCTAGATTTCAGACATGGATAAATGGGGATGTGTTTGGTGCTTTGGGCATTCAGAGATGATCAATCATCATCCTGGTTGGCGCAAAAGACGATACTCTTTAAAGCCCATGCAATATTATTTTTTATTTTACTTTAGTCTTTATTAAAAATTTAAGTTTATAGTTGGCCAGTACAAGTGGCCTGAGCATTGATGATGATCAGCATGTTTTGATGTCCCAGCATTATTGTTTTGATTTTTGATTATTGTGTATTTTAATGGATGGGCACTAAGCTGGTGCATCCAAGTTATGGTTAAATAATTGCCCAAGTTGGCAAAGGCTCAATAGTTAGCCTGGTCTAAAGAAGACCCATTCTCAAATCCAGTCACAAGATGGACTGCTGATTTATTGTACTGATTTGTTTATTCACATCAATGATGATGATGGATGGTTATTTCTCTTCATATTTACTTACTTTGATTTAATTATAATGCTGGTTGAATGCATAATTATGCTTTTAGGTGCTCTTATGAGTTAACTGTTTGATCTCGCAATGTTCTCACAGATTTCTTTAATCTCATACTCTTGTAGAATATTATATTACTCATATATACACTTTTATAATTATGTATTACTTATAGATAATTTTTCAAAGTATTGATTATTTGTATTTATATTTTGTACTTGGGGTTGATGATGATATTCCATCACCCCAGGTTCACTCCTTTTTTTATCCGGATACCCCCCATCCCGTTACAATATATATATATTGTAATGAACACAGACGTTCATTACATTGTTTTTTTTTTATTTATTAAACATGAAAGTAAATTAAAAAGTTCGCATTTAAAAATTTTCTTTTAGAATTAAAAATTGAAATTAAATATCATCTTAAACTCGTATATATTAAATCGCACAGATATAAAAAAATTATTAAAATAAAACTGTATTAAAAATAGAAAAGGTATTTTAAAAACAAAAACTTAAAAAGATTTGGAGATAAAATTATATCTTTAAATTTATCTTTAAATATATCTTTGATTTGGAAAACAGGTTAATTAATCAGAAATGGAAATGATAAATTTAATTAGTCAAATGTAAACCAGCCTTGGGCATTTAAATGTAAAAACATCAGTCAGATAGGAAAACAATAGAAACTGTTAGCAAATAAGAAGAAATCCCTATGGAATCGGACCGCAGCGAAAGGACCATCGCATCGGTGACGTAATGTAAATTCAATCCTTCACATTAATATAAAAAGGACAAGTTTGGAAATTATTAGTTAGTGACTAGTTATTGATGATTATTACGATGTAACAGCTAGGTGTTAGTGCTGAGGGGATTGAAAAAGACGCACAGCTTCAATCCCTTCAGTTCTGCTAAGAAAGGAAGAAAAATGAGCCATCATTTCTACATTGAGGACCAACTACACTAAAAAAATCTCCGGATGGATAAATAAATCGGCCAACAGGATACCAATCTTTGGACGATGTGGGAATTCACGTTCAAACAGCAAGGAATATATGAAGATGAACTATTTAAATAACCGTAAGAACTTTAAAATTTATGAACAGTAAATTAAAACTTTCCAGATTTAAATAATTGCAATATTATTCTATCTGACTGATACTATTTATTAATTAGTTATAATTTTATTTAATGTATTTATTTTGTAAAATCATTTCCATTTATTTATTTTTTGTTCTTTTAAGTTTTATTATGATTTTTGTTTTCCGTTAAATTAATTATAAAAATGTTAAACTTAAGTCGGGCGTGAATGGCTGTATAGATTTGTAAAGTTATATTAGGGGAGGGTAATCTTAGGTTATTTATGTCGTTGTTAGATTGGGTCAATGGATTGGATAGATTGATGTAGTTAGTAGATGTAATCGGAGATTCGCTACGGGCAGAATCGTTTATATATACGCCGCACTCACCCGTTTGCCTATGGAAGGAATTATAAGATGGAGAACGCATTTCCTTTCTATGGAGTTTTTTTTTTATTGTTCTTCTCGTTAGATAGATGTAATATTCCTATCTGATTGAGAGTCAATGTCTTTTCTGAATTCTTTTGGTGCTGCCGTATTTCGTATTACATTGAATACATCGATGTATCAGATGGATTGATGCCAGTTTGACTGCGAATTTTAGCCTAAGGTTAAATAGGGATAGAATATTTTAATTTCAATGCAAATCTATGTACTATTCATGCTCGACCCTAAATAAAAATGCATTAAATTTAAGTTGTTTATAGACGCTTGCATGGATTGTTGATCGGTTAACTATATTTGCGTTTTCATATTTGATCAAAATATATAGACATTCGATAAATAATGATACCTTACGGTGAGTATCTAAAATGTATTTATTCGGAGGTCTTTTAAGTCATTGGTGACAATGCAAGTATTTTATGGTGAATACTACTGGGTTACTTATAAATTTCCCTCTGCAATTGCCGGTATCAATAATTTTGTATTTTGATCATTTATGTTTATTTTGAAATGTTTTTGACCATGGAATCTATGTAGGCGATCTATACCCAACATTTTTAAGCAAATCTGTGCGATCTATTTAAAATAGTAATTTAAATTTAAAAAAAAAAAATATTAATGTTAAAATCTAAAAATAAATTTAATCCTCAATTTTAAATGTGCGTTAATAAAAATCTATTTGTGTGTTAATTACTGGCAGTGGCTTCTTTTATTTTATTGTTCTAAATATTTAATATATACTTTGAGAATAGAAGTCTATTGGAACTTATAAATGTTTTAAAATCTCTGCTACTCTATGAGCTAGTGACCTTGGGCAAACGATCGGAATCCAAATATATAAATTAAAATAAATTTTTTTTTTAAAACTTAACGTACCTGCCTACTATATAAATTTTCTAGATTCAAATGCCTAAGTGGCGCCCTGTAGTGCAGATTACGTAAGTCCCACTTTCCCCCGATCGTTAAAATGGACTCCCAACATGGCACGATCTTTAATAAACCACGAGTGCCCTGAGAATGTTAAAAATAAATTATGCCAGTAAGATTTTTCTTTAAAAATGAGTATATATATTTGTGTATTAATGTAATGTTATAGTTCGATATTTAATAAACCACGAGTACCTATGAAGCCAGTAATATTTTTTTTGAAATAAGTATATATTTTTTGTATTAACGTATAGTTATAGTCCGATATTTAATAAACCACAAGTACCTTGAAAATGAAGCCCGTAATATTTTTTTCTGAAATCAGAATATATTGTTTGTATTATATAAAGTTATGAAGTTTGTGTAAAAAGTACTGCCAGTAAGAAAATTGCGTATATGTAGAAATAAATGCGAGGAATAAAATGTAACAATTAATATAAATCATAATTTAATTAAAAAAAAAAAAGTCTAAAATCACGTAACTTCTTTGACTTGCCTAAGTTAATAATGAAATGTAGGGAAAAGGGAACACTTGAGGGAGGAGGTGTAATCTCAGCTGGGGTGAAAAGGAAAGAATAGTCAGCATTTTTTCTTGTAATTACTAACCAAAGTTATGTCTTTTCATTAATAACCAAAGTTTTGTCTTTTAAAAAAAAATTTAGTATAATCAATTTGTGTAACGTCAGTACTAACACTAAGTAAATTCTTTTTTTTTTAATGTTTTTGTTTTTGAGGAAGTTTACTGATATGTAACGGAATATATGCCGTTACATTATTTTAAAATGAAAATAAAAAGATCGTAAATAAAATTTGATTTATTAAAAAGAAAAAAAAACTTAAAAAACTGAAAATTAAAAGTTGTTTAATATATATAGATCGCATGATGGACAACTTTAAAACTATTTTAAAAAATAAAAATATTTGAATGTATTTTTTTTTTGTTGTAAAAAAAGTAAGAATATAATAAAGATTGATTTGTTAAAAATAGAAATAATGTTGATTTCTATAATCTTAGAAAATGGAAATGATTGTCTTATTAATTAAATGATTGTTCAAAAGCAAACTAGCCCAAGAGGCATTTAAAATAAATTAAAGGGTCAGATAAGAGAGTACAAAGAAATTAAATGACCAATGCAAACACCAGAAATGTCAGCACGGACCGTAATTGAAACACCAGAGGATTAGTGACGTCTTGCCGGTTGAATCCAAAGATTGGATGATAAGAGACTAATAAAAATATAAAAGCCAAATTATTATTATAATTGTTATCTGAGAGCTGACTATGAATAGATCGTTATAACTAGCTATATTGCAGATTTTCACGATGTGGAAGTCTGCAATAAATTTAATTTTCCGGACAACCAGTTGAGGCCTCTGGATGACAGTTCCTGACCAAATGCATGGCAAGTCGCAGTTTCATTTCAAAGGACAAAATCTACGAAAGTGATCACGAAGATGGACTTCTCAATCTATTAAATCCGTAAAGTATAAACTATTGTGTCTATCTAATAAGAACTTTCCTAAAGTTGCAAGTAATTAATAACTGAAAATAACTCTTATCTGACTTAAAGAATGCAAATTCAATTATTGCTATTTTTTATGTAGATGTTTAAGCAATCATTTCCAGTTCATTTTTTTTTTGTGTGTGTATTATGTTTTAACTAAAATGTATTAAATTTAAGTTGTTTATAGACGCTTGCATGGATTCGTTTGCGGTTAATTATATTTTGGTTTTCATATTTTATCAAAATATATAGACATTCGATAAATAATGATACCTTACGGTGAGTATCTAAAATGTATTTATTCGGATGTCTTTTAAGTTATTGGTGACAACGCAAGTATCTTATGGTGAATACTATTGGGTTACTTATAAGTTTCCCTCTGCGATTGTCGGTATCAATAATTTTGTATTTTGATCATTTATGTTTATTTTGAAATGTTTTTGACCATGGAATCTATGTAAGCGATCTATACCCAACATTTTTAAGCAAATCTGTGCGATCTATTTAAAATAGTAATTTAAATTTAAAAAAAAAAATTATATTAATGTTAAAATCTAAAAATAAATTTAATCCTCAATTTTAAATGTGCGTTAATAAAAATCTATTTGTGTGTTAATTACTGGCAGTGGCTTCTTTTATTTTATTGTTCTAAATATTTAATATATACTTTGAGAATAGAAGTCTATTGAAACTTATAAATGTTTTAAAATCTCTGCTACTCTATGAGCTAGTGACCTTGGGCAAACGATCGGAATCCAAATATATAAATTAAAATAAATTTTTTTTTTAAAACTTAACGTACCTGCCTACTATATAAATTTTGTAGGTTCAAATGCCTATGTGGCGCCCTGTAGTGCAGATTACGTAAGTCTCCTCCTCCCCCGATCGTTAAAATAATCCCATCTGTGCGAACTTAATTAAAATGTAAAATTAGAATATAATAGTAATTAAATGTAAATTAAAGTCAAGAATCAAAGTTAAAAATAATGTTAAAATGTAAAACTAATACTAAAATAATTTTAAATCTTATATATATGTGCATAAATAAATGTTTGTAGGATTAATTACTGGCAGTGGCTTATTTTATTTATTTTTTGGTCATGCTAAAATTTCTTTCTTCTCTTATCTAACTTTCCATCTGACTTTTTAATTAAACAGCTTTTAGATAATTAATAAACAATCATTTCCATTTACAGATTACAGGAATTAATTAATACCTGTTTTTATTTTAACTTACATTATTTTTTTATTAAAATATTTTTATATTTCAAGCTTGTATTTTTTTATTAAAAAAAATACAATCTAATACTTTTTTTTTTTTTGTTTATGAAAAAAATATTTTTAAAGTTTAGCATCTGTGCGAATGTATACAAATGTTAAAATTAAGTCGGGCGTGAATGGCTATATAGTTTGTAAAGTTATATTAAGGGAGGGTAATCTTAGGTTATTCATTTCGTAGTTGAATTGGTTCAATGGATTGGATATATTTGTGTAATTAGTAGATGTAGTATGAGGTCCGCTACGGGCAGGATTATAGATATACGCCACACACCCTCTGTTTGCCTATGGATGGGTTTGTAAGTCAGCAGAAGACCGCAGTCCATTCCTATGGAGTTTTTTGTTTATTGATCTACTTGCCAACAGATGTCACATTCCTGTTGGTGGAGAATCAATCTCTTCTCTATTTCTACTTATTGTTCAGATGTACATTCCTGACAATATAGTATTTTGTGTTGTCGTATCATGCTACATTGAATACATGAATGTATCAGATGGATTGGCGCCAGTTGATTGCGAAATTTGTTGCCTAAGGTTAAATCAGGGAAGAATACTTTCTTTTCAAATGCAGACCTATGTAGTCTGTTCATACTTGACCCTCTAAATAAAATATTAAACATTATAGCAAGCTATTTTAAATGTAAAATTAAAAATTAAGATAAAAATCTAAATGTTAAATTTATTCCTCGAATTTAGAATGATTTTATATGTGCGTAAATAAATATTTTTCTGTGTTAATTTCTGGCAGTGGCTTTTATTATTTTATTCTTTATATTTAAGATATAAGATTTATAGATTTTTATCTCTGCGTCTCTGCTGAGCTAGTGACAATGGGCTAACGATCTAAATATGTAAATAAAGTGGAATCCTAACAGCGCGTATCTGCCTACTTTATAAATTTTTCTAGGCTCAAATGCCTAGATGGCGCCCTTGGTAGTGCGGTGCGGTGCGATGCGATGCGATCTCCCACTTCGTTTGGATCGTTATAATATATATATATATATAGAGAGAAAGAGACTTGAACTCAGACTTTCAATCTCCCTTCAGCTATCCAATCCATATTATACAACTAATACATCTGTGCATATACATGTGAAAAAATTTAATGATCTCTTCATACTTTTAACCACCCCAATCCATCTTATATAACTAATACACATGACATACATGTGAAAAATCATTCTTTTTCACATGTGTGTGGTCGTGTATTAGTTATATATGATGGATTGGATAGTTGTGGGGAAGTTAAAAGTCTTTATGTCCCTTATAATTACATTAGGCTTAGTATAGACAGTATACATGTATTTTAATATTATATATATATAATGAGAATGGTATAGATAAAATAACGGTAAATCGTATTTGAAGATTTTAATACATAAAAGTCTTTTAATCTAAAGAGCATTAGTTAAACTGTAGTTTGAAACAAAGAACAAAAACGCTAATAGATTGTTCTTTTGAATTTATTCCCAGCAGTGTCGAAGTTTCTTTATCAAATCGACTTGACTACATCATGATAAAAGATCCTCCGTTTAGAAGTGCTTTTTCACGTTGAGACTTCAATGCCTCTAGGTAAAGTGCTTCTTTGAGTTTAGAAGCAACTTTTATCTTCTTATTACTTTATACGTTTTTAAAGTTAAATTTTTCAGTCTTGATAACACAATTTAATAATATAATTTTATTAAATTAAAGAAACTTTCTGCAATTTAAAGCTAAGCAAGAACATGTGTGATACTATTGGATGAGAGAAAGATTGTGTAATTATAGTTGTTTATTAATTTATAGATGCAGGTGTAAAAATATCACTCGTAATAATGTGTAGATGCATAATAATATACATATTATTACAAATATTTGTATCTATGTTTTTAATAATACTCTGAATAGGGTTAACTGATAAAAGGCGTGAACTTTGGTAATTATCTAAAATTAGGAATTTTAATGAAATCGAAAAAATAAGTGTATACTTAGATCTAATAAAAAAATGTATAACAACACGAATAGAACGGAAGTTAAAGTTTACATTAGAAAAATGAAATTTTTTTTTTTAATTAATTATATATTTAAAAGTCAAATCAGATGATGATTTTGTCTTCATCTTCAGTTATCTATATTCTTAAAACAATGTGCACATTATTCTTTTTTACATTGATATTCCTGTTCTAAACCTAAAAAAAAAAAAAATTAATTAATCTCATAATTAAATAAAAATATCAAATACTTTATAATATCATAAAAATTAAGAACTTTCTGAGACAAATTAATGCTAACGATATAATCATTATTGGTCTGACAATTATTGCCAAAATAAGAAAAAAAAATGTTTATTGGTAATTGATTATAAGTATAGTAAAGTATTACTCTGAATAAAATGTAATATCCAACACTTGATTATTAATTGCAAACTTCTTAATAAAGGAAATCAGATATACTTAGAAATGGGAGTGTTTAAAATGTATATATTAGTGGCTCAGCGCCATCATAGTCCAATTCTAAAATACTCTATACTATTAGACATAAATAATAAACATTCTAATATTTATATCCAGACATTATGATTCTATGTCTTTCAAAATTAGCAGTCTATGCTTGCATGCATTAGATCAAGGAGTGCTCTAATATAATGTCATCGCAGAAATAAAATTTGAATGTCAAACTAAATATTTGGATCATAAAACTTTTAGAAAATATTTTTGTAATATATAATAAAAAAGTGAGATCAGGAATAAGTCTATTTTCAAATGTCAATTCTTTTAATGAAACAATTGATTAAAAAAAAGTTTGATTAAAAAAAAGTAACAAATACTACATAAGTGATAAGGATATTTTCCTTACTGCAATTTCCAGGAATGGAATTAACAGTAAACATAGTGTTAATAATTATTATAATTTGTTAAAAATTCCTTTAGAACTTTGTAGGGACATATAAGTAAAATAAATAAAAAAAAACCTTTTAGAATTCTGCACACATATAATCTAAAGAAATATTGTTTCAATTAATATTAAAAACATATGTATATTCAATCTGTCTTTTTTACAAAAAGATATAAGTAATTAAAAATACCAAAAAACAACAGTTTCTTCAATGTATTATGTACATTTTTTTAACAATGTACACATAAAAGCAACTATAGATTAAATTACATAATTATTTAAAAAAACAATATGCAGTAATATTGATTTTTTTTTTCTTGTTGTAAATAGTGATACAACTTTTATAATTCTTTTTCATCAATTAGCATCTCTTGGATGTTCTCATTGTGGTCTTATAGACAACTACCATTGAAACACTTAATTAACAAATTCACTTTCATAGATTTTTTTCCTCTAGTTTACATTGAAGCATTTTTTTTATATATTCCATTTGGAAGTCCTTAAAGTTTTTATTATTTTTTTGCTCCTAAGATTTTTAAATGCGAACTTTTTTATTTATGTTACTTTTACATTAAAGAAAATTATTTATAGATGACTTTAATATTTTATATCAATCTTAGAAAACTAATATAGTTTTTCTTTAAAGTAAATACAGAATTTAATTAAGTGAATTTTGTTGATATTCTCCTTCTTCATCAATAAATTATAGTAGAATTCATGATCCAAAAAACTGAAGCAGTCATTAAATCATTATTATTTTTGCGTTTTACATACTTTTAGGAAAATTCACGCTCCTTTAATTTTTTTTCAATACTGCACCTTGATTCACATATACACGATAACATACATCCACAAAAAAGTTGATACACAATATTACTTTTTGCTAGACAGGTATGACATTTTTACAATTATTCATTAATTGATTAACATTATTTGTAACACAAAGTGAAACATTCAACACATCATTATATATACATATGTCCTTAAAAAATTTCACTTGTCATTTGAAATATATGGAATAGATATTTTTCCTATCAATCTTCAACTCCTTTAAACCATTATAACTTGTTTTAAATTGACTTAAAATATTGTTAATCTGTTCCATCTTATAACCAACTTCAAGCAATTCCTTGGCAAACATCTCAATATTTTTTAATTTATCACACTAATAACGACATAATGTTTTATCATGAAACCAAAAAGATCTAAAAATTTGCCATCTTATGTATAATTGGTACTTTTGATTCATTATTTATCTATCCCCTTTTTTGCAATGGTTTGATTATTAATTTATAACTTAACATACTATCTTCTCTTGTAATAATTAAACCCAAATACTTAAAACTTTTTTCCTATTTTTTTTTCAATAATCTATTTCAAGCCATTCAAATTATTTAACTCCTCTACAAGCAAATTTACAGTTTTCATATTTCTGCAAACATAAACATCATCCACATACCTTTTGTAAATTTTAATATCTTTAAAAGAACACAAATACTATTCTCATATTTAGACAAAACATAATTGTAAACTTATGCAACAACAGGAAGACATTTTATAACATTTAACTTAAAAAGAAGCAACATTGTTAGCATCATAAAATTGTATAGAATCCACAATAAATGTTAACACATATTTACAAACACTTTTATTTTTTAATGCATGTAAATAATAGAAATAATTGTTTGTAAATATGTGATAACATTTAGTATTGCTTCTTTACAATTATTTGCTGCTAACTTTGTTGCTTCTTTTGAAGGTGGATATTATAAAATGTCTAAAGGTTGACCTATATTTTTAACCTGTTAAATTGCACAAGTTTGCAATTTTGTTTTGTCTACATATGAGAGTAGTATTTGTGTTGTATTAAAAACAATAAAATTTACAAAAGGTATGTGGATGATGTTTTTGGTTGCAGAAATATGAATACTGTAAATTTGCTTCTAGAGGAGTTATATAATTTGGATTGCTTAAAATGGACAGTGAAAAGGAACAGGACAAAAGTATTAAGTATTTGGATTTAATTATTATAAGTGATAATAGTATGTTAAGTTATAAATTGATAATCAAACCCTTGTAAAAAAGGGATTGCATAAATTATAATCAAATGTACCAATTATGCATAAGATGGCAAGTTTTAAAGCTTTTTTGCATCATTATGAAAAAGTATGTCATTACCAGTGTGATAAATTAAAAAATATTGAGATATTTAACAAGGAATTGCTTTAAGTTGGTTATAAGATGGAACAGATTAACAATACTTTATGTCAATTTAAAAAGAGTTATAATGGTTTAAAAGAGTTGAAGATTGATAATAAAAAATGATTTATATTCCATTTATTTCAAATGCTCAAGTGAAATTTTTTAAGAATGTGTATATGTTACAAATAATGTTAATAAATTAGTGAATAATTCTAAAAATGTCATACTTGTCAAGCAGAAGAGTAATATTGTGTATCAATTTTTTGTAAATATCATCATCATCATCAACAACCATTATCAATCCACTGCAAGATGATTGTCTCTTCAAGTTCAATCCATCTTCTTCAATCTTTAGCTTCTCTTCTCCACACCACCCCTACACACTTTCTTATTTCATCCATTCATCTCACATGTGGTCTTTTTCTGCATCTTTTACAATCTTTTGGAATCCAGTTTAAGATTTTAATTGACCATCTATTATTATCTCTTCGAACAATATGTCCAGCCCAATTACACTTCAGTCTTTTAATTTTTTTAATAACGTCAGTAAACCTGTTTGTTCTCTTATCCATATATTGCATTTTCAATCTCTTCTTGTTATTCCTAACATGCATCTCTCCATACTTCTTTGAGTGGTCTGAAGTCTCTGCATTGCTCTTCTCTTAAATGTCCAAATCTCAGATCCATACATAAGAACTGGTAATACACATTTATTAAAAACTTTCCTTTTCCAACACATAGACATATTTTCTTTTAGTATCAAATTGTTTCTATCAAAAGCACTCCAACCAAGTTTAATTTTATAATTAATTTCACCCATTATTTTTCCATCTGTATTAATAATCTGACCAAGGTCTTTGTAACTGTTAACTTCTTCTAACTCATCATAATCAATCTTTATTTTCATATTTTGAGAAAATCTATTAAACATTAATTTAGTCTTTTTAACATTTATCTTTAGTCCTACTTTCCTACTTTCATCTGATAACTCCTGCAACATTTCCTGCAGCTCTAAAGCATTATTTGCAAAAACAACTACATCATCTGCAAAATCTAAATGACTTAAATAATCTCCATTTACTTTCACTCTTTTAGCTTTCCATTTTTATCAACAAAATACTTCTTGCAGCACTGCTGTAAAAAGTTTTGAAGATATGGAGTCATCCTGTCTTACACCCTTCTCAATGTTGGCTTTCCTATTATCATTATATAATCTAATTGTTGCTGTATTTCTAAAAATATTCTTTAAATTATGACAATATCCTGAATCTAATCACTGAAAATATGTTTATATAATCAAATGCCTTTTCACAATCTACCAAAGCATAATGGTAACTCATATTCATTTTTCCTTTCTATAACTTCTCTCAATACTTGGATATGATCTACTGTACTAAAACCACATTTAAATCCAGCATGTTCTCTTTGTTTGTGGAAATCCAATGTTCTCATTAGACAAGTTGTAATTATCTTGGTAAAAATTTTGTATAAAACTGATAACAGCCTGATTGATCTGTAGTTCCTAATATTTTATTTATCATCTTTCTTAAATAATAATATTAATAATGCATTCTTCTAATCACCTGGTACATCTTTTTCATTTAGACATTTGGTATATAACTTTGCTAAATTTTTTTATATTTATTCACCTGCTTCTTTTAATATATCAATTATAATTCCATAATCAACTGGAAACTGTCCTTTCTTCATAAATTTAATTGCATGTTTCACTTCTTCATTTAAAATTCTGGTCAATTCAGAAGATATAATAGATATAGAAGGTACTTGTTTAGTATTACTATATAATTCTTGATAGAAGTCTTCTACCCATTTCATGATGTCATCTCTCTTTTTAGTAATAATTCAGTCTTTTTCTTATTGCAGATATAAATTTCCTATCAATACCAAAGTGTTGTTTTACACCTTTGAGACTTTTATTCTCTTCTACAGCTTTCCTTGCTAGTTCACAGTTATACTTTCTTATATCATTTTCATCTCTTTTCCACACCATTTTACAAAATTCAAGATATTCAATTTTCTTAATGCATCATTTTTGTATATCTTCATATTCCTTCTTTTCTTCTAGAAATTTTATTGATCAATTGCTGCTTTTTTGTGAATATATGTTATCTTATATAGAAAAATCGAGTTACAGTATTGAAAAAAAAACTAAAGGAGCATGAATTGTTATAAAAGTGTGTGCAAATTAAAAATAATAGTGATGTAATAACTGGTTCACTTTATTTTGGATCATGAACAGACATGTAAATATAAATTTAAATTTGATATCGAAAGTATTAAAATTCTTCTTGAAGAGAGAAACCATAATAAAAGAAAAATTAAGTTGACAATTTTAATAAATGGATATAAAATGAATTTAATTAATATACAACCTGCTATCATTAAAATTTTGGATTCATGTGATTTGAGTTGATAATGTTTGCTTTTGTTGTTTTTTTTAATTTAATGGCAGTTGGGGAAGGTTAAGGAATTAACTAAAAGTACTTCTGTGGATTGAAAGACTGTATATAATAGTTTATTACCATTATATTTATTATAGTTTTTTAATTAACAGACATTTTATTTGTATTACATTTTTTTATTTTATTTAATATTATGGATGTAAGTGATATTAATAAATAATGGATTCTTAAGGAATAGCAGAAGCAGTGCAAAAAAGTTATTAAACTTAAATGCTAACTTTGTTTTTTTTAAAGATTGTAAAATTTTTCGGTAATTATAATGTGATCGGGCTTGGCCACTTGATGGCATTGTTGGCAGTCAAAAACAATACAATGTAAGGTTTTTGGGCCGCACGATTTTTAAATTGTTTAATTTTGACACATTTTAAATAGCTAGGTTTTTTTTTGTTATTAATTGATTGATTGATATAAATTTTTATTTTTAAAACATAAATTTAAAGTTTTTTGGGGGGAGTGGTAGGGGGAAAGGATTGATTAATTGATTTCTGCTACTCCATGATGTCTATTTTGCGATGTCTTTCGAAAACAATACATTTTAATTATGACGCACAACTTTTAACCATTTTTTAAAACTTAATTCTTGCTTTATACATAACAAAACAAAACAAAAAAAAAACAACTGTGTACTTTTCAAAGCAATAAAAGGTTGTTTTTTTTTTTTTTACCCGTGCTTTTTATTTATTATTTTTTATCAAATCGAAACATTTTGGCTCCACAATTTTGTCTCAACAAAAACAAACAATAACCGAAAAGAAAAAAAAATTACATCAACTGATCAAATTCCTTTTTTTTTTCGATAGCATAAACAAACATGCAGTCCAAATTAGTGGTATTTGACAAAAAAACAAAACACATTGTTCTCCCCTCCACGTTCAATCCGCTCTTGTGGGTATATCCATTTCAGACAGGATAGAGAGGAATATATCTTTCTCTTTATTCATACATCGCCACAGAAATTCTGACAAGTAGTTGTCAAGTAATTGCCATCTAGTTCCACGCTCCTTGCAGTTTTGAGATTTCAGAAGGCCCCAAAGTCATTCTACGTTCTGTGTGTGAGCACCTATTTTTGGGTCTACAAAGTGGTAGTGGTGGTTCACAGTTAGATGATGAAAACCTGCTGCCTCAAGCTGCACACTGTTGTAACCCCTCCAACATTCAAGAAGATGGTCAATCCTGGCTTCCCATTTGCTTTTATGGCCTCCAGAAGGGTAGTGGCAGAGTGTGATGAAATGGCGGTGATGAAACATTTGGCGGTCTTATGACATAGGTCACCAAAGACCCGCTGTTGAGAAAGCATTCTACCCTTGTGGTTTTTCCTTAGACTAAACATAGTTTCGTTCACCTCAATGATCGAACCAGGATCACCGATTTGATGGCATGGTCTACAAGATAGATTTTCATGACATAATTTTCTGAGACCAGTGGTTCACTCTATTACTGTTTTATGGCTAATACCCAGTTCTGAACATATATCTTTCACTGTCATATGCTCTTGGAACAAGAAATAAATGACACGCAGGGCTGTCAACAATGGTATTTTGCTGCCTTCAAACCAACTATTATTGTGAATGGAACACCTTCAATGGCAGGAGACGGATTTACAGTGGAACTGAAAAATTTGTTTATAGTTGTATAAATACATCTGCTGTCCACACTCGCATTGCTTCGACTGTGCTATTATATTGTGATGTTGCAAATACAACATGCACTTGGCTTCTGTTGTCGGCAACTGTGAAAAAGTTCCACGTTCGCCAGCCATTTTATAAACTGTGCAGTATTTCACATGAAAACGAGATTTCGCACGCGAACTTGGCCAAATTCTTTTTTACGTACCCTCGGCAAGCTTTTACACCTTACACATTCTCGAAATAAGGGTGTGGCTGTTTCAAAAATTACTATAAATTCATGTTTCTTAAATTAATTATAAATACAAAGATTGTGTAATGTAAATTGTAAAAATTATACTAATCAAAGACAACACACATATATATCAAACTGTACACAAAATAGAAATGTGTGGATTCACAGTAACTGTTGCAAAGCAAAAATAGGCCATATTATTTCTGTGTTACATCATCATGAATGGCCTGCAATGGCTAAGATAAACATAGATGTTTTCTATAGCCATAAGTCAGGCCTCATAAACACCATTTTTTAGGTGTTTTGGCGAGCCAGAATGCCATCAAGTGGCCAAGCCCGATAATGTTATAAATACCAATTTTTCATATATTCCCAAATTGTTGTATCATAAAGTTGAACAGCTTTATAAATTTAGTACAGAGATGTATGGATAAATTGAAATCAATGATTTCAAATGATATAGTTAAAAAATGTAAAAAGACACTTTTTGTTATTCAGAAATATTTGAAATCAATTGAACATTTAATAATTTTAAATAAATGTTGTGCTCAAGATGGATCTAAAATTGTTTGTGAAAATTTATTTAAATTATTTGAACTTAAATTACAAAATAAATTTGAAAAAAATTGATTTTTTATTCAATAAGCAGTATCCACAAACTTTTAATGATATGAATTTTATCAATTTGTCAAATTAAAAGATACATTTGATTTAGAAATATATTTTAAGACATCAGTGGTACTTGGCATGATTATAATTTGGAACTAATTGCAGCTATTCACAATTAGTTTGAAATAATACCTGGTGGTAATAATACTGCTGATGCAATTATCCAAAAAATTAATTGTAATAAATTTAATGTGATTCCATATAAAAAGTCATGAATTGGCCATTTTGGAATTTAAAGAGAGTCTGAAGAAAGATAATATGATTTGTTTGAAAAATGTTAAGGGGCTGCAGATGTGTTTAATGACAAAATGTCAGTATATTGAGAAAGTTAATGTATAAATAAAGTAACCTGTTTTCTTTTTGATTGAATAATATAATATGGATGGTCAGAGAATAAAATTTATTAACAATATTTTTAAAAATGCTAAAAATAAAGCTTTAAGTAATAATGTATACTATAAAACATATTCTTCCTGTGCTGTATGTCCTTGTATTTTTGCAAATATAAATTTACATTAAGAAAGTAATCCTTTGTAAATTATAATTGATTTTGATGGTGCATTTATGTATCAGACTTCTAAATATATTGGTAAGCTGTTACAAGAATTTTGGAGATTTGGAGAAAATACTATTGCTTCATTAGATGCTACAGAAATGCATGGTTCTATTGATAGAATGTATTCCATAAAAATAATTATACATGCATTAAAAAGTAAAGGTGTTTGTAAATGTATGATAAAATTTATTATTGAATTAACCAAAAGTACTTCTGCAGATTGAAAGACTGTATATAATAATTTATTAACATTATGTATTATTTTTATTGTTATTATAATAGTTTTTTTTAATTAACAGACATTGTATTTGTATTATATAAATGTAATAATGGTATAAAAATGGTGAATGCAGGATGGAGATATCTGTATATAAAAAACTAATGTAGATAGCAATGTAAGTAATTGGAATTCAAATATAGATATTAAATATAAAATAAGTAGTATAAATTCAAGAATATATAGAGCTTGGAATTATTGCTCAAATAAAGATTATGAAAGTTTAGAGATAATGAATATCCAAAAAAAGTTATAGAAAAAAGTATAAGAAAATTGGAATAGAAATTTAATAAATAATGGGATAGTATGTAGGAAAAATAAAATAGATAAGAATAAATATATAGGTATTAAAACTTATAATAATAGTATTGTAAAAAGTATGAATAAAATAATTATTAGAATCAATGAAAAATTTATTATTGTAATAAAATATAAGATAGTAAATAAAAAAGGGAGAATATACTTAATATATTAGATAATAAATATGTCAAAAAAGTAGAAAAATGCATAAAGGGGGTGTATAAAATTGAATGCAAATCATGTAAAAGTAAAAATGTAAAAACTGATTATGTAGGTGAAACAAAGAATTCAATTTGTACAAGTTTAATTCAACATAAATATGATAAGAAATCACCCATTTATTTGCATTTATTAAAAATGTGTCATAGGTTGGAGAAAGATAGTATAGAAGGCATAGGAAAATTAAAAAGGCAATATTGATTAAGAATATAAAACCAAATCTTAATAGGGATTTTGGGGTAAAGACAATAATTTTATAAGCAATTATTATTATTAATAGTTTGAATTTAAAAAATATTAAATGAATAAAGTTGAAAAAAATGATGATAGAGGGAGGTGTTAAACAAGTGTACAAATTTTGAAAATTTTATCAGTTGGGTTTTTAGAAATAGGATTATAAAGAGTTAGTTAGTTTTCATAATATAAAAAAGTAATTTGTAATGTGGGAAAAGTTAGTTGATAATTATAAAATATTTAATAAAAAGAAGAAAAAATTAAAAGTTGATTTATAATATAAGTAAAATGACAATAATATGTATTAAATAGTAGAAGAAATGTTAAAGTTTTATAATTATAATAAATAATATTTTTTTAAAAAAATAAAACAAAGTGATATAAAGTAAATGTGGATAGAATTATTTAAGCATAAAGTAATAAAATGGGAAATGATTGTTTATAATGGTCAAGTTAAAATGTATATTTTAGTTTTGTTTTATTTTGTGTATTTAAGTATGTATATGAATATGTGTATAAGTGTATTAATTATATAGTTATATATTTGAATATTGTAGCTCTGATGATGACTGAAGAACAGTCGAAATTGTTAGTTTTGATATAATTAAAGAGTATTGATAAAGTGTTTAAGAAAGTTGTAAATGGTATAATATATAAAATACATGTTATTTCAAAACTAGAAAAACAAATTATTAAGGAAAGAAATATTCATAGTTGATATTTCTAATCTCCAAAAACATTCAAATGAATTTAAATATAGAAATTGCAAATTGTTGTCAAATATTAGCAGATTTTAAACAAACTCTTCTATGCTCTCCTCATATACACCTTAATACAACTTTTATATATAATTACTCGTTTATTTTCCTTACAGTACTGCAATCTTTATGTTCATGTTTGAACAACATCAATATGAAAAAAACTGATACACTTTCAAAAACTGCAACAAAGATAGCTAATACAGCAGCAATTGATCTGTAGAATTTTTACTGAGACAAGACAATTTATGAAGAAAAGAAGGAGAATGAAAATATATAAAAATGCATTAAGAAGAAGTGAATATCTTTAATTTTGTAGAATGTCAAGAAAAATAGTTGATAATGACAATTCATTATTAAAACTTTTACAACAAAATAATTAACTTTTTTTTATTTCTCTTTTTTGGAACACAGTGATCTCCATTTATTATCATATTTTTTTTTATAAAGTTTATGTTTTAATTTAATTTGTGAATAGAGATATTTAAAAAAACAACAATTATCAATATGAAAGCTGCAAATATTAAGAATATTTTGAATTCAGAATTACAATCAAAAATTAATAATGTTATTAATAAAAAAATATAAATGTAGTAAAAAGAATTGAAAGAGAAGTCTATTATAAGACAAATTGCAGAAAAGATAAATAAGCAGGACTTAATACTAACAAATAAAGATAAAGGATCAAGGTTTGTTGTTTTAAAGGAAATGGACTACGATAAAAAAATTTAAAAAAAATTGTAAAACAGACATACCAAAAGGTAAATAAAGATCTAGGAAATAGAATTAAAACAAAATATAAAATTTTATTAAATTATATGAAAATAAAGCAGTTAATTAATGAAAAGGAATACATATGCTTACATCCTACAGCCCCTGAATATCCATGCATATTGGGAAAGGTTAAAATTATATGGATGACACGTGAGTAAGAGTAATATTAGACTTTAATAATTATATTCTTAAAGAATTAAGTATTATAATATATACAAAAATTCCCACTGCAATAACTTTTGGCAAATACTGCATTGGGAAATCAGAAAAACTTATAGAAAATTGAATAATGTAAAGTTAAATAGAAATAGAATGATTGTTTCATTTAATATTAAAAAAATGTATCAAAATATACTTAAGGAAGATAATATAAACAAATTTATTGATAAAATAAAATGAATAATGTAATTTCAGAAGAATGGTTATATGTTATTAATGAAGCATTATTATTTATAAATAATGCTTTATATTTTAAATATAAGGAAGTATTTTAGAATATAACAACAAGATTACTTGTGGTATTCTATATTAGTGAAATTTTGTCTTCAATTCTGACTGACTATATAGAGAAAAATATAATTAATCAGTATATAAAGAATAAAGAAATTATAGAATATCATACATATATTGATAATATATTGTAATAGATAATAGTAGAAATATTGATAATGCATTTAAAAAATCAAACAATAATAAATACAATGTTAAGTTTATAATGGAAATAGAAGAAAAAATATTTAAGTATTTAGGCATTTTTAAGAAAAGGAGTTAATGATGAAATACTTATTAAACAATAAATTAAGGACAAAAAGAGGTATAATTGATCAAAAGTTATATCAGTCATGGTCTCAAAAATGGTTAAGTTAAAAAATGATAGGCAAACACCGTGGAAGTTGAGAATGATTATGTTCATATGAGCTAAAAATGAAACGATACTAAAAAGTTTTTAGAAATAGAAATAATAATAATACAAAAGATAGTATAAGATCTCAGTATGCAAATGGGAAGTGGATCTCAGTTCCATATTCAGAACATTTATATAATACATTGATAAAAGAAAAGATACCTGATGATATTAAAATAGGATGGAAAAATAGACATTTTTAGGGTAATGGATTTGCAATGCAAAAACCATAGGTAATATTAAAAATAAGGTAGGATTAGTTTATAAATTCTGCAATATATATATATATATAGGTCAGACAGGAAAAAACTGTCATTGAAAGAGGTAAAGATCATGGTAGGACAATTAACAAGATCAGACCTGAATATATAGTTTTGGATACTGGACATAAAATGAAATGTGTAAAACATTTTCAGGTAATAAACAATATAAAAATTATAAGGAAAGAAAATGTTATGAAACTTTGTATATTCAAGAAAATTTAAATGTGTAAACATGGTTAAAGGTATCATACAACTAGGGGGAAATGGGCATAGTTAGATTATTGGGATTTTTAGTGGTAAAATTTAAAAATTGTTTAGATTGTTTTATAAATACATATATATTATTGAAAAAAGGATTGTAATAAGTTTAACCATCTTTATGTACATGTATATATTTTAATAATTATATTTATTGTGATGCAATGAAAATAATGTTCAATGGATAGAGTTGCAGTAAAATAATTATTCATCTGATTGTGCAAAAAGAAACATATTGATCAGGCTCCAATAAGAAATAAAAGCTAGGTTGACATATTAAATTATTATTTTTTATTTATAGTGAGTCGTCTATTTTAATTTGGTTTTAAACTCATTACTTTAAAGTTTATAAATGAATTTTATAATCAGACAAAAAATATCAATTGAAAACAATTTTTTTGGTAGATTAATGACAATTATAGAATAAGATACAATTTTCAAAGGTAATAAGAAAAACTTTTGATAAAAAGACCAATAAAACTAACAAAAAACAAGTTTTGATATAAAATAAAATGACTTCTTTATAAATCAATTCAGAAATTTCTGTTCACAAACTATATAAAAAGAAAATAGGCAAAACTATCCATTCAGTAGTGCCACACAGTGCAAGCCAGAGTAATCAATGGATGCAAGAAGGTTTGTGCATAAGATTCCTATCAGTGAGTAGCCTTTGATCTGAGGGCACTTCACCTAGATCTTAGGATAAAGTGTTTAAGAAAGTTGCAAATGGTATAATATGTAAAAGTAGAAATGAGTACATAGGAAAAGGAAGAAGAAAAAAATTATATTACTTCCATAAGGAATTTGAAATCAGACATTCAAGCTTTCTTGAGCTATTCTCACCATCTTATACAACTGATGCACATGACCACATACATATGAAAAAGATAAATGATCTCCAATATACATATTTTATGCTGAATCAGGAGTCAATGATAAGGATCCTGAAGAGTTGGAGGGTGGAGAAGATTGAAGCTTATCCATTAAAGTCTGAAAATTTGCTATATTAATATAAACTGAGCATTGATTATATATGTGAGGGAGATGATGATTTCGACCAATTGTTGAGTGCTGGTTCATCATGAAATACATATATTGGAGATCATTTATCTTTTTCAATGGATATGGTCATTTGTATTTGTTGTATAAGATGAAGTGGATAGCTGTAGGGAGTTTAAAAGTCTGAGTGCAAATCCCTTCTAATTACATTAAGTTCAAGTATAAGCAACATACCTGTATTTAAATACTAATTAACTTATGTAGTGTTTGTAAAAATGGCAGACATTTCTGTGCACTCCAGAAAAACTAGAATTTATTCGTAAGGCTGTTTTTAGATCGCACTCTGATAGCTGAGGAATTTAATTAGTGCATTGACGTAATGGCGATCGACAATTCCTAGAAGTATTTTCTAATTACAAATGCTTCTAGATAAGAGACGTTACCTTATTGGTCAGTGCATTGATTGAGATCATTGCAGTTGTCAGAGAGCGAATAGAAGATGGTATAACATCTAGCAGGAATTAGAGGACAACTCCAGTAGAGAGCAGTCATGCAGTAGTGAGTAGCGAGCAGTATTGGAGAGACATCTGTTTAACATCAGCAAAGATATCTCGCGTCAGTGCTGGCGGTAAATGACTAGCACCCCCAGTGAAAATGTAGTTCACGGGTGTAGCTGAAAGACACCACAGCAGAGAAGAGCATTAGTTGCAAGAAGAGCATTAGTTGCAAGAAGAGCATTAATTGCAAGAAGAGCATTAGTTGCAAGAAGAGCATTAGTTGCAAGAAGAGCATTAGTTGCAAGAAGAGCATTAGTTGCAAGAAGAGCATTAGTTGCAGAGAAGGGCATTAGTTGCGGAGAAAAGCATTCGTTGCAGAGCAAGGCATTCGTTGGAGAGCTTCATTAAGAAAGAACAGCGTGGGAATTGTATAACGTTATTTTCTGACCGCACAGTGTGACTTGCAGTTATAACCTTGGCACAGTCATAAGTGCGGATACTACAACTTAATTAACACATCTTCACTAATCTTTGTTTATTTATTAACAGCTACATAGTTCCTTAGAAGGATTGCTTTACACAAAATATTTAGTATTGGTAATTATAGCATTTTAAAAGTAAGATTTATATTAAATTAATATTTTTTTTCCAGGTTTGAATGACATTATATTGATTTTATGAATAAAGTATATGACTTTTCAAACCTGGAATAAAGAATGGTTTCTGATTCCCAAAATGGATTTTTATGTCAGTCATGTTCATAGAATGAAATGATACAGTATTATTATTATTCTTTAAATGATAATAGTGCATCATTAAATTTCTGTCGATTTTATAAATTTATTAATGGATATTTTCTGAGATTAATGAGAAAATAATATATATGTGTTTAATTATAAATTTTATTAAACGCACATTATTATATTAAGTAATATTTATTAAGGCTGTAACCTTAGGAATAAGCGTCTGAAAAATTCAAAGGTAGGGACCTCTACAGGTCTTAAACACAAGATTACGCTATGTTTAATAAAAATATTTTACATATTTTTCATAGTAACTCCATATTCCAGTATTTTCAATTACTGTAATCTTAATTTGCCTAACTTTACGTTTTGGAGGTAAGATGGCGCTCTGATAGCAGTGGGTAAATTTAGAATGGGGAATGTAAAATAAAGTGGCTAACAGGTTTATCTGGGCATAATTGCCGAGATATTCTTGACTTCGTTTAAGGAGAAGCCATAATACATCACATCACATCATTAATTGTAATTTCCTTCAACAAGATAAGCACTTTTTCTCCTTTTAAATGCAAACCTTTCATATTTTTAACGACATACCACGTGCAACAGTGTTATTAATAACAATTTGAAGGTATTTTATCTAGTTCATATTCGAGCAAAAATTACAAAAAATATAACAAATGATATTTCAAAAAAAAATATTTTTTTTACAGACATGATACAGAACTTCTTTCTACACACACATATATATTGGATGCAAGTATTATTAAAAAGTTATATGCAAATGGCGAAAAGTATTTTTCCATATGGTCAGTCTTATATTCAGACCAGTCCATCTATTTTAGACAACCTTAAATATATATGTACGAGTAACACACATAATCTATTTTACTTTTTTTAAAAGTAAAACGTTCATGTTAAACGTAATTTAAGAAAAGAATTTTAATATACACCGTTTTTTTTAACAATCAATTTTATTAGGCAAAAAAAAAAAAATTTTACAAACAAGAAAATGATATAAAATTCAATTGGCTATTTTGTAGTTTATCATCACAAACAAATAAATTCAATGTGTGTAAATTACGACAAGTCTGAAGAAGACTCCTAGATAGTCAAAACTGACAACAGTTTTGGAATAATAAAACATTGTATTTGTATTGTGTAAAGTGCACGGAAAAGTGTATAGCATTGGTTGTTTCTATTAATATTACATACAATTATATAATGCAAGCATTAATATTGCATCTAAATCACTTAATATTTGATATATTTTGATAAGAAACTAAAGATCTTTTCTTCAAAAGTATTCTTGAATTACTTGTTGTTTTTGTAGAGGAGTTAGAGAAATATTAAATTTTTGTTGTCATGCACAACCTTTGTAGTGAGATCCCCCCCCCCTGTTGTTAGTAATAAATTCATCTTTGCCTGCTCACACCCTTGGTATGTTTTGCTTTCTTGTTTAGTCTAAAACTTTCAAAAAAGCTAGCTAGTCATGACAGTACCACTACAAAATATTAGGATGCCTAAAAATATATAATAATGTTATATTCCTTTTTATTTTTCCTGGTTATTATTTGTTACTTCATGGTGTGTCATTTAATCATTTGAATTTTAAAAAGTAACTTTTTTTTTACATAGATATATTGAAAAGTAGATTATTCTTTGTGAGGCAAAAGATTTCAATCAAGTTTATGTTTATATAATAAAGTTCCCGATGATTTTCTATATGTCACCTTCGTTTATTTATAACTATGAAAATTGTTTTATAATGTTGTATAAATATCTAAATGATTTATAAATCATATAACTATATTTCACTAATATTTGCAAATGATGACAAACCATTATTAAAAAATAGATAAAATGATGAAATAATTATAACTAAATTTACATGAATCTATTATAAAATTATTAGCTTCTAAATCCTCACATGTTATAAGAGATGAAAATAAAATAGTTGAAGTTTCGATTCTAATAGATTGTAAATGTTCTAGAAAAAGATCACGTGGAATTGATGAATGGATGAAATAAGAAAGATTTCTGGTATAATATTAAGAAAACATTCTGAATCAAGAAATTATATTAAATTTGAGGAGAATTTGATGTTAGCATTGAACAATAATGGTAATGAATGTTGATGATGATTATAATATTGGAATTATAATTAAAAAAATATATTCAAACCAAAAATAAAAGTAATATAGTATTTTCTAAATAATTTCTATTTATTATATTTTAGCTATGACTTTGGTTTTCAACCTATGACATTTTTGAGTGTATTATCATAAATTTCAATCATTAACAAATTATGGTAGAATGAATATTTTACGTGTTTGCTTTAGTTTTGCTAATCTCTATTTTTAATGACACATCAATATACATTTTTATTTCATCCATCCATCTCACATAGTTTCTTTCAAGGTCTCTTTCTAGATCTTTTAAGACTTCAGCTGTTCATTTATAAGCATGACTTCTTGTAATATGTTGATTTCAAGTTCATTTCAGGCTTTCAATTGTTTTAGTAACATCACAGGACACCTGTTTATTCTCTTATCTATGTATTTTAATTAAAATATCTTCTTGTTACCCCTAGCATACATCTCTTCATACTTTGTTGAATATTTTGAATAGTCTGAAGTTTCTTAATAAATCATTTTATATAGATTTTAATTTTCTTCATTTCTTCATACCTTGTCTTATCCTATTAGAAGGAAATTGCTGTTTTTTTATGCTAGATGTTATCAGTTACATTTTTATTGGTCCTATTCAAATGTAAATCATTATCAAAATATGCTAATATTTTAAAATGATTTGCAAGTTTTAATTTAATTTTTCTGGAGTCTTTCTAAAGATGTGGAATAACAATTTTTAATACTGGTTTTTTTAAATAATATTTGGTTCATTAAGTTTGTATTCAAACATGCCTTATATCTTACTAAACAATTTTCACATTTAATCTATTAAAAACATTATAATTTTTAAGCAATCTTTTTTTGTAAGTCAAAATATAATCTAATTTTACTATATTTTTATTTGGATGGTTTTTTTGTCCACTTAAGCGTAGCATTTTTAAACAATAATTTAATTAATGAGTTTCAAATAAAAAGAAAAATATAGAATATTAAATTAAGTTCTACATAAAATTATTTGAAATCGGAGGATTTGTAATCAATCTTTGTTGGATATTTTACTTTCTAATTGTAAAACTTATTTCTTTAAAAATATAAGTATTTTTACACAAATTCTGTTTAAATTATAAGATTAAGTGAAATCTTTATAATAAGCTGTAATATAAATAGCGAGAAGGATACGTCAGCTGTTTCATTTCTTGCATTTTTCCTTTTATCTTTCATCTGATCATATGTCATCATGCTGATTGACAACCGAGAACTTATCATACTACTTGAATGCACTTTTCTCACATTAGGATAATCTTCCACGCAGTGTTACTTTACAATTTAGTAGGCTTTTTTAGGTCTATGGAAAATACTTCTCAATCTTAGAGTAGCTAAATCAACTCAACTATATACCAATTATACAAAATATTCAACTATCAATCGTATACTTTTCAAATACATGGAAAACTTTTATAACCCAGTAAATATTTCAAAAAATATGGGAAAATGTTCATAATGACATGTTTTACAAAAATCAATTGAGGAACACACAAGATCCTGCAAGGAATTTTTATATAGAAAATCAATGAAGGATAACACAGGATTCGGTAATTCCAATTTCAGCTTGAAATATCCTTTAAAACTCTTGAAAAAAAAAAGGACATAAAAATATATATTTTATTATTGCTGATAAACTGTTCTGATTTGAGGTAATTATATGAACCATTTCATGAACTTTAAATTCTAAGTGAACTTCTTTTACTTATAGACTTAGTTAATATTATATCATCATCAATCTCTTTGTTAATATTTTTTATTAATTGATTTTTTTAAACTAAAAAATATAGCTAAAGATTGAAATCATTATAATGTTAGTTTTAGATTTTAAAGAGCAGTTTGTGAGGGCTAAACTTCAAAGCCAAAAACGTATTTTTACATAAAAAATATTTAATCAGAATCGTTTTGATTTTGCAAATCTTAATTATTATTTAAGTTGTTAAAAAATAATATTTATGCAAAGTGACTAAATATAAATCAAAAGAAGTATATTATTGATAAATTCCAAATGAAGTATATTATTATTTAAAAAATAATATCTTTGAAAACTGTCAAAATTTTGAAATATTTTATTTAAAAAGTAAACGGGGGGGGGGGATAGCTGTCATTTGAATATGTCTTTATTTATTAATTAGTTAAAATAAGCTTGAATGGTTAATAAAAGTCATGTGACATCTGACTTGTTACTATTACTATGAAATATATAGTAAAAAAGATATTGATGAAATATCATTTTGGTGATGTATTTTGTAAAGATTTTGTGCACTTTATTTTACAGTTGTGTTTTGATGCATGACCAGTGTGAATTAATTATTCGTGTGCTTATTTTTCAATTTTAAAGTAGAGATTTAAGTAGAATTAATTAATTACTTAATTATTTTTGTAGATAACCCAAGTTTTTTATAAATGAGATATGCCGCTATAAGATTAACTTATACACTGATAACCATTTAGTGAAAAACACAATCCATATTGTTAAGAATATTTAAATGTGTAATCTTCACACATGAAACTATAAATCACTTAATTGAAATCTATTCTGCCGTTGCCTAGTAAGAAACATTTAGAAGCAAAATATATGCATGCACATCCTGAACTTAACATTAATATGCAAATTAAATAATTTCTTAACTAAATGATTGAGATTATTTGTATACTATTAAAACTTGATATATCATGGTATTCATAAAGATTTTAAACCAATAAACATCACATGATCACCATTTGCTTACACAATCTGTTTGCACAGGGGTTAAACTCTCCATAAAGTAGCACCATCACTGCAAGCCTGAGTAATCATTGGATGAAAGAGTGCCTACTCATTTAATATCATGTGATGTTTAAAACCAATCCTGACCAATAGGACTATGGTGACTGTAATTATTAAAGAACCAAAAACACCAAAAAGTATGGATGCTGAATTAAGTTCAGATCTATACAAGTATACAAGCTAATGAGCTTGAATTGAAAACATTAGTGTTTTTATTTTGAACTCAAAGCTTTATAGTTAGCTAATAAGGTAAAAGGTGGTTACTGGGGAGTTTTATTAGATTCTAAGATCTAGCTGCAGTGTTCTCAGATCCAAGGCTCCTCACTGATGAAAACTACAAGCTGGAAACTATTCTGGGGATCTTGCATAAGTAGGCACTAGATAGGAATTTCATCCATTGATTACTTTGGCTTGGACTGGTGATGCTACTGTATGGAGAGTTTAGCCTCTGTATATTCATAAAGGTATTAGAAATGTCATATAGGTGCATATATGACTTAAGTTTTAGAGTTAGCATGCATTGAAATAATTTAATAAAGAGGTCAAATAATGGCTATGTTATACCGGTTAGTTATAGAATTCAACAATTTAAAATCATTTCGGTATTGATTTAATATAACCTAATAAATTTTAGTTTATGTTTATTTGAGAAGTTTCTTTTATTAATTATTGTTGTTCATATTATTTTGTGTTTTTAGACAATTGGATCTAGTAAGGAGTTTTTAAATCTCTGTGACCTAGTGGATATAATTAACTTACTGATAGAAATAAGTTTTTCTCACTAGTAAATTATAATCTTTCTGTATTAACATTTGTGATTAAATCTCTAATGAAAGCTAATATTAGAAATTTCAGATGGTAAATCTTGTGGTATTCTTTGACAATAGATGTTGACCATATTTTCTGTTTGTCAAAATATATTCAACTTTTGCTATATCTTTATTTGGATATTTAAATGTTAATTTTTATTAAGTATTTTTTCTCAAAGAAAGAATTCATAATGTACAATTTCTCTGCAAATTCCATATAACTATGTCTTCACTCATGTCTGTCACAATAACCAAGTTGACCCAGAGAGCATTCATTTTTTCATTTACCTATTCCAGCATTTACAACTCCATATGAAAATATTAAAATGTTATTTACTCTCATCAAAAATATTCTTCAATACAATGAGAACTTGTTGGAAACAAGTCTGAATTATCTGCATTTCTTATCTTCCATGGAACTCTGCCTGATGTACAGTCTTCACGATATTCCACTTTTTATTTATTTATAATGAATTCCACTCAGCTGTGCTATTTACAATTATACATTTGTAGTGGAATATTTGTCTTTTTTTAAAATCAATTGCCTTTTTGTTGTTTTTGCTGTATAAAGTTTAACAATTTCCTATTTAACATTGCAGAGTTCTTTTAATTCATAAAATCTTCCTTCTCTTGAGAAAGATTTGCAAATATAAATACTTAAATAAAGTAATAAAGAATGTAAATGATATTAATACTGTATGGATTTGGAAATGCAAAAAGAAAAATAAACTTATAATAGTTAAAGAAAGACCATTAGCAAATGACAATCCATAATCAGGATGCTTTTACCATCCTTCAACTGTCAATTGCTGTCTTGGCCGATGACTTTATATTCTAAGAATTAATTTTCTCCCATGATTAAAAATATTTTTAATATGAAAGACCATTCATCTTGATTTCAAGAAAACTTAATTGAAATTTTAATTAAAAACTATTAGGCCAATAAGAAGAAACATTATGGTTTTTCCCCCATCATCGATTCTGATATAATGAGAAAACCTATCACACTGTTAATGTGTGTTGGTGAGCATCCAATCCATGTTTATTTATTGTATGAATAATCACATAGTAATAACAGCTGCAACAACAGGTTCATGGAAATTTTCTCTTTTTGTCTTCTTTAAAGTTTCAAAGGAATCAAAGGGCTTCTTTTCTGATAGCAGTTGACATTTAACTTAATTATGTATGTTTATAACAACCATAAAATTTATTAGAATTTTACAATTCTGCAGTGAAACAGAAGTTTTTTCTATAATTAATCACCTTTTAGAATCATCTGCAGCAGAGATTACAATACTTTATTTGAATACTTCAGGCTATATGGTTTTAGCTGGTAGATCAATTTTGGTTCAGTTGACTTAGTTTTCCAAGTGCTATAATTAAAAAAAAATATTTTGTAACTATGCTTGTTACCAAATAAATCATAAATATATTATGAAATTAAAAATCCTGATATGACAAAAAGCATATATATATATATATATATGTAAAAAATGAACA